>NQVE01000152.1:1800000-2141709 GCA_003260385.1 Cuscuta australis | reverse complement strand
CACCCTAAACCCTAAACCCTAAACGCCTAAACCTAAACTAAAACTATAACCCTAAACCCTAAACCCTTAAACCCAAACCTAAACCTTAACCTAACCCCTAAACCCTAAACCCTAAAACCCTAAACCCTAACTACCTAAACCCTAAACCCTAAACCCTAAACCCTAAACCCTAAAAACCCTAAACCCTAAACCCTAAACCTAAACCCTAAACCCTAAAACCCTAAACCCTAAACCCTAAACCCTAAACCCTAAACCCTAAACCTAAACCCTAAAACCCTAAACCCTAAACCCTAAACCCTAAACCCTAAACCCTAAACCCTAAACCCTAAACCCTAAAACCCTTAAACCCTAAACCCTAAACCCTAACCCTAAACCCTAAACAACCCTAAACCCTTAAACCCTAAACCCTAAACCTAAACCCTAAACCCTAAAACCCTAAACCCTAAACCCTAAACCCTAACCTAAACCCTAAACCCTAAACCCTAAACCCTAAACCCTAAACCCTAAACCCTAAAACCCTAAACCCTAAACCCTAAACCCTAAAACCCTAAACCCTAAAACCCTAAACCCTAAACCCTAAACCCTAAAACCCTAAACCCTAAAACCCTAAACCCTAAACCCTAAACCCTAAACCCTACCTAAACCCTAAACCCTAAACCCTAAACCCTAAACCCTAAACCCTAAACCCTAAACCCTAAACCCTAAACCCTAAACCCTAAACCCTAAACCCTAAACCTAAACCTACCTAAACCCTAAACCCTAAACCCTAAAAACCCTAAAACCCTAAACCCTAAACCCTAAACCCTAAACCCTAAACCCTAAACCCTAAACCCTATAACCCTATACCCTATACCCTATACCCTATACCCTATACCCTATACCCTAAACCCTATACCCTATATACCCTATACCCTATACCCTATACCCTATACCCTATACCCTAAACCCCTAAACCCCTAAACCCCTAAACCCTAAACCCTAAACCCTAAACCCTAAAACCCTAAACCCTAAACCCTAAAACCCTAAAACCCTAAAACCCCTAAACCCTAAACCCTAAACCCTAAAGGACATCATTTCGACTAAGCTAAATTTCATTAGATTTCACTTTGATCTTTTTGAAAAGTAAAAGACTCTTTAAAGATACACTAAGAATGTGATATTCAACCAATAAAATAATAGATTGAAGATCAAGAATAAAGGCTCATAAGAGAGAGTGTGGGCAGATAACCATATTAGAGGTCCAGAAGCCTTGGACAAATTCTTTAATCGTGTAGCCTAATGCTTGGATGACTAGTCAATCCAAACCTGGCTAAAAAAAATTTTACATACATGACTTACTAATAAAGGGTCTTCTGTAGGGGCTAAGTTATCCCTTATACATCAAAGATTTGTGTTTTAGTTCTACTCTCTATTTACTACTAGTTCTAAAGAATCTTTCAAAAATGTGGTACTACATAAAAAATATACATTCTAATACTATCAAAGTAAATTCTCCAAACATATATAACGTGTGTAGGCAACATTAATAGACAAAAACAAGAAGAAAAATTTCTCTAAATATTTAATTTTTTTTACCAATCATGCAAAACCAATATCAAAGAAATCGGGCAAGAGTAATTGAGCTTCATGAAACATGCACAATCACTTACCTAAAATTATGCTTAAATGTAGGTAAAAGAATTTAATAGTTTTCTCATGTATAGGAAAATAAGGAAAAAGCTTTGTTCTAATGATTTTTATTTATCTTTAAGAAGTATTGTCAAATGTAACAAATGTTTAGTATAATTAGGAGTGTGTGTTGGGGTATGTTGAAAGTTACATATACGTAGTCTTTCATGATTATGCAATTCAAATTTGTTGTCGACTAGACTTCTCACCATCAATTTTTTTAAATTAGTTGCCTAATATGGTAATATGTCTCACAATATCACATAATATTTAGCACTAGCATTTACCTAATAATTCAGAGATTATTATAATTGTCTGAGTAAAAAAATAACCAAAAACCCTATCATATGCAGCCTTGAAAAAGCTCTTTATGTAAGACTTAAATAGTAGACATTTCTTTTTGGTTTATGCTCTTCGCTGCCTTTAGTCATTTTTAAATTTCAACTTGTACCTTTAATGTTTTTTGTTTTTCTAAACCCTAAACTTTTGTTTATTTATGTGTTTTTAACTTTTTATCGATTATTCGATAAAATAAAATATTTTTGTCACCACTTATTTTGTAGAACTTTTAATGTACTCCGTAATATTTAAATTATAAGATATATTTTTTATTTTCATATTGATCTTTAAATTAAATGATTTAAAAAAATGTAAAATTTTACTTCGTTTTACATAAAGTGAAAATGATTATGGGACAAGGGGAGTAGTAAATAATATTTAAAAATGCACAATTATGCAATATGTTGTGTAAAATTAATTATTCTTACCCAGTAAACTCCATAGTCTTATTTTGGAAATAAAAATTTATAATTTAAAAAACACTTAAAAATTAAAATTGTAACATTTTTCTAGTAACATTTTATACTCTGAGGGTAACTTATACTAAAACATTTACTAGGCAAAAAGTTTAAAAACATAAAAAAAATTCTTTTTTAAATCAATGTTTTCAAAAAAAAGTAAAACATCTTTTTTCTTAGGACAAATATCAAATTTGTTTCTTTTCCTTAACTTCTTTTATCTTTTCTAAATATAATTTTTTAAGTGGATAGAAATGAAAAGAAACAAATTAGTTGAAAAAAACAAAGATGCTAGATAAAAATCAAATGACAAAAGAAGAGTATTTTTAAAGGAAAAAGACTCAAATACAAGAAAAAATGAGAGAAAGTACCAGAATAGAAGAAATTTTTATTCCCATATTAAGAATATAATTACAATATAAAAACAATGTGAAATACTAACATATAGTATCAAATTATCACAATACAAACTCATATTTTGGAATAAAAACATGAAACTCTAGTGGTAATTTCTATTTCCTAATTTTTCTCTGTTTTTCTTCAATATTTGATTTGATTTGTTTACAAACATACCTGCAAACCAATAAAAAGATCAAATATGCTTATGGGCTTGGGCTTTCATTATGGGCTAAAGACTTTCATAAATATATTTAATTTCTGTTTGGGTCAATTCAATTTTCAAGGTAATGACTCAAAGATATTATAAGACTTATCAATTTAATTTTTCCATTAAAAAATGTCCTTAATTGAATCAGGACAGCTTCCATAGATACGGATGTAATGCTAAATTGATGAAATATTGGCAAGAAAATTGGTTCTTGATGATATTTTTTTATAAGAAAAAGTGTTACATATGAAAGTATAAAACCAAAAAATAAAGATTACCTTTTCGAAAATTAAATAGAGGCAAAAGTATGTTATTTGGATTAACATGCTCTGTTAAAATTGTGAATTAACATAATCATTTCTACTGATACTTTTTTTCCTAGAAAAAATGTCATATACAATGCAAAAAAAGAATAACTTCTCAAAATTATTCTGGAGTTATTATTAAAATTCAAATGCTAAGTTGCTGAATTAAAAATATCTACTACTAGTATATCCCATGTTCTATCTTCACTCAAACGTAGCACGGTATAATTGTTTCCCTTGAAACATTGTTATCCAACCAAAGAATTATTTTACTCCATAATTTATTTATAAAAAAACAAAATTACCTCCACTCAATCGCTACTGCCAAGGTCGCGGGAGTGTTGGTTCTGCTGCCTCCGCTGCCCTAGCCGGAGCAAGGGAGATGCAGTTGTTCTCGTAAATCATGCCGTCTCTATGAGGGGACACAGATGCTGCCAAACAGGCGTCTCCATCATTGTTCTCGTAAATCACGCCGACTCTGGGGTGCCAGGAGGTTTCTGACACTTTTGTGGTCGTCGCCAGCGGGTTGGTCCGCTGAGTTCGCCGGAGGAAGGGAGATGCGTCGGTGGTTCTCATGTACCACGTCGTTGCGGTGAGGGGACACCGGCACAGTTGGGGGACGCCGGGAGGTTTCCCCTCCGCTTTTCTAGTTGTCGCCGGCGGGTTTGCCGGAGAAAGGGAGACGCAGCAGTTGTTCTCGTGTGTCACGCCGTCGCTGTGAGGGGGCACCGATGCTCCCAATAGGACGTCGCCACTGCCAGGAGCTGAGGTTGTCGCCCGCTTTCGTGGTTGTCGCCCCTATGTTTGGGCGTGGCGCTGAGTCGGAGGGGGGAGGAATGCAGGGCACCCTAGGAGGTCGTCGTGGTTGGCGGCGTTGCCGCCATCGAAGAAGAAGACGAAGGGAGGGGATGAGAATTTAAGAAGAGAACTAGGCAAGCCTTATTAGGTCTAGGTTTTTCCATTCTTGGACCATCTAAGTGGGCTCTAATTTGGAATTCAAATTACCCTTTTTATTTATGAAAAAAGATTAAAATGTGTGTAAAACATAGACAAGTAACAAAGAGTAATTCCATGGTGAACTTAAAGTTGACATAAATCTTCTCACATATTTCTCTTTTTATTTTAAAAATGATTATTTCAACACTTAAAAATGTTTATTTAGCATATATATAGAGGTTCATCATAAACCTTGGATGCATGTAATAATTTGCGAGTAACAAAATATGAGTTTTATGTTTTTATTTATCGAAACAAGAGTTAAAATATCAATAATATCAACATATAATCCTAAAAAAACAATGTAGAATGCCAATTTACAGTTTCATGTTGTCACAGTGTAAACTTTTATTTCAGAGATAAAACGAGCCTAAACTTTTAATTGTTTCGATCAATTTTATCATTTTTACTATGTCAAAATGATAAACGAGCCTAACAATCACCAAAAATATGAACAAGCTATTTTGACGTGTAAACCCAAATCGGGAGAAAACCACGGGCATTTTTCGGCGGTACCATGCCAATGCAGAGATTTTATTAATATCGGGGATAGTATATAGTACATAATCAGGTTTGCTGGCCAAATTTGATGGCCAAATTTTTATGGGGGGATAGACATCATTGGGCTACCTGGGACAAGGTTTGCCTACCTAAAGAAGAAGGTGGTTTGGGAATTCGTAACTTGGAGGACATTCAGGAGGCCTTTTCTGTGAAGCTTTGGTGGAACTTCAAGTATAATGATAGCTTATGGTCTATTTTCATGAGGGGAAAATATAGTACCACTTGTTTTAGAGAGAAACTCACTGATTCTCCTATCCGTAAAAGAATTTTCAGAATAAACTCTATAGCTGAAGAGCTTTTGGGGGACATTACTCTTGAGCAAGATGATGATGGGTACTCAGAAGTGGTCCAAATTTCTTTCAAGGAAGCCTATAACCACTGCAGACCACACTACTCTATCACTCTTAACGACAAATATAACTGGGACCACCTTCAACCTATCAAAAGCCAGTTGTTCCTTTGGAAAGTTAACTACAAGCTTTTGCCTTTCCCTGAGAATATTACCCACATCTATAACTCACTCCCCTCTTAATGCCCTAATTGTCTCAAAGATGATGGGAGTATGGACCATTGCTTGCTTCATTGCCCTATGATTCATGGTTTTTGGAAAGAACTTGCTCTCATTCTTAACGGACCCACTACTACAGAAGGTATCACACTCCAACAACATATTCTTGAGTGGAATATGAGATCTTCTAACTCATTCAAGGGGAAGCTTAGACTTATTGCTCCTGGTATTATTGCTTGGTCTATTTGGAAGAACTATGCTAGCAACATATTCGGCAATAAAAAGGAAATAATCGCGAACATCAAGCATACAATTCAATACAATATTTACTTGTGGTGTTGGAAATTTCGAAGAAAAAAGTGGATGATTAAGGACACCAACCTTACAGATGAAGGTCTTCAATACTTTGCTCTCACCGGGAACTTTATTTGCAACTACTTCGCTGAGATCGGGGAAGAAGTCGACGTATGATTATAATCTGGAACTGTTTGGGCCTTGTTAGTTTTTATTTGTCTACTTTTAGCACTTTGTATCTTCTTTTGCCTCTTTTACCTTCGGGTTTCGGTCTACTCCCCCCGAACGTGATCTCTCTTGTACTCCCTCCCCCCGTCTTAATAAAATTCGGTAGGAGTTCCCCGGCTCTACCACACCGATTTTGGTGCTTCTCTCCGGGAAAAAAAAAATAGTACATAATCTTGGCATTATAGCTATTGATGGAGCATTTTAGATCCATAAAGAATAAATAATACAATGAGTATTTTCTAAGTAATGTGAGAGAGTATAATTACATGGTAGTGTGGGAGAAAATTTGGAAATTGCCCCCCCCCCCCCCCCCCCATAGTGAGGTGAAGTATTCCTTTTATAGTTAGAGATGAGAGAATACGTAGTTATGAAGATAAATATAGTAGGGAGTGAATGGTGGGAGTAATTATGGTAGGGAGTGATGAGTGGAGATAGTTATGGTAATGAGTAAATGTTGGATGTAATAAAAGGAAGTGAGTTGACTATGAATATAGTTATGGTAGGAGGAGTAATTTGTGGCCAATGTTTGGTGATGATAATTTTGGTAATATTAATTGGGAAATTCGGACAAAGATGTTGAGGCCAAATAATATTTCCCATCATGAAGTTCTCCATTTTTTGATTTGTGAGAATCATCAATTCAAGAAAGTTAATAATTCCTTTGAGTCTTATCTTCAAGCTTCACATATTGACATATTGTATTTTTGACGGGTTGGTAATATCCTTTGTAACTAAAAAACTAATAATGGAGACGTTATTGACGAGTCTTTTGATATTAAATTTTTACAAAAGATTTTAAATGCAAATAGAAATATCAATTTAAAATTAGGCAACTTTTTTTATGAATTTAAAATTTGACAAAAAATGTGATGATACCTTTAAGCTCGAAGCAAAAACTAAAAAAATTATGATTTTGACACTATTGACAACTCTTTTTGACATTGAACTTTTACAAAGCATTTTTCAGACAAATAGAAACATCCATGTCAAATTTTGCAACTTTTTTGATTGATTTTAAATTTGACCAAAAATGTAATGGTACCCCTTAGAGCTCGAGGCCAAACCTAAAAAATTTAATGGTTAAGATGTTATTGCCAAGTCTTTTTGAGATGAAACGTTTTGCAAATGATTTTACATTGCAAATAGAAACATCCATGTAAAATTTTGCAACTTTTCTGGTGGATTTAAAATTTAGTCAAAAAATGTGATGGTACCCCTTAGAGCTTGAGACAAAAACTAAAAAAATATTAATTAAGACGTTATCGACAAGTTTCTTTGACATGAATCATTTACAAAGGATTTTACATAAAAATAGAAACATCTATGTCAAATTTTGCGACTTTTTGGATGAATTTAAAATTTGGCAAAAGAATGTGATGGTACCTCTAGAACTCGAGGCCAAAACTAAAAAATAATAATTTAAAATTTTTTTTTGATGGATTTAAAATATGCAAAAAAATGTGATGGTACCCTTAAGAGCTCGACACCGAAACTAAAAAAATAATTAAGACATTATTGACAAGTCGTTTTGACATGAAACTTTTACAAAGAATATTACATGAAAATAGAAACATCCATGTCAAATTTTGCAACTTTTTTGATGGATTTAAAGTTTGTCAAAAATATGTGATAGTACCCCTAGAGTGCGAGGCCAAACCTAAAAAAATAATAATTTAGACAATATTGACAAGTGCTTTTGATGTGAAACTTTTGCAATTGATATTACATTGCAAATAGAAACATCCATGCAACATTTTGCAACTTTTTTGTTGGATTTAAAAATTGCCAAAAGAATGTGATGGTACCTCTAAGAACTCGAGGCGAAAACTAAAAAAAATAATTAAGACGTTATTGACAGGTCTTTTTTTACATGAAACTTTTACAAAGGTTTTTACATGCAAATAAAACATCCATGTCAAAATTTGCAACTTTTTTGATGAATTTAAAATTTGGCAAAAAAATGTGATGGTACCCCTAGAGTTCGAATCCAAAACAAAAATAATACTCCGTAATAATTAAGACGTTATTCACAAGTCTTTTTGACATTAAACTTTTACAAATGATTTTACATTGCAAATAGAAACATCCATGTCAAATTTTGAACCTTTTTTCTGAAATTAAAATTTGGCAAAAAAAATGTGATGGTACCCCTAGAGTTCTTTTGGCGTGAAAGTTTTACAAATGATTTTACATTGCAAATAGAAACATCCATGCGAAATTTTGCAACTTTTTTATGGATTTAAAATTTTCTAAAAAAATGTGATGGTATCTCTAAGAGTTCGAGACAAAAACTAAAAAATAATAATTAAGACACTATTGCAAGTCTTTTTCACATGAAACTTTTACAAATGGTATTTAAATTACAATTAGAAACATCCATGTCAAATTTTTCCAACTTTTTTGATGAAATTAAAATTTCACAAAAAAATGTGATGGTACCCCTAGAGTTCGAGGCCAAAACTAAAAAAATAATAATTTAGACATTATTGACATGTCCTTTTGCGTGAAACATTTACAAATGCTTTTACATTACAAATAAAAACATCCATGTAGAATTTTTCAACTTTTTTGATGGATTTAAAATTTGGCCAAAAAATGTGATGGTACCCCAAATTTCGAGACCAAAACTAAAAAAATAATGATTAAAACATTATTGATAAGTCTTTTTGACATTAAACTTTTACAAATGATTTTACATGCAAGTAGAAACATCCATGTCAAAATTTGAAACTTTTTTGATTAATTTAAAATCTGGTAAAAAAATGTGATGGTACCCCTAGAGTTTGAGCCCAAAACTAAAAAATAATAATTTAGAAATTATTGACAAGTCCTTTGGACGTGAAACTTTTACAAATGATTTTAAATTGTAGATAGAAACATCCATGTAAAATTTTGCAACTAATTTTATGGATTTAAAATTTTGAGAAACACCAAAGTAGGACTAAAACATTGAAAATATACCCAAATAAGACTTCCATGTTTTTATTTCCGAAATAGAACTTAAAATGTATTTACATTACCAAACATGGTCATGTATATTAGCAAAAAGTATAGTAATGTGCACATGTACAGTGTCACATTACAATAGTGCGAAGTCCTATTTCAGGAAATAAATATATAAATCCTATTTTGGTATTCTTATCTATCTTTTAGTCCTATTTAAGGTGATTTCTATTTAAAATTCGCCAAAAAAAATTTGATGGTACCCTTAAGAACTCGAAGCCAAAACTAAAATAATAATAATTCAAACTGTATTGACAAGTCTTTTTTATATTAAACTTTTACAAAGGATTTTACATGTTAATAGAAACATCCATGTCAAATTTTGCAATTTTTGATGAATTTAAAATTTGGCAAAAAAATGTGATGGTACCCCTAGAGTTCGAAGCCAAAACTAAAAAATAATAATTTAGACATTATTGACATGTCCTTTGGCGTGAAACATTTACAAATGCTTTTACATTGCAAATAAAAACATCTATGTAGAATTTTTCAACTTTTTTGATGGATTTAAAATTTGGCCACAAAATGTGATGGTACCCCAAAGTTCGAGACCAAAACTAAAAAAAAATAATTAAAACATTATTGATAAGTCTTTTTGACATTAAACTTTTACAAATGATTTTACATACAAGTAGAAACATCCATGTAAAAATTTGAAACTTTTTTGATTAATTTAAAATCTGGTAAAAAAATTTGATGGTACCCCTAGAGTTTGAGCCCAAAACTAAAAAATAATAATTTAGACATTATTAACAAGTCATTTTGACGTGAAACTTTTACAAATGATTTTACATTGCAAATAGAAACATCCATGGATTTAAATTTGCTAAAAAAATGTGATGGTATCCCTTAGAGCTCGAGCCTAAACTAAAAAAACAATAATTAAGAAGTTATTCACAAGTCTTTTTGACATGAAACTTTTACAATTGATTTTACAATGCAAATCGAAAAATTCATATCAAATTTTGCAACTTTTTTGTTAAGTTTAAAATTTGAACAAAAATGTGGTGGTTCCCCTGGAGTTCGAGGCCAAAACTAAAAAAATAATAATTTAGACTTTTTTGACAAGTCTTTTTGACATGAAACTTTTATAAATGATTTTACATGCAAATAGAAACATCCATGTAAAAGTTTGCAACTTTTTTGATGGATTTAAAATTTGGCCAAAAAATGTGATAGTACCCCAAACATCGAGCCAAAACTAAATAAATAATAGTTAAAACGTTAATGACAAGTCTTTTGGACGCGAAACTTTTACAAATGATTGTACGTTGCAGATAGAAACATCAATGTAAAATTTTGCAACTTTTTTGATGGACTTAAAATTTGACCAAAAAATGTCATGGTACCCCTAAGTTCGAGGCCAAAACTAAAAAAAATAATTAAGACGTTATTGAGAAGTCTTTTTGACATGAAACTTTTACAAAGGATTTTACTTGAAAATAGAAACATCGATGTCAAATTTTGCAACTCTTTTTATGAATTTCAAATTTGGCAAAAAAATGTGACGGTACGCTTAGAGTTTGAGGCCAAAACTAAAAAAATAAAAATTTAGGCATTATTCATAAGTCCTTTTGACGTGAAACTTTGACAAATGATTTTACATTGTAAATAGAAACATCTATCTAAAATTCTGCAACTTCTTTTATGGATTTAAAATTTGCCATAAAAATGTAATGCTACCACTAAGAGCTCTAGGCCAAAATAAAAGTAGAATAATTAAGACGTTATTGACAAATAATTTTCACATGAAAATTTAACTAATGATTTTACATTGCAAATTCAAACATCCATGTCAAATTTTGCGACTTTTTGATTGATTTCAAGTTTGCCAAAAAAATGTGATGGCTCGAGTCCAAAACTAAAATAATAATAGAAAATTAATAAGTTATTGACAAATCTTTTTGACATGTAACTTTTTCAAATGATTTTAAATGTAAATAGAAACATCCATGTCAAATTTTGCAACTTTTCTGATTAATTTAAAATTTGGCAAAAAAATGTGATGGTATCCCTAGAGTTCGAGGCCAAAACTAAAAAAATAATAATTTAGACATTATTGACAAGTGCTTTTGACGTGAAACTTTTACAATAGATATTACATTGCAAATAGAAACATCTATGCAAATTTTTGTAACTTTTTTTAATGGATTTAAAATTTGCTAAAAAAAATGTGATCGTACCCTAAGAGCACGAAACTAGAACTAAAAAATAATAGTTAATACGTTATTGACAAGTCTTTTTTATATGAAACTTTTACAAAGGTTTTTACATGCAAATAAAAATAACTATGTCAAATTTTGAAAACTTTTTGATGAATTTAAAATTTGCCAAAAAAATGTGATGGTACCCCTAGAGTTCAAAGTCAAAACTAAAAAAATAATAATTAAGATGTTATTGAAAAGTCCTTTTGACGTGAAACTTTTACAAATTATTTTACATTGAAAATTAAAACATCCATGTAAAATTTTGCAACTTTTTTGATGGATTATTTAAAATTTTCCAAAAATATTTGATGATACCCTTAAGAGCTCAAGGCCAAAACTAAAAAAATAATAAATAAGACATTATTGACAACTCTTTTTGACATGAAACTTTTACAAATGATTTTACATTGCAAATAAAAACATTCATGTCAAATTTTGAACGTTTTTTCTGAATTTAAAATTTGGCAAAAAAATGAGATGGAACCCTAAAAGTTCGAGGCTAAAACTAAAACAATTTAGACATTATTCACAAGTCCTTTTGACGTGCAACTTTTACAAATGATATATCATTGCAAATATAAACATCCATGTAAAAATTTGCAACTATTTTGATGGATTTAAAATTTTCCAAAAAATGTGATGGTATCCCTAAGAACTCGAGGCCAAAACTAAAAAATAATAATTAAGACGTTACTAACAAGTCTTTTTGACCTGAAACCTTTTCAAAGGATTTTACGTGTAAATAGAAACTTCCATGTCAAATTTTACAACTTTTCTGATTAATTTAAAATTTAGCAAAAAAATGTGATGGTACTTCTAGAGTTCGAGCCAAAACTAAAAAATAATAATTTAGACATTATTGACAAGTCTTTTTGAAATGAAACTTTTACAAATGATTTTACATTGAAAATTGAAACATCTATGTAAAATTTTGCAACTTTTTTTACAGATTTAAAATTTGCCAAAAAAATGTGATCGTATCCTAAGAGTTCGAGGCCAAAACTAAAAATAATAATAATTAAGACGTTATTGATAAGTCTTTTTGACATGAAACTTTTACAAAAGATTTTACATGAAAATAAAAACATGCATGTAAAATTTTGCAACTCTTTTTATGGATATAAAATTTGGCAAAGAAATGTGATGGTACCCCTAGTGTTCTTCGCTAAAACTAAAAAAAATATAATTTAGACATTATTGACAAGTTCTTTTGATGTGAAACTTTTACAAATGATTTTACATTGCAATAGAAACATTCATGTAAAAACTTGCAACTTTTTTGATGGATTTAAAATTTGCCAAAAAAAAATGTGATGAATTTAATTAAGACGTTATTATATAGAAACATTAAACTTTACAAATAATAATTATTGATAAGTATTCTTGACATGAAACTTTTACAAATAACTTTACATGCAAATAGAAACATCCATGTCAAATTTCGCAACTTTTTTGATATATTAAAATCTGGCAAAAAATATGATGGTACTCTAGAGCACAAGGCCAAAACTAAAAAAAATTATAATTTAGACATTATTGACAAGTCTTTTTCAATTGAAATTTTTACAAACGATTTTAAAATTTCAAAACATTTTTGATAGATTTAAAATTTGTCAAAAAAATGTAATGGTACCCCTAAGAGCTTGAGGCCAAAACTAAAAAGTAATAACTAAGACATTGTTTACATGTCTTTTTGACATTAAACTTTTACAAATGATTATATATGTAAATAGAAACATCCATGTCAAAGTTTGCAACTTTTTTGATGGATTTAAAATTTTGCAAAAAAAATGTGATAGTACCCCTAGACTTCAAGGCTAAAACTAAAAATAATAATAATTTAGACATTATTAATAGGTCCTTTTGACGTGAAACTTTTACAAATGATTTTAAATTGCAAATAATAACATCCATGTAAAATTTTTCAACTTTTTGATTAATTTAAAATTTGCCAAAAAATGTGATCGTACCCCTAGAGTTCGAGACCAAAACTAAAAAATAATAATTTAGACATTATTGACAAGTCCTTTTGACGTGCAACTTTTACCACTTATATATCATTGCAAATAGAAACATCCATGTAAAAATTTACAACTTTTCTGATGGATTTAAAATTTGCCAAAATAATGTGATGGTACCCCTAAAAACTCGAGGCCAAAACATAAAAATAATAATTAAGACGTTATTGACAAGTCTTTTTTACATGAAACTTTTACAAAGGATTTTACATGTAAATACAAACATCCATGTCAAATTTTGCAAATTTTTTGATAAATTTAAAATTTGGTAAAAAAATGTGATGGTACCGCTAGAGTTCGAGGCTAAAACTAAAAAAATAATAACTTAAACATTATTGAGAAGTCTTTTTGACGTGAAACTTTACTTAGGATTTTACATGAAAATAGAAACATCCATGTCAAATTTTGCAACTTTTTTGATGGATTTAAAACTTGTCAAAAAAAAGTGATGGTACCCCTAGAGTTCGAAGCCAATTCTAAAAAAATAATTATTTAGACATTATTGACAAGTGTTTTTGACGTGAAACTTTTACAATTGATATTACATTGCAAATAGAAACATCCATGCAAAATTTTGCAACTTTTTTGATGGATTTAAAATTTTCCAAAGATTTTGACGTGAAACTTTAACAAATGATTTTACATTGCAAATATAAACATCCATGTCAAATTTTACAACTTTTTGATGGATTTCAAATTTGCCTAAAAAATGTGATGGCTCATGGCCAAAACTAAAAAAATAATAATTAAGAAGCTATTGACAAGTCTTTTTGACAAGAAACGTTTTCAAAAGATTTTACATGCAAATAGAACATTAGAAATCATCCTAAATAGGACTAAAACATAGAGAAAAGTACAAAAATAGGACTTTCATGTTTTTTTCCCGGAATAGGACTTTGCATTGTGGTAATGTGACTTTGCATTGTGGTAATATGGCAGTGTACATGTGCAAATTACTATATTTTTTTGGTAATATATATGACCATGTTTGTTAATGTAAGTCCTATTTCAGGAATAAAAACATGGAAGTCCTATTTTGGTATATCTTCAATGTTTTAGTCCTACTTTGGTCTTTCTCCCTAGAAACATCCATGTCAAATTTTGCAACTTTTCTGATGAATTTAATATTTGGCAAATAATGTGTAGGTACTCCTAGAGTTCGAGACCAAAACTAAAAAGTAATAATTTAGACATTATTGACAAGACCGTTTGAAGTGAAACTTTTACAAATGATTTTACATTGCAAATTGAAACATCCAAAAATATGTGATGGTACCCTAAGAGCTTGAAGCCAAAACTAAAATAATAATAATTAAGACATTATTGAAGGGTTTTTTTGACAGGAAACTTTTACAAAGAATTTTACATGAAAATAAAAACATCCATGTAAAATTTTGCAACTTTTTTATGAATATAAAATTTGGCAAAGAAATGTGATGGTACCCTAGAGTTTGGGGCTAAAACTAAAAAAATTATAATTTAGACATTATTGACAAGTCCTTTTGATGTAAAACTTTTACAAATGATTTTACATTGCAAAAGAAACATCCATGTAAAACTTTGCAACTTTTTTGATGTATTTAAAATTTGCCAAAAATGTGATGGTACCCCTAAATTCGAGGCCAAAACTAAAAAAATAATAATTAAGGCGTTATTGATAAGTATTCTTGACATGAAAACTTTTACAAATGACTTTACATGCAAGTAGAAACATCCATGTCAAATTTTACAACTTTTTTGATAGAATTAAAATTTGGCAAAAAAATATGATGGTACCCCTAGAGTACGAGGCCAAAACTAAAAAAATTATAATTTAGACATTATTGACAAGTCTTTTTGAATTGAAATTTTTACAAACAATTTTAAATGCAAATAGAAACATTCGTGTCAAATTTTGGAACTTTTTTGATAAATTTAAAATTTAGCACAAAAGATATGATGGTACCCCTAAGAGCTCGAAGCCAAAACTAAAACGTAATAACTAAGACGTTATTGACATGTCTTTTTGACATTAAACTTTTACAAAGGATTATACATGTAAATAGAAACATCCATGTCAAATTTTGCAACTTTTTTGATGAATTTAAAATTTGAAAAAAAAGTGTGATGGCACCCCTAAGTTCAAGGCCAAAACTAAAAAATAATAATTTAGACATTATTGACAAGCCCCTTTCACGTGAAACGTTTACAAATGATTTTACATTGCAAATGGCAACTTCCATGTAAAATTTTGAAACTTTTTTGATGGATTTAAAATTTGCGAAAAAAATGTGATGGTACCCCTAAGTGCTCGAGGCCAAAACTAAAAAGTAATAACTAAGACGTTATTGACAAGTGTTTTTGACATGAAACTTTTACAAAGGAATTTACATATGAATAGAAACATCTATGTCAAATTTTGAAAATTTTTTGATGAATTTAAAATTTGGCAAAAAAGTGTGATGGTACCCCTAGCGTTCGAGGCAAAACTAAAAAAATAATTATTTAGACATTATTCACAAGCACCTTTGATGTGAAACTTTCACAAATGATTTTACATTGCAAATAGAAACATCGCTGTAAAACTTTGCAACTTTTTTGATGGATTATTTAAAATCTGGCAAAAAAATGTGATGGTACCCCTAAGTTTGAGTCCAAAACTAAAAAAATAATAATTAAGACGTTATTGACAAGTCTTTTTTACATGAAACTTTTACAAAGGATTTTACATGTGAATAGAAAACTTATTTTAAATTTTTCAACTATTTTGATGAATTTAAAATTTGGAAAAGAATGTGATGGTACCCTTAAAGTTCGAGGCCAAAACTAAAAAAAATAATAATTTAGACATTATTGACAAGTCTTTTTGACGAAAAACTTTTACAAATGATTTTACATTGCAAAAATAGAAACATCCATGGGATGGTACCCCTAGGTCTCGAGGACAAAACTAAAAATAATACGGAGTAATAATTTAGACATTATTGACAATTCTTTTTTATATGAACTTTTTTCAAATGATTTTACATTGCAAATTGAAACGCCAAATTAAAATTTTGCAACTTTTTTGATGTATTTAAAATTTGCAAAAAAATGTGATGGTACACCAAAGAGTTATAGGCCAAAACTAAAAAAATTATAATTAAGACGTTATTGATAAGTCTTTTTGACATGAAACTTTTACAAAGGATTTTACATGAAAATAGAAACATCCACGTAACATTTTGCAACTTTGTTTATGAATATAAAATTTGGCAAACAAATGTGATGGTACACCTAGAGTTCGGGGCTAAAACTAAAAAAATTATAATTTAGACATTATTGGCAAGTCCTTTTGATGTGAAACTTTTACAAATGATTTTACATTGCAAATACAAACATCCATGTAAAAATTTGAAAATTTATTCATAAATTTAAAATTTGAAAAAAAATATGATGGTACCATTAAGACATTATTGACAAGTCTTTTTGACGTGAAACTTTTACAAAGGATTTTACATGAAAGTAGAAACATCCATGTCAAATTTTGCAACTTTTTTCATTAATTTAAAATTTGGAAAAAAAATATGATGTTAGCCCTAGAGCTCGAGGCCAAAACTAAAATTTAAATAATTTAGGCATTCTTAAAAAGTTTTTATGACGTGAAACTTTTACGAAGGATTTTATATGCAAATAGAACAAACCTTGTGAAATTTGTAAACTTGTTTGATGAATTTAAAATTTGGCCAAGAAATGTGATGGTATCCCTACTGCTCGAGGCCAAAACTAAAAAAATAAAGATTTAGACATTATTGACAAGTCTTTATGACATGAAACTTTTCCAAATGATTTTAGATTGCAAATAGAAACGCCAATGTAAAATTTTACAACTTTTTGGATGGATTTAAAATTTGCCTAAAAATGTGATGGTACGCTTAAGAGTTTGAGACCAAAATTATTATTAAGACGTTATTCACAAGTTTTTTTGACATGAAACTTTTACAAAAGATTTTAAATGAAAATAGAAACATCCATGTCAAATTTTGGAACTTTTTTAATACTAATAAAATTTGGCAAAAAATATGATGGTACCCCTAGAGTTCGAGACCAAAACTCTAAAAATAATAATTTAGACATTATTGACAAGTCTTTTTTAAATGAAACTTTTACAACGATTTTACATGCAAATATTAAAACATCCATGTCAAATCTTGCAACGTTTTTTATAAATTTAAAATTTGGTAAAAAAAATATGATGGTACCCCTAGAGCTCGAGGATAAAACAAAAAAAATAATATTTTAGACATTATTGAAAAGTCTTTTTGACGTGAAACTTTTACAAATGATTTTACATGCAAATAGAAATTGTAACACCCTAATCCGTCAAGGTCTGCAGCCCTTTTGGGACTAAAGTATTTAACTTGGTAATCGTAAAAATTTAAAACTTTTCAAACACACTTTATTAATCCCAATAATATTTTTCATAACATATACAGTACGGAGTATTCAACAATATTGCGGAAGCGATTTTAATATTGACATATCATAAATTGTTTCAAAACTTGTCACATCCATCCCGACAATCTCGCCCCATCTGCCGCCAGGATCACATTATGCTTTCTGCTTACCTGCGTGTAGCAAATAAAACACACTACACGCTCAGCGGTAAAGCTGAGTAAGCATATCTAATGTGTCGAACATCCATATCAACTGAATCTAAATTCATAATCAATCATTTGATATCATGCACACAATGTTCATTTCAGACATTCACAGTTTTGGTATCGTTCAGTTCATATCAACACATTTTATTCAATTTAGATACTATTGCAATAGTGCTCTTAAATTATTTTTAATCTAAGGCCAGATCATAACAACGCTCTTAGCTATTCTTAGTTTAAGGCCAGATCATAAAAATGCTCTTAGCTATTCTTAGTCTAAGGCCAAATCATAATTTCCATAATCACACTAGTTTAAGGCAAATAATTCAGACACTTAACCGTAGTCGGTTAAGGCAACTACAATATAGCGATTTATCAACATTGGATCGAACATTCCCAAACGAGTAATCCTCTAATTTGGTCTACGAATCCCGTTTATACATTTTTATCTAATTCATCAAATATTCATGGTTTCATAAGTCTATTCTAATACAAGATCTATTCTAGAGGTCTTCTAGATAGCCTTAATACCAATTAACTAATGGGTGTATCTTAGAGTTCTTCTAGATACCGTTAACAATACAAATAGTTTAATAATTATCAATATATTCATTTTACTCCTGGTTTAATCATAAATAATAATTTTAATCAGTAAGTTCATCATTCATAATCATCCGTAATAATCATTCATCATAATCATCAAACATATCAATTGATAACAAATAGCGGTCTAGTTTCGAGTGTTAACACCCGAACATACCATCATGCATCACATAATATTTTTATTTGTTAAAAACATCATTTTTATTGTAAAGAATCATCCTTAAAATAATCATAATCAATTGGTATCAAAAATAGGATTTTAGAGCTCAAAAATAGAAATTTCAAGCAAATTTTCGGATCAGAACTTTGGGGGATCGATCCAGCCCTCTGGATTGATCCATATGTAGAGAAAATAGTCCCAGAGGATCGATCCAGGCCATTGGATCGATCCAGATAGTCTGGTTTTGGTTACTGTTCATCTTCTTCTTCGTTCGGGTCCAATTTCGAAAATAACGTTTTTAGTTACCGAACTTCAACGAAACTATATAGAGATGTTCTCCAAGGTTCATAGATCATTTTGGCATCATTAATTCATAGTTTTAACATCAATTTAATGGTTTATGATTCTTGGTTCTTTAAGCATGTCAAACACAAAACTCAACCAAACGACCGTTTATGAACGTAGAAACGATCTATACGAACATTCTAGTCATTAGATATATCTACGGGCTTACCTCGAAGCTTATTGAAGGTTTTGAGAATTTTCCGGCGAAACTTCCGGCGAGGTTTGTGGCTAGCTCCGGCGACTTCACCCCAAATTGACAGCACCACTTTGTTCTCTACACTCACAGCTTCTTCTCAGAGTTTATTTGAAGGAATTTGATGAAGAAATGGATGAGATTGAGTTCCTTTTATAGGAGAAGAAGTGGAGAAGAAGACATGGGTGGGACTCAGGATTCAATTTCTTCGTTGGTGATCGATTTAGTGCGTAGGACGGCGGATTTGTGGGATTTTACACGCCACTCCCTGATTAGGACAAATTTGGTTCCAGTCGGGGTACATTTTTTTGGTCCAACTTTCTCCGAATTGAATTCCGTTTGCACCGTTGCGATCAGACAGTTAAACTTTATCCAACGATATAATTTTTATATTTATTGGTTATACTTTTTCTGACATCATATTTTTGGGTGTTTGACTTTGACAGAGTCAAAATTGGTTTAATTGACCTTCCTCATAAAAGGTTCTCTCATTTAATTCACATCAATTATTCTCATGATTTATTTCAACAAATCATTTCAATATTTACATTCTAAACAAATTCTTTATTTACTCTTGATTCGGGTCTGTACTCAGGTTTCCAATCAAGACTACACAAATAGTCTACATATTGGATATATCTCTATGAGACTTATCCAGATTTTGATATTAAATGTCAAAACAAATTTCATATCGGCCCAAAGCCCAAAAATAATTTATTTTAATTGAAATAATTGTGATTAATTGATTATTTATTCATTAATAATTCTAGGGTATGTTTTGGGGCGTTACATTTCTCCCCCCCTTAAAAGGAATTTCGTCCTCGAAATTCTTCTTAGGTTCAACGTTCCACATTTTGTAATGATCTCATTGATCATGACCGTTTCATATTCATATGGTTATGTCGCCATCTTTCAAATAAGTATTCTCAAGTCATTGATTTCATCAAACTCGTTCAATCTTCGAGAGATTAGTAATTTTCGATTAAGTAAGGTCTTCACTGATCCTTTGATGACAAAAGTTCCTTCATAGTGTGTAGTATTGCATACTTGACATACATAACTTCGTTCAGTTACGAGTCTTATCTGTACGTCCTTGGTTAACAGAATCGATTGAAAATTTCTTCAATACTCTTGAATGGCCTTTGATAAGCACAATTGCAGTTTGTTTCAATTCATACGTTGTAACGTAGTCTTTCAATTGCTCAAGGGGTCGTTGTCTTCAGGGCAGTAGCCATTTGACTTTTCATCTTGGATTTGAACGTATTTCAGGACAGTGAATCTAACTGTTCATGAGTCTTGATATGTCATATCGTCAGCAGACTGTATTATTAGCGAACACGTCATTGTCAGTAGGTAAATTGAATCCATCTTTGCTGTACAAATTTCGACTAAGGATACTACCCTTTTTCTCAAAGGTCATAATTCAGAGCCTATATATATCATGATTGTGACAAGAGTATCTCACATTCTCATATTATGGAAGGAACATCTCGAACTTTTCCTTACACCATAAAATTCGTTGGTCTACTTGGTAGTCATTCTCTTGGTAGAAATCCAAAGTTCATGGCTACGACGGTGGATTTAGGAAGGGAATTGGTAAGGTGAAAAATTAGACTTACCTATGGAGGAGGCAACGTTGGCCTTCAAAGAGTTGTTGCTTCAACAGTCTATACCAATGGTGGTATAGTTAGAGGCTTCATACCAGGGTACATAGCAGCACGACAGGTCTACGGACCTACGTATGGTGCAGAATACACAGTTTCAAGCAATTACTATAAGCATTTCGAGATGAATCATGTAGTGGAGGCCTTCAACGTACTTCCTGGAGGGATTGATACTATGGAAGGTTTGTTCACTTTGATCTCATGGGCATCTGAAGGGTTGCACAGTAAACCCATTGGTCTCTTGAATATTGACGGTTATTTTAATAACCTAATCAAATTTCTAGATGACGCAGTGAGGCAGAACTTCATGGCTTCTAGTCAGAGAAAACTTTTCATCTCTTCTTTCTTTATTGATGAGCTTTTAGACAAGCTAGCGTTTGCTAAAGCTTTTCCGGGTCCTGGGGCTAGTTATGACGAATTTGTAAATCCTGGGGCATTGGACTTAGACTTGCATTTGTAACATTAGTTTATGTAATTTCAGTTGAATTTATGTTGAAATAATATTGTCCATGAACATTATGAGTTAACCATAAATATTATTCTAAGCTGCATGGCCAGTGCAAGTCAGAAAAATATCTATTTTCAACATCAGAATGCATCATGTAAATATCAAACATTTCTCAAGATGGGTCAAATGAAAGATTTCATTATACAATGGTTTCAACACACGTAGGTTCAAGAAAATATGAATATTCTTGAGATTCAAGTCGAAAGAAAATATGAATATTCTAGGGTATGTTTTGGGGCGTTACAGAAATAACCATGTCATATTTGGAAACATTTTTGATGAATTTAAAATTTGGCCAAGAAATGTGATGGTACCCCTAGGTCTCGAGGACAAAACTAAAAATAATACGGAGTAATAATTTAGACATTATTGACAAGTCTTTTTTATATGAAATTTTTTCAAATGATTTTACATTGCAAATTGAAACGCCAAGTTAAAATTTTGCAACTTTTTTGACGTATTTAAAATTTGCAAAAAAATGTGATGGTACACCAAAGAGTTATAGGCCAAAACTAAAAAAATTATAATTAAGACGTTATTGATAAGTCTTTTTGACATGAAACTTTTACAAAAGATTTTACATGAAAATAGAAACATCCACGTAAAATTTTGCAACTTTGTTTATGAATATAAAATTTGGCAAACAAATGTAATGGTACACCTAGAGTTCGGGGCTAAAACTAAAAAAATTATAATTTAGACATTATTGGCAAGTCCTTTTGATGTGAAACTTTTACAAATGATTTTACATTGCAAATAGAAACATCCATGTAAAAATTTGAAAATTTATTCATAAATTTAAAATTTGAAAAAAATATGATGGTACCACTAAAGCTCAAGGCCAAAACTAAAAAATAATAATTAAGACATTATTGACAAGTCTTTTTTACGTGAAACTTTTACAAAAGATTTTACATGAAAGTATAAACATCCATGTCAAATTTTGCAACTTTTTTCATTAATTTAAAATTTGGAAAAAAAATATGATGTTAGCCCTAGAGCTCGAGGCCAAAACTAAAATTTTAATAATTTAGGCATTCTGAAAAAGTTTTTATGACGTGAAACTTTTACGAAGGATTTTATATGCAAATAGAACAAACCTTGTGAAATTTGTAAACTTGTTTGATGAATTTAAAATTTGGCCAAGAAATGTGATGGTATCCCTACTGCTCGAGGCCAAAACTAAAAAAATAAAGATTTAGACATTATTGACAAGTCTTTATGACATGAAACTTTTCCAAATGATTTTAGATTGCAAATAGAAACGCCAATGTAAAATTTTACAACTTTTTGGATGGATTTAAAATTTGCTCTAAAAATGTGATGGTACCCTTAAGAGTTTGAGACCAAAATTATAATTAAGACGTTATTCACAAGTCTTTTTGACATGAAACTTTTACAAAAGATTTTACATGAAAATAGAAACATCCATGTCAAATTTTGGAACTTTTTTAATACTAATAAAATTTGGCAAAAAAATATGATGGTACCCCTAGAGCTCGAGACCAAAACTAAAAAAATAATAATTTAGACATTATTGACAAGTCTTTTTGAAATGAAACTCTTACAACGATTTTACATGCAAATATTAAAACATCCATGTCAAATCTTGCAACGTTTTTTATAAATTTAAAATTTGGTAAAAAAATATGATGGTACCCCTAGAGCTTGAGGAAAAAACAAAAAAAAAATATTTTAGACATTATTGAAAAGTCTTTTTGACGTGAAACTTTTACAAACGATTTTACATGCAAATAGAAACAATCATGTCATATTTGGAAACTTTTTTGATGAATTTAAAATTTGGCCAAGAAATGTGATGGTATCTCAAGGGCTCGTTGTTGGGCAAAGGGGAGGATTTTAGGGGTATTTTGGGAAACTCAACCCAAATTTTGCACTTCCTTAAAAATCACCTCCGGTCAAACCGGGAAGGTGGTTTTAGGACGGAGGGAGTAATAATTTAAACATTATTGACAAGTCTTTTTTATATGAAACTTTTACAAATACTTTTACATTGCAAACTGAAACGCCAATATAAAATTCTGCAACTTTTTTTACGGATTTAAAATTTGTCAAAAAAAGGTGATGGTACACCAATGAAAACTAGGCCAAAACTAAAAAAATTATAATTAAGACGTTATTGACAAGTCTTTTTTACATGAAACTTTTACAAAAGATTTTACATGAAAATAGAAACATCCATGTAAAATTTTGCAACTTTGTTTATGAATATAAAGTTTGGCAAAGAAATGTGATGATATCCCTAGAGTTTGGGGCTAAAATTAAAAAAAATATAATTTAGACATTATTAACAAATTCTTTTGATGTGAAATTTTTACAAATGATTTTACATTGCAAATAAAAACATTCATGTAAATTTTTTAAATGTTTTTGATAAATTTAAAATTTGGCAAAAACATATGATGGTACCCCTAAAGCTCGAAGCCGAAACTAAAAATAATAATAATTTAGACATTAGTGACAAGTCTTTTTGAGGTGAAACTTTTACAAAGGATTTTACATGAAAATAGAAACATCCATGTCAAATTTAAACCTTTTTTGATTATTTTAAAATTTGGCAAAAAAATATGTAGAGCTCGAGGCCAAATCTAAAAAAATAATAATTTAGACATACATAAAATAATAATTTAGACATACTTAAAAAATAATAATTTAGACATAATTTTGACAAGTCTTTTTTACATGAAATTTTACAAATGATTTTAAATTGCAAATAGAAACATCCGTTTAAAATTTCAAAACTTTTTGGATTTAAAATTTGCCAAAAAAATGAGATGGTATCCCTAAGTGCTCGAGGCCAAAACTAAAAAATAATAACTAAGACGTTATTGACATGTCTTTTTGACATTAAACTTTTACAAAGGAATATGCATGTAAATAGAAATATCCATGTCAAATTTTGCAACTTTTTTGATGAATTTAAAATTTTGCAAAAAATGTGATGGTACCCCTAGACTTCGAGGCCAAAACTAAAAAAATAATAATTTAGACATTATTGACAAGTATTTTTGACGTGAAACTTCTATAAAGGATTTTACATGAAAATAGAAACATCCATGTCAATTTTTGCAACTTTTTTGAGTAATTTAAAATTTGGCAAAGAAATATGATGGTAGCCCTAAAGCTCGAGGCCAAAACTAAAAAAATAATAATTTAGATTTTATAGACAAAGCTTTTTAATATGGAACTTTTAAAAAGGATTTTACATGAAAATAGAAATGTCCATGGCAAATTTGGAAATTTTTTTGATGAATTTAAAATTTGTCCAAAAAATGTGATGGTACCCCTAGAGCTCGAAGCCAAAACTTAAAAAAACAAGTATTTAGACATTATTGACAGGTCTTTTTGAAATGAAACTTTTACAATGGATTTTACATGCAAATAGAAACATCCTTGTCAAATTTTGCAACTTTTTTGATGGATTTAAAATTTTGCCAAAAAATGTGATGGAACCCTTGAGAGCTCAAGGCCAAAACTAAAAGAATAATAATTAAGACGTTATTCGTAAGTCTTTTTGACATGAAACTTTTACAAAGGTTTTTATATGCAAATAGAAACATCCATGTCAAATTTAGCAACTTTATTGAAGAATTTAAAATTTGGCTAAAAAATGTGATGGTACCCCTAGAGCTCGAATCCAAAACTAAAAATTAAAGTTTTATAAAGAATTTTACATGCGAATAGAAACATCCATGTCAAATTTTGCAACTTTTTTATGGATTTAAAATTTGGCAAAAGAATAACATGGTACCCCTAAAATCTCGATTCCAAAACTAAAAAATAATAATTAAGACGTTATTGACAAGTCTTTTTGACATTAATTTTTACAAAGGATTTTACATGCAAATAGAAATGTCCATGTCAAATTTGGCACCTTTTTTGATGAATTTAAAATTTGGTAAAAAACTGGATGGTACCCCTAGAGGTCGAGGCCAAAACTAAATAAATTAAAATTTAGACATTATTGACGATTCTTTTTTATATGAGACATTTACAAAGAATTTAACAAGAAAATAGAAACATCCATGTAAAATTTTGCAACATTATTTAGAGCTCGAAGCCAAAGCTAAAAAATAATAATTTAGACATTATTGACAAGTCTTTTTGACATGAAACTTTTACAAAGAATTTTTCATGCAAATAGAATTATCCAGGTCAAATTTTGCAATTTTTTTGATGGATTTAAATTTTTGCCAAAAGATGTGATATGTTGGTCACCCTAAGAGCTCGAGGCCAAAACTAAAAAAAATTATTAAGATGTTATTTACAAGTCCTTTTGACATTAAACTTTTACAAAGAAGTTTACATCTAAATAGAAATATCTATATCAAATTTGGAAACTTTTTTGATGAATTTAAAATGTGGCCAAAAAATATGATGGTACCCCTAGAGCTGAGGCCAAAACTTAAAAAAATGATAATTTAGATATTATTGACAAGTCTTTTTGAAATGAAACTCTTACAAAGGATTTTACATTCAAATAGAAACATTCATGTCAAATTTGGCAACTTTTTTGATGGATTTTTAAAATTTTGCCAAAACATGTGATGGTACCTCTAAGAGCACGAGGCCAAAACTAAAAGAATGATAATTAAGATGTTATTGACAAATTTTTTTGTCATGAAACTTTTACAACGGTTTTTACATGCAAGTAGAAACATTCGTGTCAGGTTTTGCAATTTTTTTGATGTATTTCAAATTTGGCTAAAAATGTGATGGTAACTCTAAGAATTCGAGACTAAAACTAAAAAATAATAATGAAGACGTTATTGACAAGTCTTTTTGACATTAAATTTTTAAAAAGGATTTTACATGCATGCAAATAGAAACATCTAGGGGTGAGCAAGTACCGAACCGATACCGAAATTTCCCGAAAAAACCGAGAATACCGAACCGAAAAAGTACCGAGAAGAAACCGAACCGTACCGAACCGAATGGTCGGTACGGTATTTGGGAACGGTACGAGGTGACGTACCATACCGAAAATCCCGAACCGAACATATATACTAAAATATTATAAAAAAATAATACCCCGGAGTAATATTTTTCATATTCCTTCACTAAATAATACGGAGTAATTTTTTTAAAAAAAAATTGGTTCAAGTTTTATCATGTGTAAGTTATACTTTTATTTGAGTTTTAGCTTTTGTGTATAAACATAAAAGTATTCACAAAGATTCGAAAAATCCTTTGTTGTCGTTCATTTTTTTAGTTTGTGAAATATAAACTATGTTTTGATATGCATCCATTGCATTTAAATATTCATTTTTTTAATTTTTCATGTTTTTTTTATTTAAATTCACTTTTAATTTTCAAAAATAAAGGGGCATTGTTAAACTTTAAGGTGTAAAGTAGGTATGTATATTCATCCCGATTTGTACCGAAACCGATACCGAACCATGCCGAACTATACCGAACCGATATGTCGGGATCGGGATCGGTACGGTATAAAATCCCATACCGAACCGAAATATTTGGTACGGTATCGGTACGGGCTAAATACCATACCATACCGTACCATGCTCACCCCTAGAAACATCCATATAAAATTTTGCAACTTTTTGGATGGATTTAAAATTTAGCTAAAAAATGTTATGGTACCCTTAAGAGCTCGACACCAAAACTAATAAAATAATAATTAAGACATTATTGACAAATATTTTTGACATTAAACTTTTACAAAGGATTTTATATGCAAATAGCATGCGTTTTGGGTGATATTCCTGATTTTTCCTTCTCTATTGTTGAATGTTCTTATGTACGCTGTTGTTGGTGAGCTGTAACAAGCCGTGGAGATAGACGCAAATATAGTTTGTCGTCAAGTCATTTGTAAGTAGACAAATCAATATATTAGAATGTTCTCTTGTGATTGGTTGTGCAATTCTTACTGTGATTTAATGGAAGGGCTAGTACACGGATGTGGGCCCCGTAGACATTGGAGTGTTGCTTCGATCTGCGTAAATAATTCTTTTGTATTGTTTACTACTTTTACTTTATATTGTGCATGTGTGGTTGTGACAGAGAATTGAATATGTTATAGCACTCTGTCTGTCATATGTTACTGTGACAGTGCTGCAAATGTTATAGCATATTTGTTTGATCTGTTTGCATATTTTTTAATTGGTGATTTCCGCTGCATCCCACAAACTTACAAGATCCACATGCTTTGATTTATGACCTCATCGTCATCTGAAACAATAGTGGTCGAATGGTTATGGTTTGGGTGTGTCGGGATGCATGTTTGGAAATGTAAATAACGTACAATGGATTTGTTACTCTTTTTTGACTTTATACTTGCGAGGTGCAATTGACGTAGGTAAGGGGAGTAGTTTGGGCCGAGACTTGGCGGGGGGGTTAGGGGGGTAGGAATCATAAATTTCATGAACGGAGCTCCGTAGGGGGGCAGTGGCTTCTGTCGCGACTGGATTCCAGTGGCTCTAGAATCGGCCTCCTTTTCTATAAGAGTATAATGTCTTTTAGGACTCATTGATTTTACGATTGAAGGAGCGCATGACAATGCCCAAATTAGTCAATGTTTGGGTGATAATTGATCGATTATTTTCATCTGAATTATTATTATTTTTAGTTTTGGTCTCAAGCTCTTAGGAGTATGATCACATTTATTGAATAAATATTAAATCCTTCAAAAAAGTTGTAAAATTTGACATTGATGTTTCCATTTGCATGTAAAATGCTTTGTAACAGTTTCATATCAAAAAGATTTGTCAATAATGTCTAGAATTTAAAATTTGGCCAAAAAATGTGATGGTAGACCTCGAGGCCAAAACTAAAAAAATAATATTTTAGATATTATTGACAAGTCTTTTTGACATGAAAATTTTATAAAGAATTTTACATGCAAATAGAAACATCCATGTCGAATTTGGTTACTTTTTTGAAGAATTTAAAATTTGGCCAAAAAATATGATGGAATCCCTAGAGCTCGAGACTAAAACTAAAAAATTAATAATTTAGACATTGTTGACAAGTCTTTTTGATACAAAACTTTTACAAATGATTTTACATGCAAATAGAAACTTCCATGTCAAATTTTGTAACTCTTTTTTATGGATTTAAAATTTGGCAAAAAAATTGATGGTACCCCTAAGAGCTTGAATCCAAAACTAAAAAATAGTAGTCTAGACATTATCGATAAGTCTTTTTGACATGAAACTTTTACAAAGAATTTTATATGTAAATAGAAACATCTATGTCAAATTTTACAACTTTCTTAGATATATTTAAAATTTGTCCCAAAACTAAGATGGTACCCCTAAAGGTCGAGGCCAAAACTAAAAAAAATAATGATAAAGACGTTATTGACAAGTTTTTTTTACACTAGACTTTTGCAAAATATTTTACATGCAAATAGAAACATCCATGTGAAATTTGACAACTTTTTTGATGAATTCAAAATTTGGCCAAAAATGTGATGATGACCTAGAGCTTGAGGCAAAAACTAAAAAAATAATAATTTAGACATTATTGACAAGTCTTTTTGACATGAAACTTTTACAAAGGATTTTACATTCAAATAAAAACATTCATGTCAAATTTTGTAACTTTTTTGATGGATTTAGAATTTGTTCAAAAAATTATATATTAAAAAGCTATAGGTTGGGCCGCCATGTGGCCTATTTGGATCACTTTCATGGGCGGGTATGAGCATGACGTTTGGCTCGAGATTTATTGGCGGGCTTGCCCGCTCAATATATGAGGAATAAATTAACCTCAAGCCCGACCCGAATTGAATCCGTGTTTGTGAAGGTCTAATAAGTACTCCCTCCGTCCCAAAAAGTCTTTCTTGTTTTATTTTTTGCGCATCCCATAAAACACTTCTAACGACATTTAAAATGCCTAAAATTTACAAAATTTCTTCTTTATTGTGGGTAGAAGTTATTTTGAAAGTTTTTTTGGCATTCAAGACGGGATAGAAATGTTTTATGGGATGCGCAAAAAATGAAACAGGAAAAACTTTTTGGGACGGAGGAAGTACTAGTTATAGTGCATGTTATTTGTTAACTGTACGACTGAGCTTTTTGCCGATGGTTGGTCGTTGAAATGTTTGGGTGTGAAGTGATGGAGACAAGCAAGTTCAAAGGGATGACTATACCAAACCGAATTGATGCTCAAGATTTATGCCAATATTTCCAAGTTTATGTTTTATACTCTTTCTATCCCAATTTAAGTAGTTTATTTATTATTCACAAGATTTTTAATTCCTTACCAATTTTCAAATAAATTAAATTAAAAATGACTTTAGTCAAACTTCGTAAACAACAGCAAACAATTTTTTTTACACGGAGAGAGTAACTAAATATCATACCTATTGGAATCACTTCCTTTGCGCACTCCTTGGCTTGCTAAGTTTTAATAATAAATGTCATCTTGCTCCGCCTAAATTTTGTGTTTGATGGTTTATAAATTGCTAACACGACTCGTTTGCACTGTTTCATAAACCATCATATGATCCATTGCAAATTATATTAGCGAGAGCTTTGGACCCCCTTACGACAGAATAAATCCATCATAAAACGAGCTAAATTTCTAGTGATCGACCTAGGTCAATTTTTAAACAAAATTTAAACAGACTCAATTTTTGTTGTTGAGTGAGATCAAACTCGAATAAGCAAAGAATAGGTTGAATGTTGTGGACAGGATGTAGGAGGGTTGTAACAATGGATGCAGTGGTTATGAAAAAGTATGAACAATTATGAACCTTCAGTTGCATCGTACAAGAGTTGCGTGCTAGAGCCTCCTCTATTTTACTTGTCCACTCTTGACTTCAATAAATGACACTCCGGGGAAAGACTTTAGAGAGGGCGTGCATCATCCCTACTAAATTACTACTAGAAACATTCCTGGGCACGAATCAATAATGTAATCACCCCAAGTAAGGGTATGGTATAGTAATGGTCATTTCATACACACAAAAAAGGAAGTGGCTTTTCAGAAGCCCATGAATTTGGATGAGTGTTCTAGCAAAGGGTCCAAAGCACTGGGAGCAAATTTTCTCGCGAAAAGAAAGCAGAGATTGGTCAGCTGGTTGTTGTAAAAGCATGTCTTGTCAGATATCTTCTTGAACAGTTGATCAGTAATGTCACCCTTGCCATATGTAGCGGGGTGAGGCCCGCCCCTTGACCAATCGACCCATGTCAGACTCCGGTTCGCAAGGAGGCCAGGAGACTCCATGCTCAGCATGGTGGGGAAGTAGTGTTCATCCACATAACAAGCCGGCCTGCAGAACTGCTCAAACTTGGGGTAGTAAACCTCATCTTTGATGATGTCAACGGCCAACTTTCTGTTTACTTCAAACCACTGGGACCCTTTACGCCAATCGGTTAGGTTAACCGTGGGTGACATTTTTGCATTGTAACGCCCTCTCCCATAAGGTCCTTGGTCATCAACAGCACCCATGAAGCTGTATCTGGATCTTGATATGTAGTGATAAACAATGCTGAAGTTATGAAGAGGAATGCATGCCTCGGAAAGGAGGACAAACCATTCGTTTGATATGTCAAGTAACGCATTAGCAAGAAGCCGCCTTTCTGCGTCACACATGTTCATCCTTCCCCACTCTGCTACCTGCATCACAATCATTCATTATACAGTAGTAAATTCTATGTTCGGTTCAGGGTATAAATGTTTTAACCTGTTTTTTGTATTTTTCTTCACCATTTTGAAAACATAAATACTCCCACTGTCTGTTCAAATATGTTTGGAGTAAGATAATGTTTTGGATTCTTTGATACATACCTGTGTTTCTCTGTTCGGTTTTAGAAAACAAAAACAAATGGTTATGGTTATGGTTACGGTTTTGGTTATGATTAGAAATTGGAATATAGTGTTTTTGTTGTCTTCCGAAACATGTTTCTGATTTTGAAACCATAAAATATAAATTTGAATATAAAAGAAAAGCAAACACGACAGATCTTTTAGAAATTCGAACAATAGAGAAGAAAAACAAAATGATGTTTAAAAGCAGAATGCATAACAGAACACATATGCAGGAAATAAACGCCACTTTGAATCCAATTATGCAAAAAGGTTCACAGTGCTCAAAAGTATGACCCTCATTCATAAAGTATAAGAGCTTAGCAGAATATGTAAAACAACTGGAGCTAGAAATATATGTGAACTCCAAGTGCATTCATTCAGTGTGTAGAGTTGCTGCCAGTCCAAAACATATGGAGTACTAAATTGCTTCATACTAGTTAGGCAGTTAGCAATCAATAAAATATGCCAGCACACCACATTCAGAAAGGAATAAGGGTCAATGTCTGGTCAAGTCATAGTTTGGATGAAAGATAGAAAAGCATGCTATGATAGTATGATTTACCAAGACTTTTTTTAAACCCCCCAACTCAACAATACCTAAAGGGAGAGCTTTTAATAGCTAAAAAGAAACCTTTTAAAACTTAATTACACTCTTAGTAAATATCAAGACCATTTCAAGTTTTAATTAAAAAACAACCCAACAAAACAATAGCTTTTTTCAGTTCTAGTGTGTGAAACACTACATAATTTCCATTCCACAGAATGTATGCCTACATAATACAAAGCTAAAGGGCAAGCTTCAAAACTTAATTACACTATAAAAGTATTTTATGACATTTTTGTGACAACATAGAACCAATATTTAACCTCAGGATACATGCTTCAAATGTTAAACAAACAAATGGGGAAATAGAATGACTGTACAATAAAAATTACCTGGCTAGGTATTTGTCGACCATAAAACACTGATGAAGTGTTGAAATCGGGTGTATAAGATGGCAAAGAATGAATATAGATTGAATAGAGCTCCTCATTTCCCTTAAAAAACTTCTCCCACAATGGGGCCAAAGGCAGAGGCCCTCTAGTCAAGAACATGAATGCAATCCTGGGTTTTCTCTTAAAAGGATAATCCTTCACTTGTGGTACAAACGAAGCTCGCCATAATAGCTCCGTGTCATTTAGATTATGCAAAAGATGTGATGGAGGCCTAATCCAATTCTCCAAACTACTTATTTCTTGATAACACGACTCAAGTCCGGATTGTAACATAGGAACTGTAGTCTGGATTCCAAAATAACGGACTGTGTACATACTAACAAGTGAAAATGCAACACAGATACCCAGAAACAAAAGAAGAAACTGAAGTAATCTTAGAGGTAGTGGCTTATATTGATTTGTTGATCTAACAGAAAGGTCTTTCCCCTCTTCCAATGATCCCCTTGACTGCATCGTTATTTCACTTTTATCAACTCAAACTTCTCTTTAGATGAACAACTCCGAATTCAAGACTTCAAATTTCAGCAGGAAAACAAAAAAGAAGAAGCAAATTCTCATGAACTGCAAAATCACAGTAGGGATTAGGCCGGTTTCAAAAAAAAAAAAAAAAAGAGGAAAGATACCTAAATCCGGCTTCCGAACTACCGAACAGTGTTAGAGCAGAATAAGATCTGAACGCGTAATTTCTTCACAGCTCAGAATTCAGATGGCAGAATAAGGACAGAATATAGAACATCACGCGACCGATTCACTTTCCATAAACATCAACAGAGACTGAGCTGAAGAGGCTTCAGCTCAATAGATGGGCGAGTGAGGGTACCACAAAGACAATCGCTTTATGAAGGAAATCAATAGAGGGGAATCTCTGCTTTGCCGCTGGATATTCGCCGCTAACCTTCGATATATGGCGCAATCGGCCCTCTTTTATATTGCCACCGTATCTTATTCCGTGAATATTATGAAGAAATCCTCCGGAATTTCGGGAGGGAGAGCGGAAGGAAAGTCTGGTCATCTGAGAGAGCGTGGAAGTGGGGAGGGAAGAACGGGCTTTAAAAGTCAGGAGGAGGTAAAGTTCATACGTTACGGATGAGAATTGCTAACTACTCCCTCTCTCCTAAAATCTTTGTTTTGATTTTGGTGAAATTTATTTTGGTAGTTTGACTTTTTAATTATATGTTCACTATAAGAAAAATTGACTAATTATCTAAATGACTTATTATATTAATGTAAATTGAATATGAAATTGCAACGACTTAATTTAGATATATGAGTCATTTTTTTAAAAAATGGAAGTGTTTTAGGAAAAATAAAAAAAATGGAAGAGGAGCTATTCTAAGAAATACAAATACTAAAATAATAAGATAGTACTCATGTTTTCAAAAACAATGAAAAACCAAGATATTTGTGATGAAAAGTAAAAAAAATCAGGATTGTAAAAAATGTTTTTCCTCGAAACCGAAGAATATAATCTTTGGACCAAGAAAGGTAATCCAACTCGCCGGGTCTGGCAAGTCGTAACATAAATCAAAGTATATTGATCCAAAGTTAGCCAAACTTAATTCAATTCACGCTTGAATTTGACTCGAAATATATTGATTCAAATATTAACCGATCCAAAGTACACTCGAGTTACTACGGAGTAATAAGTATCGAGTACTCAAGTCATAATAAACACTTGTTGAAATGTGAAGAACCAAAATTAGTAAAACTATAAACTAATGCATCAATAGTAACAAACTTATGCAAGTCTAAATTATTGAATGACCAGTATGCTTTTTTGATACATTGATTAATGAATTAATAGACATAAAATATGTTTATATTCACTTAATTTTTCAATGTATTTCAAAATAGTCATAATAGTTACAAAATACTCCCTCGGTCTCTCTTTGTTCTTTCAATTTTGACTTGCACGGTCAATTTTTTATAATTTTGATTACGAATTACAAAGGATATACATTGAATTATGATAAAACTTTAATATCAATGGGTTTATCTTGAAATATAATTTTGAAATATCATATTTTTATAATATATAGCTATTTATAAATAAAGATATTAACGATCAAAGTGTTGCATTGAAGATCGTACAAGTCAAAATTGAAATAACCAAGAGGGATGTAGAGAGTAATTTATATGGTAGGGAGAAATAGTACTACAAAAAAGACCATTAGAAGTTGATAAAAACATTTTGGGTGATTAGAATTATTTTATGAGTTAACAAATATCTCTCATAAATAAGAGTAATTTTTATCATATTTTGGTCTCTGTTATGACTTAAACCAAGTATTTGGTTCTAACATATTCTCATTATTCCACATAATTTTGTTACTATTAATGCATCAGTTTATAGTTTTATCAACTTTGCTTCTTCCAGTTTTAATTAAGTGTTTATTACGTCTCAAGTACTCGATACTAATCCGTATTACAGTCACATTCAAGATTAAATCAAATTAAGTTCGAAAGATGCAAACTTTGGCTCAATATACTTCGCTCTAGATTTGAGTCAAAATCTAGTTTGGGTGAAGCCTAGTCGAGTCAGCTTGCGTACTGATTGAATCAATGTCAGTTTGGCCAGATAGATTTTGATTAAAGCATTAAGTCAGGTCGAGTGAAATTCAATAAAAAAATTATATTTACAAATTTTGAGGCACGTAGTCTTGATTCGGATTAAATTTCAATAGAGCTAATTTCAAATTGACTTAAAATTAGAATTTAAATTTCTAGGATTAGATTATGTGAACGAAATCAAAAATTGGATGTCATTTGTTACGGTTCAATGATTTTTCAAAAAAAAAAAAGTCTTTAACTAATCCTATCATTCAAATGCCTAAATCCCTCACACACGCCCGGTAACCCACCACAAGAATATTTATTACGGAAGCCCATGACGTTCGGCTTATCGACTAGTGGGTGAGACATATTGGCCAACCTCAAGTCCCCAACGCCAAGGTGGAAACCTGGGATATAAGTTAGGCTTAAGAAGCCTTGCTTGCTTACTTGTGCTAGCTTCCGTGTTGGTTTGGGTCAAGTGCTCCTCTCTTTCTCTTACACACCACCATTGTGTTCTTTGATTTTCTTGTGATCCAGCTCTAAAGAGCTCTGGACACATTCATCTTCATTTTCCTCTTTCGTATTTCCAAGATAAGACAAAACATAAAAAACCAACTATCGTTGCCATGGAATCAGGATAAATGAACACTGCAGAAATATATGAATACAACACAGTTAAACCCAACTACTGCTGCACTGGCCATTAATATATTAGTCTACACTTACTGTATGTATATATGAGATGTGACAAACAGTCGGTCAATGTTGTTTCCTTTCTTCTTGTATTGACTTGAAAATCCGAGCGGCAGATTCTGATGCTGTGTTGGGCTTGTGAGGCACAACTTTGATCACTCGAAACGCTTGCCTGTTGTTCTGATTATGGACAGGTCGGTCTGAATCTTCTCCGGTTGGTTTGGTGGGAAAAAGAGAGAGTGCGTCCCTCTCAGAAGGACTACTTGCAGTACTTCCCTGCAAATCACTCCCTCTATCTGTCTGCAAGCTTTGGTGGGCCCCATTCGAGACGATCCCGCTCTGGGCCCCATGTGATGTGTTATGTATTGCTTTTGTTCCATATGGTTTCACCGAACTCGGATCATGTGTGGGTGAGTTTATCACGGGCATGGCATATGGTTGAAAGTAGGCCTGGCCAACGGACGGGCTAGGGAAAAGCCCGATCCCATAAGATATGTTCAATGGCCTGCAACCTCCATAAAGAGGGGCAAGTATTGCTCCAGGCGGGGGACAAGGACCCGAATAAGGTTTGTAGACAAGCCCTTCAGAAGGAGATCTTAAGGGAACAAGCCATTGGTTTGCGGGTAAGCACCAAGGTCCTGATTTTGCCTCATGGGCAGGGGATGCCAATCCTGAATAAGGTTCTTCGTGAAGAATTGGCTTCTTATCTCTTATGTTCTCTGCTCTACTGCCCGAAATGCCCTTTGTCTTTGGAGAAGAATATGTTTTCGGTTCGACAGCATTAGTGCATGGTAGTTTCTTCGTGGAAGATGATGTCATAAGAGATTTTCCTGTATAGATGTTATCTTCAAATAAGATATCGGGTGAACGAGCAATCATTTTCTGAACCTGTTAAAAAATATTGGCAAGCATTAGAAGCAGACATTGTATTTGATGAATAAGGGTATAAATACTAGCAAGCATGACAGGAAGTATTCTTTTGCTTATGTTCCCCAATATGGTCATTTTGGCCACTTCTCATATTATTTTGGCAAAAAATATTTCAAATAATTATATCATAATTCAACAACTTCATACAATCACAAATTCCAGGAATATTAACAATTTCACCCAAATTTACCCTAACGAAAGTGGCCACAAAAGATAAATATTAAGAAGTCCAGGTTAAGTTATACAGTCAAAAAAAACATAAATAATATAAAGTAATTATTACTCCCTCTGTCCGGGTTAAGTTGTCCACTTTTCCTTTTTGGGATGTCAGAATTTAGTTGTCAAGGTACTATATTTAGTAACCAAATTATGAAAAGTTCCCAAAATATCCCTTAAAGAGTGTACTTTGTGAGGGTGAGAGGTGCTCAAGTGGTTGAAGCACCACACATTCTCACGCCTCACCCAAGTTCAACCCCCAACTCTCCCTCATTCCTTGAATTTGTGGTGTTGGAACAAATGAACAACAAAACCCCGACGGAGGGAGAAATAAATATTCTTATTCCTAATATGGCCATGTATGGAAAATTAGGAAGTACCTTTATTAACCTATGGAGCTCAAAAATTTGCTGTACAAAGATCCTTTGCTGACTGGAATTGGATGGAAGGAAATGTGTGAGACAATGAAAGAGAGAGAGAGAGAGAGAGAAAGTACATATGAGATTGAAGCAAAAGCAGTTAAGGATACTTACTGCAGAATGGTCTTCCTAGCTTTCCAGAATAGCTTCTGTCCTAACATTTTTACAATATCATCGGGGGATAAATTTACATCTGAGACATTTGAGATGTCCCCATTTCTGCCTGTTTGAGAAGGCCCTTGATCATGGTCTTCCATCATGGAAGCACTTCTCTTTTTATCACTCTTCTCCATCTTCCCATATTCATCATCGTCTTCAAAATATTCATCTCCCAGATTGCAACTCTCTTTTTCAAAGTGGTTCCTTTTCTTTATCACATTTGGGCTCTTTTTAGATGGTTTTTCAGAACTACTTTGAATTTTGTTACAAACATTGGAGCTTGAGGGTGTATCCTTTCCTTTTTCAACAATCTTCTCTATGTTTTCACTTTTAGGATGTTTCCCTATGTGATAAAATTTAGGAACACTAAAATCACCATCATTTCCATGCTTCATTGCAGAAAAACTATAGCCAGAGGTGCTTGGAAAATCCCCTGTATCACTTAAATATTGATAATTTATTGGCGTTAAATTTGGATTTCTTGGTGTTGTGAAACTCGGTTCACCGTGTGTAAAGTGAATAGCGCTGGCGTATGGATGAGATAGACCAGAGGGATAGCAGAAGGTAGAAAACATTTTCTCATTAGAATCTGCCTGCATTTCCATTAAGATATCACATAAGAGAAGCCCCAATTTCAGGCATTCTCAGATATAAAGAATATTTTAGTACGGAGGCATTAGTGGCATGAAATTTACTGAGTATGTTATTGATCCAAACTTCTTTGGGTTGCAGCGATGTCACAAAACACACACCCTTTCGGAAAATTAAGCGGATTTAGCCATCAGCCAGATAGCCCAGGCAAAATGGAGCCTAATTGTATGCAGTTGGTTAAATTCATGTTAAAAAGCGCTTCATGTTGCAACCTTCTAGAGAAGAGATGATATATAAGTATAGCAAAACTAAGCCAATTCTTATAATAAGCGTACTAGGTGATGGGACTGCAAACAATGGATGGGTTTCGCATTATATAAGTGCAGGGCCAGACATTGCAGGCATAATGCATACAGAACAAAGCAGACATAGTAAATCAAAACAAGTCACATGGCTCATCAAGTTTCTACCATTAATCTAAGGTGCAGTTTGGTAAGACCGAATGCAATGCAATCAGATGCATATATAGTCCAAATTTAGAGAAAACATACTTTGTTACGGAGTATATTAAGCTACTCCATATATATTATTGCAGTCTACCAAACTACATCTCATTCCATAAATGATCCACACAGAGAGTAGCAAAAACAATAACAGAATGAAAGATTGGGAAAAAAATGACCAATAAATAGAGAAAACAGTTGCATTATAATGGTTGAACTCACATGACTCAGAGCAGCCAAATTGGGAGGTGGGAGTGGGAGCATTGAGATTGGTGGAAGGGAATTTGCAGGGTATGGTTCTTCAGTAAGGGCAGCCATTTTGTTTCTTGGAGGTGCCCTTGGCCCTCTTCTATCTGCATCACTTATATGCAGTCTGGGAAATATAGGATGATGATCCATCAGCTTCTCTTTGTCTTTCTCCTCACCTTTCATCTTCCCTTTTCTCAATTCCTCAACAACAATCCCCATTCCAATTATTCCATCCAAGGGTTAGAGCTCCTTTTTTTTAATCTCTCTTTTCAAGAACGCCAAAAACCAACATAGCAAAACAACAAAATGGCAAATTCTTCCAAACTGTCTCAAAGAATTGTACTTGCATAGATGCCCAGAATTTTTCACCTCAAATAATCAAATCTTTCTGGCAAAACTCGACACATGAACCACAAATACCACGACCCAGAACTGCCAGAAGGATATAAATCAAATAATAGTAAACACTGTTTTGATTTTGGTTCTATTTTCTCGAGATGATGAGAATGGGGAAGAGTGAACAATGGAGGAATCTGGGAGCAAGAAGTATAGAAGGAAGGCGTGGAGGTTCCATGGCCAAACAAATGAAAGAGGTGTGAAGAGAAAATGGGGAAAAAGAAATAGCCAATTCTCTCTCTATTCCTCTGGATTCCCTTTATTGTCTCTCTCGCTCATCAGAAACAAATGCCGAACAAGTCTGGTAAATAATCATAGGCCACGACCACATGTGCTACCAATATTAAATTTTGCCAATCTCTTTGCGAAATATCTGTTTAAAGATTTTCATTGGAAGAAAGAGCCAAGTTCGGCCCTATTATGTAGTAAAGTTTCGTTGGTGGGCTTTTAGTTCACCTATCATATCTCCACGAATGAGAGGAGCCATATCCTTTTTGAAAGTCATTTATCTCCAATTTCATTTTTACACACCATCTCATACACTTCTTTAATTCATTTTATTGTGTAATTTGTATATTAAAAAATGACCAAATAGCGCCAGTACCCCCCGTGGTTTGTAAAATAGGCAGCAATACCCTCTCTGTTTTCAAAACTTATTTCTAAAGTCCTTGTAGTTTCAAAACGTTGCACCCGTGCTCCCTCTGATCATTTTCCGGTCATTTTTTCAGCGAACAAGGGGGGCATTTGTGCATATTTTCTAAACCACGGGGGGTACCAGTGCTGATTTTTTATTTCTCTCTTTTTTCCCCAATTTTTTCCTTTATTTGTTTCATTTATTAATAAAGGTTATTTTACAATTAATTTTATAATGTTCTTAAAATTTAAAGTTATTTTTGTTTGAAAAAATTAACATATAATGCATCGGCACGTCTCAAATTAACAATTTTTATTTTTCCGAAAAAAGGTAATTTTTTTAGAACTTCTAAAAAATGATAAATAAAATAAGAAACAAAATAATACAAAAATAAAAATGATTATCTTTTTTCGACATCTCAATTTTAAGGATATTTTTAGGCGTATTCCAAAATTGTTTTTGTAGAAGACTCTTTTTTTAGTATTTTAATTTTTTCATTTCGTTTTTCCATATTTTTATTTTTGGTTTTCTTTTTGAACTTTCCAAAAAATTATTCTATGTAAGAAAAAGTGAAAATGTTTAATTTGAGATAGATGTAATGTATGTTAATTTTTTTATTAGTTCAAACACAAAGAATTTTAAAAAAATTTAAAACATTATAAAAATTGAAAAGAAATTTTAAAAAAAATCTAGGAAAATGAAAAAGAAGGAAAAACACAAATAATAAACGAAAAATAAGAAATGAGCACAAGTGCCCCCTATGGTTTAGAAATTATGCGCCAAAGCCCCCTCTTCGCCGGAAAATGGCCGGAAAATGACCAGAGGGGGTGTGGGTGCAACGTTTTGAAACTACATGGACTTTAGAAATAAGTTTTGAAAACAGAGGGGGTATTAGTGCCAATTTTCCAAACCACAGGGGGCACCGAAGCTATTAGGCCATTAAAAAATTATAGAAATTATGTATTAATAATCTATATGTAAAGACAAATCAAACAAGATCACACATGACTATATTTAGGCTTACACATTGAGAAAATTTGATGAGTCAAAGTTCTTAGATGAACAGTTCCAAAAGTCAAAACTGGACGAATACTCCGGGACGGAGGGAGTAATAGTTATATTTTAATTATTTTCTTTACTTATTTTTGTTAGTTGTTTAATAAAATAATATAGTCTTGTCACCTCTTGTTTTGTAGAACTTTTGATGTAGTTATTAAAATATAAATTTTATTTTTTTAATTTTACACCTACAAAAAATTTGATGTAGTTATTCACTTATTCTAGACATTCCTAAAAATTTTTTTGCATAAGAGTACTTTTTGCATGTTTCAATTTTTTTCACTTTGTTTTGCCATATTTTAAATGTTATCTTTTTATTCGGGATTTTGTTTATTGAACTTTCCATTTTTTTATTTTAGAAAACAAAAAATTGAAAATGTTAATTTGAGATGGATGGAGTATATGTAAATTTTTGAAACAAACAATGTTGAATATTTTAAAACATTATTTAAAAAACTAGAAAATAAATTTTAAATTTTTTTTCTAAGAAACGGAAACAGAGTTGACAAAGAGTTAAAAATAAACAAAAAATTAAAAGAAAAATGAAAAATGAGCTATGTTGCTCCCTATGCTTTGAAGAATATGCACCAATGCCTACTCTTCGTCGAAGGATGACAAGAAAATGATCCGAAAATGGTCAAATGGGATATTGGTGCAAGGTTTTGAAACCATGAGAATTTTAGAAATAAATTTTAATTTTAGAAATATATTTTAAAAACAGAATGAATATTGATGCCATTTTCAAACTACATGGGGGTACGGCTTGATTACCTTTGTATATTGTACCTTCTCCGGCCTTTAGTTATTTTTTGGTGCTCAATTCCTAATAACCAATGTCGCTATCCCTAGCCTAAGGACACGATATCCATACTCCAACTCTATAGTCACGTACTCTTTACTTTTACATTTTACATTTTCATTCTATTTTTACATGGCCTTTTAATCGGGAGTTTTCATCAGTGTCAAACGAGGCATTGAAAAAGTCTTGCATCAATAACACACGCACTTCGATCATGTGCAAGTTCTCTATCTATCATATATGTGCAAGTTCTCTATCTCCACCAAAGTGGTGTAGCCTAACATACTCAATGGTTGCTGTGCAGTGATGGGTGAAAATACTTTTGATCGACCCATTAAGCATGCATGCATGCAATAATATGCTGGCTGGCTTGCTGCTTTCAATTTCTTTATGCTTTGCATTGATTTGAGGCTACCCACGACGTACGTACTATATGTCTATATTTATACGAGTAATTATTAAGAATTAAGATACAGAGAATAAACTAGGGAGTATATATGTATGTATGAACAGTACAAATGGGAGCCGAAATTTCAGCTACTCAAGCTTCCATGCATACAAAAAAAGGCAAAAGGGCGTTGACCCGCCGCCGCCGGAGTGACTCTGCGTGGTTGAGTAGTACCTGCTTTCCGTGCTGCCGCACTCGCTGCTATCTCCGCCCGCGCTGCCGCTCTCCTCCGCATCACTCGTCGTCGTCTCCCCTGTCGTCCCCTCCGGCTTGAATATGAACAGCCCGTGCTCCCATCCGCCGCCGGGCAAGCTGCTGCTGCTACTGCTACTGCTACAAAACAACCAATCGTGGACGTCCCAATACACCTGCACCGGCAGCTTGTTGACCACCACCGTCTGATTCCCCCTGAACTTCCACTGCAAACTCTTCACGTGGACCAACACGATCCCCTCTATGCTTATCCACATCTCCGGATCTTTGTTGAAACCATTGTTATTATAATTCGAAGATGAAGACGAAGAAGAAAAGGAAGAGCCGCCTGCCGTGGTGGAGCTCAGCTCCACCACGATCTCGCATTCTTTGTTCATCTTATTGTCCAATCTCGCCCTCGTCGAGAAGCTCTTCTTCCCGAAGACGTGCTCCTTCTTGTAGAAGTGCACGGCATCGACCAGGGCGGGCCGGGCCTTGCTCCGCTTGTACGCCTTCTTCTTGTGGTCGCCGAGAAGGAGCACCACCTCCTCCTCCGCCACCAACGCCACGTAGTAGTCCGAGCAGGGCTCGGGGCTTCCGCTCCCGGAGAATTTAGGAGAGCGGAGGTCCCAATAGGCCTCGAGGTGGTTCCCGTCGACCTCGAACGTCTTGTAGCCCTTCTTGGCCCAGAAGTTCCAGGGTTTGAGGTCGATCTTGCAGGTGGGGTGGTGATCGTTGCCCCCCTCCTCCACCTCCTCGATGCTGTCCACCGTCAGGGTCACGCTGTGGTTCATGACGTTCTTGTTCCACACCACGGTGACGCTCCGCCAGTGGCCGCCGATGTGCGTCTGGTACACGCACGTCACGCTGCTCTGCGGGTTCTTGCTTGAAATTGCATCGTCTATCAATTTTGCGGAAGGCGATGACGATATCCTCATCACATTGTTCTCACCCATCATTATTATACTTTTGAAGACGATGACCATATATAATATAATTCGATCTCTCCAATCTGATCGATACCGAGTGTAATATATTAATTAATTTAATCTCTATCTTCCATCTCTCATATATTAATAATGAAGCACTCGGCTCATGAAGCCATGCATGCATGCATGCACGTACCTTCCATCCATGTCGTATTTATTATAGCTTTGACGATATGATTTGGCGAATTTAATGTTGGTGGGGTGAAACGTTGACCGGAGCCCGAAATATATAGAAATCAACAACTGATCTTACGATGATGACGATGATATATGCATGAGTACGTGCCTGGCCGGCCTGAGGTGGAAGATCTATCTATCTATGTCGTCTCTTGAATTTAGTTTGGCTGAATTTGCAAGCTTGGAGGAAAATTAATAATAATAATGAAGAAAATCCAACTAACATGCAAGTAGTTTTCTTGTTTTATTTTCTTTTTTATTGATTTATTTGGTGAAAATTTTGCAAGTTTAGACACCAAGTTTTTGTTTTGTGGAGGAAAATTCTCAGGCGAGAAGGCTCTGATCGAGGGGAGGAGCTTCCGGAAAACAAGAAGCCCAAATGTTCAATCGCTACTGTCTGGTCCAATCTTCGATCCAATTTTAGTCATCGATTCACTCGGGGTCCAAGACCAAAATGATTTAAATCCGAGTAAATTCTCTAAATAGTATTTTATAAATAGAGTTGATGGTGTAAATTATCGACCGTTATACCGTTTTTAGTCCGGCTAAAACGATAAACTAGTCTAAAAAATACACCAAAATATAAACACGGGAATTTTGACGTGAAAACCCAAATCGGGAGAAAACCACGGGCCTTTTTTGGCGGTATCTTGCCAACGGGGGATTTTTATTTATATTGGGGGTTGTACACGATACATGAATTTGGCTTGGAAGCCATTAATGCAAGCTTGAAGGCTTGCATGAGAAATAAATTACAAGTTCTCTAGAGAGAGAAAGAAAGGTGGGCAGGGGAGAGAGGAAAGAGGCCTCCTTTAACATTGAGGGGGAGCCCTCCTTTTATAGGAGAGAGTCGGAGCATCTACGGAGGAATATTCTCTTATTCCTCTATCTTATTAAACAGGTCTGGTTTGACTGTTCTTCGTAAATAATTGGGAAGTGTGGGCCGAGCCACGTATTATTTCCCATCAATAAGTCCTCCACTTTTTTAAGTTGTGAGAATCATCAACTTAAAAAAGTAAACAAGTCCTCTGAGTGCTATCTTCAGTCTTCGTACTTTAAATTCTTGACTAGTTGATATTATTGCTAGTCCTCCGAATCTTCATTAATTTTCCAATTTCTTGAATCAGAAGGTCTTCCTGCAAAAATAATATGAACACCATTTTCTTTGACCGGCCTATGCCGTGCTCAAATAATTATTATCTTTACCGAGGAGCTCGGTGTTAGAGTGGTTAACATTCGCGTGAATAATTATCGTAACAAGAGCGATGTCAGTTCGATAAAGCAACGATGCTTCGAGTAGTTATACGACACCGGAGTTAGTACGATGAAGCGGCGGTGCTTCAAGTAGTTATTTCGTCGAGACCGATGTTAGTACGGATTAAGTAAACGATACATAGCGAAATTAGTATATCGAAGTAATCGATATTACTTAATACGAATTAAGTATGTTGCAGCAACTTTGTCGAAGATCGATGTTAGCCCGGCTAACTGATGCAAATATCTTCATGTCATGTAGAGACCACTTCCGGAGTGCCTTGTTCAAAGGGCCTGAAGAATCGGGCGTCCCCGATAAGGGCTCAGCTGAGCCACTGGTGTACCCAATTCGATTGGGGTCAGACTTACGAGAAAATATGTACAATACCGGTGTGTATATCATTCTTGGCCTGTCTCGCGCACAAGAATGATATTTACCAGCGTGCCAGGCCGGGCCTGTGTCACATATTTTAATATTTTTTATTATACTGAGCAAGACCGGTGTAGTAACCAGCGTGCCAGGCCGGGCCTGTGTCTCAGTCTTCCTCTTTTTTTTAAATACTGAGCAAGACCGGTGTTATAACCAGCGTACCAAGCTTGGCTTGTGTCTCAGTCTTCCCTCCGAATTCATTCCACCAATTATTGGTGGTTGACCCCAATGAGAAATAAGTGGGGAACTTATTTCCTCCTCAATGCCCATCTCCCACCAACATGATTAATTGATGGGCTCCATTGTGAAAATAAGTGAGGGAGTCCCTTTGTTGGTTTCTAAAGGGATAAGGAGTAAATGGCGTGAGCTTAAAATCCATGCACCAAAGTCCATTGGTGGGGCCTGCCCATATGTGAATTGCTCCATGATTGCCTTTCACAATCAAAATGGGAACTGGACTCTTGCTTTTGCCTTTGTAAAGAGCATCTGCTTTAATTGATCTCCCTGCGCAAAACGGTCTCCATTTGGGATTTTCCTTATGATCACATTAGTGAATTTACACAATCAAGTTGATAATGAATCAACTTGTCTCCTTGTAGTTTCAGGCTTTCAACGGGGAAGGTGATGTAGATAAAGATAGCCTTCCAGCAGCGGCAAACGAGTTTCCCGACCACCAGCGTTGGCGGTGCAACCCAGTAGTAGTACGGGGGGTCCTATCTGCAACGGTAGTTGTTGGCTTCAGTGGCGACATGGGCGGACACCAATGGGGTGCGGTTTCATGACCTGGGTGGTGGTTCCATCAACCGGCGGCAGGTCGGCGGGTTTGCGCGACGGCAGCAGCGGGTTTGAGCAACCCCGTAGCAACAAATATGAACTTCTACAATAGAACCATGGCAGTGGCCGGTTCTGCACAGAGCAGATGGCCGGCCGTGGTGATGTACTCCGGCCACTTCAATTGACATTCAGCGGCGGTGATGGTTGAATTCGGCGTCCTTGGCGGCAATTCTAGCGGAGACCACAATGATGACGGTAGACTTTGGCGGTAAGGACAGCGGCATATGATCAGAATCCTTCATAGGGAGGATGGGCAAAGGCACCCCCTTACAGCTGTAGATCTGTCACTGGTTTCTGGCGGCGGTGATCCGAATGGGATTCGGGGTATTTAATGGTCATCAGCGGAGAGAACCACAAATTCGGGTGAGTATTGCCCTCAACTATTTAGGATTGGGCGGTCTGCACGGGGCTGCTTGCGTCCATGGAGCAGATTCCAACGAGGGTAGCTGTCTCCGTATGTGTTTATGGCTTCCGTCGATGACGATGGGCGATGGCGATGGCGATGGCGGTGGGAACTCATCTTCTCAACCGCGGTGGCGGTGTAGTGCCCGGAAGTCGGGCTGCGGCCAAAAATGGCGGCAGTGGCCAGATGCTTCTGCATGCTGTCGCGATCTCGATCCACTAGATGCTAGGTGTCGACATCGGCACTTGATTGCTCCTCTCCCCACGCTCCTCCAGCCCGTGGTAGATCTCAGGGCCGGCGAGGGGGGAAGCAGTGAGAGGCCTGATTGCGCAGTGTTAGACACGAGACGGAGCCCCGGCCAGCGCCCCCTTGGATATTGGCTTCTCTGCTTTGACGGCAACGATAATTTCCTCTAGTGGCGGGGTAACCCTGTGCGATATTGAAGAGGCCCGGAGGTCAGATTTCGGCACCCGGTCTAAATCTTTCCCCCATTTTCCAATGCAGTGAGAGGCTTCGTCGTCGTGGGGAGAGGAAAAATGGATCATTGTGTCCTTTGATTTCTGCGATTGAAAGTGGAGAGAAGAGGCAGGCAGCTCTGCTGGTGACGGATGAATACTTAGATCTGGTTCTCTCCCCCTTTTGTTTGATTGTGCAAAAATAAATTTTCACTTGGTTTTTCTTAGAACTTGGCTTGAACTCCCCCCTTTCTTACCGGGCAAGAGGCATATTTCAGAGAGAGAATCATGGCCTTTTGCTCGGTCCCACGGGTGGCGCCAAAATGATGGTGTAAATTATCGACCGGTATACCGTTTTTAGCCCGGCTAAAACGATAAACTAGTCTAAAAAATACACCAAAATATGAACACGGGAATTTTGACGTGGAAACCCAAATCGGGAGAAAACCACGGGCCTTTTTTGGCGGTATCTTGCCAACGGGGGATTTTTATTTATATTGGGGGTTGTACACGATACATGAATTTGGCTTGGAAGCCATTAATGCAAGCTTGAAGGCTTGCATGAGAAATAAATTACAAGTTCTCTAGAGAGAGAAAGAAAGGTGGGCAGGGGAGAGAGGAAAGAGGCCTCCTTTAACATTGAGGGGGAGCCCTCCTTTTATAGGAGAGAGTCGGAGCATCTACGGAGGAATATTCTCTTATTCCTCTATTTTATTAAACAGGCCTGGTTTGACTGTTCTTCGTAAATAATTGGGAAATGTGGGCCGAGCCACGTATTATTTCCCATCAAGAGTGTTTCCATATTTAGTCCATATTTATTGAATATTAAATAGATAGTCTTTATTAATTGGGTATCATTCCACGTTTAATTCTTCGTCTATTTTTTCGTCTTCGTGCCGTTAGACAAGGACCAAACGTGGAATGGTACCCAATCAATAAGGACCATGAAAATAATACTCCTTCCGTTCCACAAAACCCTTCCGGTTTTGACTTTGGCGAAAAATAAGGAAAGTGTAATTTTGGTTGACTTACCAATTTTACCCTTGATGTTATGGAAAAAAGTGAGATGAGATAGTTTGGTTATTAGTAAAAAAGTATGATGTGATAGGTAGGTTATGAAAAAGTAGGAGTAAAAGTGGTTTTTTAATAGAAAGTGGAAGTGTTTTGTGGAAAGCAAAAAAAACGAAAGAGAAAAGGTTTTGTGGAACGGAGGGAGTATTTGATAAGATGGACTAAATATGAAAATTCCCCGTTATAAAGGACTATTTCGAGAACTTGTTCTTTTTAAACCACTTTTAATATAAAAAATTAACAGATAAGAAAAATGTATAGCTATAGTTTATTTATAAAAAATCAAAATTTGTACACCACAAAAAATAGTTTATCAAAAAATTCATTTTTTAATACGAGAATCTGTTTGAAATTGATAGGAATTAAAAACAAATTCGAAGTTATTGTCCCTTTTTAATAACCGTCGACAATCCGCGACGGCACTCTAGTGGTGACAATGACGGATGACAATGTGTAGGGGTATCATCGGTCCAAAACCGGATCGAACTGGAATCGAAAAAACCAGAAAATCAGAATCACCTAAAGTATAGGACCGAAAGCCAGTTAGATTTCAGTCTGGACCGGTCTGGGCCTGTTTTTTCCGGTCCGGTCCAAGTAAAATCTGGAAAACCCGGATTTTTTTTATTTTTTTGTCAAATTTTTTAAACTTTTTCTTCAACAATGTAGCTTGATTTGAATTGATTTCAACCATACTCTTAATTTTTTATTCATTGGGCGTGTTTCAAGAAACTATACTCCTTCCGTTCCCTAAAACAGTTCCTGTTTTGACTTGGGAGAGATTTAATTTCATAGTTTGACCTTCTAATTATACTCTTATTATCGAAGAAAAAAAAGAGACAAAGCATTTAAATGACTTATTATATCAATGCAAATTGAATGGAGTCTATTAGAAAAAAAAGAAACTATACTAATGCAGAATATTTTTATCAACAATATGATAAGTTTAAAATAAGTTTTTTACTTATGTTAGTCTGTGTGATTTCAAAAACATTATAAAGTTGTACTTTAAATTATTTGAGTTTCTGCAAGAATAAGTTAAATGTTAAATGATCTAATACTTCAATTTTAACATATTAAAGCTTTTTTGCTACACGGAAGAAGTAATAAATTAAAAATTATTAAATGTTAAAGCTTTACTAAAAGTATCAGATATTTTAATTTTTTTGTTTACTCCATTGTGTGAGATTGACATTGATGAATTTCTTAAATACCATTCATCATTGGGCATAGTCTTAAGAGCATTAGAAATATAGGGGTTTCTAAACTTTTCTTAGGATCTCTTCATATCAGTTTTAGGCCCCGTTCCGTTCAAATTATTTTTTCTTATTTTTTCTTATTCTTATTAAAATCAGATCAGATCAGATCAGATCAGACCAGATCAGATCAGACCAGATCGAATCAGATCAGATCAGATCAAGACTGATTAAAATAAGATCTCATCAAGAATTATTATTATTATTATTATTATATTATTATTATTATTATTATATTATTATTATTATTATTATTATTATTATGATCATCATCATCACCATCATCATCGTCATCATCATCATTATTATTATTATTATTATTGTTCTTAAAAATGAAAAAGAATAAACTTTAGAAATATGTTAAATAAAAAGCTGAGAAAGTAATCCTTAATTATTAGACGTCGGAAAAATTAGTTTTAAAATACATTGACAATGTCAATCTAATTCTACTTTTAAAATATATTTTTATTGCTACTTGTAATTTGAGTTTCTAAACTTTTGATCTTTTATAAGGATGAGATATTTTAATAAAAATAATATCTCTTCTATATATTGATTATCTAAATTTAATTACTTTTAAATGTATATCTAAATTAAATATTTATTCCAATGTATAATTCTAATTTTACAAAAAAATTATCATAAAATAAAAAATATTATTACATTATAATATGAATGATTATTCTAATATATGAATTAACTATTTTTATTTTATTAAAAAGGAATCATTAAATAAAAAATATTGATTATATTATAATATGAATTATCATTACAATTTTCAAACATTATTATAAAGTCAAATTAAATTATTGATTTGAAATTTTAAATTAAATCATAATTAATCAGATCAGACCAGATCAGATCAGATCAGATCCAATCAGATCAGATCAGATCCAATCAGATTAGATCAGATCAGATCAGACCAGATCAGATTAGAACTTATTAGAATCAGATCAGATCAGAAAAAATAAGTTGAACGGAATGGAGCCTTAGTCCCTCTTTAATATACACTACAATTTCGGTGAAAATACCAGGCTTCAAATCGGGATTTTAGATCTTTTTTTAATATATATTTTATAAAAACACATTAATCGGATATCATTAATTAATAAAATTAAAACTTCAATAATTCATTAAAAAATATATTAAATAAAAGAAAGTGTTGTAATGCCTTGAATCTGACTCGTTACAGCTCCAGATCCGGAGTGATCCGAATTCCGGAGAAGTCGAGAAATCCGAATTCCGGAGAAGTCGAGAAATCCGATTTCAGAAGAAGTCGAGAAATCCGAATCTCGAGAGATCCAAATCCTGAGATGACCGAATCTTTTTTCTAATTGGGCTTCTAATTATCTGTTAAATCTGTAGTTGGGGCCCAAGTCTGTTAGGGTTTTAGCCAAGCACTATTTATATGTGTGCTACTACAAACCCTAGGTTGTATTCTGTTTTTTGCCTCTCCATCAGAAATAAAACTGCTCCCCCCTCTTCCCGTGGACTAGCCAACACAACGTTGGTGAACCACGTTAAATCTGTTATCGTGTTTTCTCATTTTTTTTCTGTTATTCTCGAATTCCTCTTAACAAACTGGTATCGGAGCCTCCAGGTTAATCTGTGTTCTTAAAGAATTTCGAGATGTCTGATTTGAACGTGAAAATTGACAAATTCACAGGGAGGAATAGTTTCAGTTTATGGCAGTTCAAGATGCGGGCTTTATTGAAACAACAAGGTTTCTGGCTGTCGTTGTCGAAAGACAAAAACGTCGTCGCTACTCCTGAGATGGAGACTCTGGAAGAGAAGGCGCACTCGACGATCATGCTGTGTCTACCAGATGACGTTATCACGGAGGTCTCAGACGAGGAGACTGCTGCTGGCTTGTGGTTGAAGTTGGAGAGTCTGTACATGACGAAATCTTTAACCAACAAGCTACTTCTGAAACAACGTCTATTCGGTTTACGAATGGCTGAAGGTACACCACTCAGGGAACATTTAGAGCAATTAAATACTTTGTTATTAGAATTGCGTAATATCGATGTAAAAATCGAGGATGAAGATGATGCCCTGATTCTGTTGGTATCTCTTCCAATATCGTTTGAGAATTTTGTTCAATCGTTCATTGTTGGGAAAGATACTGTGTCTCTGGAAGAAGTTAGATCGGCCCTTCACAGCAGAGAATTGCGGCATAAGGCTAACGGCACGAGTACAGATGTACAACCTTCCGGCCTATTCACCAGTACCAAAAAGGGAAAGAAATACGGCGGAAAGAAGAAGGAGAGAAAGCCGTCGTCAAAGGGTGCAAAGCCGGATGATGTCTGTAATTACTGCAAGGAGAAGGGGCATTGGAAGTTTGATTGTCCAAAGAAGAAGAAGCAATCCGAAAAACAGTCAGTTTCTGCTGCTGTTGCTGAAGAAGACACCAACTCTGAAGAAGACATTGCCTTAGTTGCTGATGAAAATACTCATCACTCAGATGTGTGGGTTCTAGATTCTGGGGCATCCTATCACATTTGTCCAAGGAGAGAGTGGTTCACGACTTATGAGCAGGTAGACAGAGGGAGCATTTCGATGGCCAACAGTTCTGTCTGCAAGGTGGTTGGGACAGGCTCGATCAAGATAAGGACACATGATGGTAGCTTCTGCACATTGAACGAGGTCAGGCACGTGCCATTGATGACAAAGAATCTGATATCTCTCAGTCTTTTGGACAGCAAGGGGTTCAGTTGGTCAGGAAAAGATGGAGTTTTTCGCATCTGGAAGGGTTCAAATCTGATTCTGAAAGGTGTCATGCGGGGTACTTTGTATTTTTTACAAGTTTCCACGGTTACAGGTTCAGTCCATATTGCATCATCAGAAGTCAAGCAGGAAGATATAACCAAGTTGTGGCACATGAGACTTGGTCATATGGGTGAAAAAGGGATGCAAATTCTGTCAAAGGAGGATCTTCTTGCAGGTCATAAGGTAAAGATTCTGGAGTTTTGTGAACATTGTGTTTTTGGAAAACTACATCGCAACAAGTTTCCAAAGGCCATTCATAGAACAAAAGGCATACTTGATTACATCCATTCTGATTGCTGGGGTCCATGCCGAGTTGAGTCTTTGGGAGGATGCAGATTTTTTGTGTCAATTATTGATGATTACTCAAGGATGACTTGGGTGTACATGATGAAGCACAAAAGTGATGCTCTCCAGAAATTCAAGGAGTGGAAAACATTGATGGAAAATCAAACAGGGAAGAAGATCAAGAGGTTGCGAACTGATAATGGGCTCGAATTCTGTTGGTCTGAATTTGATCAATTCTGTAAGGATGAAGGGATTGCTCGACATCGTACAGTCAGAAATACACCACAACAAAACGGTGTAGCTGAGCGGATGAATCAAACACTTCTGGAGAGAGCAAGGTGCATGCTCTCTAATGTCGGGCTAGACAGGAGGTTCTGGGCAGAAGCGGTTAGTACAGCTTGTTACTTGATTAACCGCGGACCACATACAGGCATTCAGTGCAAGACACTTGTGGAGATGTGGTTAGGAAAAGCTTCTGATTATTCAAATCTGAGAGCTTTTGGTTGTACAGCTTACTACCATGTCAGTGAAGGTAAGCTAGAACCATGAGCTAAAAAGGGAGTATTTGTGGGCTACGGAGATGGAGTGAAAGGTTTTAGAATCTGGTCTCCAGCAGAAAAGAGGGTTATCCTGAGCAGAAACGTTTTTTTTGATGAAAGTTCTCTGTTTAGAACCATCGTGAAGCCTACAACTACGACAAAAACTGAGAGCCTTGATAAACAGGTGGAGCTTCAAGTCACTCAGAACGAGAGTGATATGAAAGAACCTGAAGAGGAGAATCAAGAGCCACAGACAGAAACTGATTTCCCAGAATCTATGCCATCAGATACCCATCGTAGTATAGCTCAAGATCGACCAAGAAGGGTTGGAGTTCGGCCACTTATGAGGTATGGTTTTGAGGACATGGTGGGTTATGCACTGCAGGTTGCTGAAGAGGTAGATACTTCTGAACCATCTACATACAGAGAAGCTGTTTTAAGTCCTGATTCTGAAAAATGGTTAGCCGCGATGGGAGATGAGATGGAGTCTCTGAATAAGAATCAAACATTGGATCTTGTCATACAGCCTCCGGGGACGAAAGATTATTACTTGCAAATGGGTTTTCAAGAAGAAGGAAGGGATATCACCAGCAGAAGGGGTCAAGTATAAAGCCAGGGTCATTGCAAGAAGTTTCAACCAAAGAGAGGGAGTGGACTACAATGAGATTTTCTCACCTGTGGTCAGACACACTTCTATCCGCGTGCTACTAGCAATAGTTGCACATCAAAATCTAGAGCTCGAACAACTTGATGTGAAGACAGCTTTTCTACATGGAGAGTTGGAGGAAGAGATATACATGACTCAGCCGGATGGTTTCCAAGTTCCAGGGAAGGAAAGTCACGTTTGCAAGTTGAAAAAGTCCTTATACGGACTTAAGCAGTCCCCAAGACAGTGGTACAAAAGATTTGACAGCTATATGGTGAAGTTGGGCTATACTCGGAGCTCATATGATTGTTGTGTCTACTACAATCGGCTCAAAGATGATTCATTCATCTATCTGGTGCTCTATGTAGATGATATGTTCATAGCTGCAAAGCAAAAGTATGACGTCCAGAAGCTGAAGGGTTTACTTAGTGCTGAGTTTGAGATGAAGGATCTGGGAGCCGCTCGGAAGATTTTAGGAATGGAGATCATTAGAGACAGAGAGAAAAGGAAACTTTTCTTGTCACAAAGAGGTTACATTCAGAAGGTCTTGACGAGGTTTGGCATGTCTTCATCTAAGCCTATTGACACCCCCAGTGCTGCCAATATCCATCTCACTGCCATGTTCGCTCCACAGTCAGAAGAAGAGAAGGAGTATAAGTCACGAGTCCCTTATGCCAGTGTTGTAGGAAGTTTGATGTATGTTATGGCCTGTACAAGGCCAGATATAGCACATGCAGTAAGTGTAGTTAGCAGATTCATGGGACAACCAGGGAGAGAACATTGGCAGGCTGTGAAGAGGATTTTCCGGTACCTTAGGGGTACATCTGACGTTGGTCTCATTTATGGAGGTGATACTTAGTGTTTGGTTACAGGATATTCTGATTCTGACTATGCTGGAGATGTTGACACGAGAAGATCGATGACTGGCTATGTGTTTACTCTTAGAGGTTCTATTATTAGCTGGAAGGCAACTTTGCAACCTACAGTGACTTTGTCAACTACGGAAGCAGAGTACATGGCTTTGACAGAAGCTGCGAAGGAGGGAATTTGGCTGAAAGGGCTGGTTAGTGATCTCAGTCTGCATCATGATAAGGCTACAGTGTATTGTGACAGTTTGAGTGCGATTTGTCTAGCCAAGGATCAAGTCCATCATGAGAGAACCAAGCATATTGACGTGAGATATCATTTCCTGAGGAGTGAGAGAAGAATGCAGGTGAAGAAAGTAGGAACTGTTGATATGTTCACAAAGCCGGTTCCGCAAAGCAAGTTTCAACGCTATTTGGACTTGCTTAACATCAGAAGCTGTTAGTTGCCCTGCGGGGTAATTCTGAGGAAGAGTTAGAGGCCTAGCACAACCATAGTGCGTCTGAAGAATCTGTATGGAGAATTCAAGTCAAGGTGGAAATTTGTTGTAATGCCTTGAATCTGACTCGTTACAGCTCTAGATCCGGAGTGATCCGAATTCCGGAGAAGTCGAGAAATCCGAATTCCGGAGAAGTCGAGAAATCCGATTTCAGAAGAAGTCGAGAAATCCGAATCTCGAGAGATCCAAATCCTGAGATGACCGAATCTTTTTTCTAATTGGGCTTCTAATTATCTGTTAAATCTGTAGTTTGGGGCCCAAGTCTGTTAGGGTTTTAGCCAAGCACTATTTATATGGGTGCTACTACAAACCCTAGGTTGTATTCTGTTTTTTGCCTCTCCATCAGAAATAAAACTGCTCCTCCCTCTTCCCGTGGACTAGCCAACACAACGTTGGTGAACCACGTTAAATCTGTTGTCGTGTTTTCTCGTTTTTTTCTGTTATTCTCGAATTCCTCTTAACAGAAAGTAAATAAAATTAAAAAACACAACATTATTACATAAATAAAAAAACACTACTTCATCCATATTTAGAGGGTGTTTGGCAGTGCGCTGCTTTTAACAATTTAGCTTCTGCTTTGAGTGGAAGTGATTTTACTCTGTTTGGCATGTCAGCTTCTGCTTTTCACCAACATTATTTTGTACATGGAACACCGTTTCGGAGAAGTAGGTATGAGGTGCTTTTGCTTTCAGCTTTTGTAGAAATCACTTTATCAATAAGCTAAACACTCCCAAACACCCTCTTAGCTTTGATCTCCTTTTATTTTTCTCGTAATACATTCTTTTGAATCTCGTTAACGTATCAAGGTCTTTGTCCAGTATTTCGAGCTCCTCCTTTGCTATCTACAGTTTCTCTCTCTCTCTCTCTTCTACTTTAAGATTAAACAGGTACATCTGTTCAATTATTTACCAACTGATATTGCCATAAGAGATATTGCCATAAGAGAAAATTAGGGAACCATATTTTTAAAAAAGCTGAACGGCATTATAGCTGTTTGAAATGGAGGCACCGCTTTTTCGATCGTTAAAGGTTTGACATAGAGGGAATAACACCTCGGAAACACCCCTTGAGGGCAGTGTTTAACACCTAACAACGTTAAACACGGGAAAACACCTCAGGACGTTAAACCATTTCCAATACCGTGCTAAATTCATATCATATTTCATCCGAGATATGAAATGAATTTAGCACGGTACTACAAAGTGAGGCTTTCTGGAGTGATCTACGGTTGTCCGTAGGGCATATGTCTTACTGTCCCTCCTCCCCTCCTTCGCCGCCGGTTATTTTTTAAATTCATTTCATGACTCTGCATATCTTTGGGAGCATGTTCAAAGCTACGTACCTCGGGGTTCAATTTTTGGTGTGATGTGAATTTGTGATACTTTTAGCAAAGCTTGTGTATTCTTGTGTGAAATTAAAGTTGTTCCTTAATGATCATATTTAAATTGCGTTTACTAGAGATGAGAACTCATCGTACCCACTTATTTTTTTGTTGATGATAGAATTTTTTGTTTCAAAAGTTTTCTCCCCAATTTAGAGTTTTCGATCATGCACATAAATCGTGTATTTGATCTCAAATTATTTTCCTGAAACTTATTTGTGTTTGATGCTCATTAATTGGAAAAAACAATGAGCAAGAAAGCCATCATATATATATATATATATATATATATATATATATATATATATATATATATATATATATATATATATATATTATATATATATATATATATATATATATATATATATATATATATATATATATATATATATATATATATATATATATATATATATATATATATATATATATATATATAAAAGCAGATATGAAGTTCCATATACTACTATTATTATAGAGCAGCAATATTTAGATAAATAAATGCAAGGCATACAACAAATAAATGTGGGTTAAGATCTGATCTCTCTCATAAATAATCATAATTCATCACGCTTGCTTGCACTTTGCAATGGAACCTCTGAATTGTGATCAAGAATGTACCTCACTGCCAAAGACGCCTGGAGTGCGGCGCCGTAAGGAAGAGCATCTTCATTGACCTTAAAGTAGGGCGAGTGTGGGAATGCAAGTTTTTCGCCATTTTCATCTTGCAAACCCAGCAAGTAAATGTAGCCGGGCACCACTTGTTGGTAGAAGGAAAAATCTTCGCTGGCCATCATCGGCTCAGCTTCTTTGACACGAGAACTCCCAAGCATGTCAGAAGCAACTTGGTGGAAGTAGAGATGCAGTCCTTTGTCGTTGATGGTGGGAGGGACGAATGGACTCTCTTCATCAAACTTAACCGTTGCATTGCACCTTTGAACCGCGGCTTGTCCTACTATTACCTGTTACTTATTTAGGTGGTAGCCATCGAGTAACTATTAGTAACAAATAGTATCCTTATAAACAAAGATAAACATAGCCTTAGCTTCTTCTTTTTTGGTCACATCTTGAAGCATAACTAACCTCCTCGATACGTGTCCTTAGACGTGTCATTCCCCCCACTGAGAAGCCCCGAAATGTTCCACCAAGAGTAACAGAATCAGGAATCACGTTATATGCGCCACCTCCTTGAAATTGGCCAATTGTGACAACCTATAAACGAGGAAGCCAAGTGTTCAATCTTAAAGTCATATATACCACATTGATATAGAAACATTCAAACCAAACATATAACGTTTCAAGTTACTCGTATCACAAAAGTCCACCATTTAGGATGAAACAACAAAGGGAGCGCAAGTGCATGTACGTAGTAGCATACATTGATCTGTTATCACATATTGCCTCAACTTCCTCCTTGCATAAGATAAGATAAGATAAATGGCTACTGCCGGCATTGTCCTGGCTTTTCAAGCAACTTTGCTTTTTATGCAAAGAGTTAGTTTGGTAAACTGAAGCTAAGTGTTGCTTGTGGTTATTAGAAGTGACGCTATCAAACCACAACACCCAAATTTCGATAAATTGTCGGTTAATTTGTATTTAGTTTTTATTCATATCACAACTTAGCATCTTTTAAATTCACAATTCATCACTTGATAGATGTAACACTCACCGTAGATTTCAACATAAATTGGGGCTAATATTAAAAGTATGTGTGTCTTGAGGAATGCACTAATTTTGTTTGAGAAAGTTGGTAGGCAATAGACTGGAGTTGCCTCATTATTGATCTTGAAAAATCAAACTTGTCGTGATGTGAAAATACTGTAACATAAACATAGAGCTGCAACTTAAACCCCTTAAGCATGGTCATTGTGTTAGTCTTAGCTTGGTGAAACAGGTTACACAGACCACAGTAAATATGAGCTAGTAGCACACAAATCAACAGCTCAAAACAGCATTTTGTTTCCACCATTTTAACCACAAGCCAAGAGAGGATAATGGATTGGAAAATATTTTATTCGGGGCATAAAAACAGAATTGATGTTGTTACCTGAGGGTCTAAAGGATCAGCTTCTCGGGAGACAAGATGCTGCAAGCTGACGACGACATTTGAAGCAGCAAGAATTGGGTCAATTGCAAGTTGAGGAATAGCACCGTGACCGCCTTTCCCACTTATCACGGCTTCAAAGAAGCCACTTCCTGCACCAAATGAACCGGATCTGGATGCTACTTCCCCAAGAGCATAGCTAGGACTTACGTGCACTGCAAACATAGCCTCCACCTTCTCTAGTGCTCCTGCATCTACCATTTTCTTTGCCCCCATACCACCTTCCTCTGCTGGTTGGAAAACCAAAACAACTGTTCCCTGTCATCAAAATTATATTGCATCGAAACTAATTTTAGGTTTAAATGAAACGAAGAGCTCATTTGATGTTGTTTGGCTGAAATGGTTCAACTTGTGTAAAAGAAGAGTGTTTCGGAAGAATTCGTTTCAGCCAAATAAGGCCGTTTGTGGCAGCATCATCATCAATATAATCAAATCAATAAGCAGCTTTTGATTTACCTATGCGACTGAAATTCATTTTACTAAAACTTTTTCCGTTCAGATGATTAAGCAAATCCACTGATTTCATCCAAATGAGACTTACCAAATGGGCTCTATAACTCAGAGCATGATGTCTTATACTGTACTAAGTATGGGTTATGAACGGCATTTTGAAGGGGGGCACACACTGACACTGTAACAGAGAGACAGACATCATCAAGAATCAAACCTGAAGCATGTGTTTATGCTGTTGAAGAATCTTGGCAGCACCCAGAAGCATTGCAACATGTGAATCATGTCCGCAGCCGTGCATCTTTCCATCAATCTTACTCTTGTGCTCCCACTCCAGCAATTCCTATGCAAATTCAAAAAGCCATAATACACTCAACTGCTGCACATGGCAAAACACAGTCTAAAACTGCCCAAACAAACAAATGAAAGGGAAAGCAACCTGCATAGAAAGAGCATCCATGTCAGCTCTTAGAGCCACAAATGGAGGATTTCCAGAACCAAGATAGCCAACGACACCAGTTACAGCAAGGGGGTGCTTGTAAGGAATCCCCAACTCATCCAGCTTCGCCCTTATCACCTTACTGGTCTCAAATTCCTCATACCCCAATTCAGGATTCTCATGTATCTTCCTCCTTATCCCCACCATCCAATCAAACACATCTCTTTCCTTTGCCAATTTCAAGAAAGCCTTTGGGATCTCTTCTGATGATGATGATGAAATGGGTTTCGGAGAAACCAAGAAATGAAGCAGGATCAATAAACCCAATTTTGAGAAACTCATCATGATTTCTCTCGGACACCAAGATTTAACAACACAAAGGCTTTGTGATTAATTTATACTATACTACTCCATCTACCATCAGTTGGTCAGCTTAACTCCTTCAAGCCTACGGAAATTTAGGACCAACTTTTTTTCTTTTCTTTTCTTCGTTTCTTTAAATGATTTCCTTTCCCGGAAAAAATGCCAATTCTCTTTTCCTTTTTTAAACATAGATTCCTATTTAGAACGAGGAAAACGTGGGTTTTACCGGCAGTGATTGTATTTGGACCGACCCGAATTCACCCCTGATGGTCACGTGCTTTATTTTTTAAAGGACTGTTATGGTGTTATTACCGAGTACACATAAACAAAAAAGTAGGTATGGTTGTGGCAGGTATGGACTGACACCACTCGCCCGCATTAATTTTATTCCCAAAAGCGCGTTTGGTAGGCGCATTACGCCACATTTGGTACGGAGTATTCTAAAACCCGAATCAAAATCGAAAACAGGGCCATTTTTCGAACCCATTCTAATTCAGCTGTCTCATATGATAACATAAATTTTACTGATTGAACTAATGTGAATAATTGAAATAGAATACAACGCCACTAGGATAAAAACTCATCAACAAAAATGTGCCTTTTCAAAAAAAAAAAGGAGAAACAATTCCGTGATGTAATGGCAAATGGAAAAAAATAAATCTGTTTCATTTACATCATGCCAACAGCTTTACAAATTTTGAACCACTTTTTTTTTGTCTATTTTCCCAATATTTGTCTTCTATACGAGCATATTGCACGCTATATCAAATTTAGGAAAGACCATACCAGACTTAGGAATGTGACAATATTCACTCAATTCTAGTGTTACCAAAAAACGGTATGCATCAAATCATATTTAGTCAACTAGTCACGAAGCATATTCATTTTAAACTCCAAATAGTACTAATTCAACAATATGCATCAAATGTATTTTCCAAACTTCGTGTGTAACGACATCCCAATTCTAACACAAATCAAGACCGCCAAGAATCATTGTCGAGCCAGAGGCTCATTTTTTGTTCAAATTCTGGTTTTGATACTCGAGTCACTTCTGGATTTGTCTATTGGCTCTAAAAAAAACCACCTGATCGGTTCTAAATATGAGGCTCTGGGGAGCAGAATCACGGGGACTGATTTTAGACAAAATCTCAAACCAACACAACAGCACGTGATTCTAGCTGATATGAGAATCAGAATCAGCTCAATCAACCTAAAACCCCTAGTAATCTAAAACCAGAAGAGCCCTAAGGATCAATCTCACATTTAGATCCTTATAGAAACTATATAAATGCAGAGTTCAAGTGATGTAAAAGCTTTAGATAAAGCCAAATGAGAGGATGTTATGCTGGTCTTTCTGCTGCTAGATAGTGCTCCAGCATATCGTCTTCATCAACTACAAAAACACAAAAGGCATGTGTTACATCTGTTCACAAAAAGAAGAGGGTAAAGTATACTAGTGTACTTCTGTAGAAATGGGAAAGGGGAAATGGGAAGTGACCTTCAAAGTCTTCATCATCAAAATCAATATCTTCTTCTCCTTCATCAGACTCTTCAGCAACAGTCGTTGCGCCCTTCTGTAGAAACCAAATGACAAATGAATAGAGCTTATGAGCATGCCACGCCGGGTCATTTGGTTAGGGAGATTATATGAAGAGCCAAATGTAGGAATACAAGGACAATACTCACTGATATCTCATCCCTTACCATTTGTCCAATACAACTATCTAATACAATCTGTTTTTTCTGGTCAAAAATCAAATCCAACTACAGCCCCGATGGTATTATTTTCAACATAAATATCTTTTCTTCCAAATATTCCCACTATTTTCTTTCCCTGGCACTTTTCAGGTTCCAAACAAATCCACTGTGCTAAGTACAACAAATTCATTTATCTCCAGCCAGGTAGATACAGTTAGCCAATGGGAGTTGGGATCAAATAGTATTGGAAAATCTTGCTCACACACTAAAGGACTCTGGGTGAAAAAACATGATAAGCCCGGTTTCTTTGGCCGAGGTTTAATATTATACATGAAACAGTTCATTGGAAGGAAGAAAGCAAAACTAATTATTTAATACTCCGTGGATGGATGGATGGATGGGTGGATGGATAAATAAATACTCCATAAATAAAAAACAATAAAGAAGAATAACAACAAGCCCAGCAAAAACCCAACTCTGTTGAGGTCTAGGGGTCAAGATGTAGACAGACTATTTATATTGGACACATGGACCCTTGATGCATTGCTGCATTTACTACCAAAACTTCATAGAAAGTAAAAGCCAAAAGAAGTTTGACGCGGGATTTAGATTAATCCATTTTTTGTCAAAAGCTAAAACACTTTGAATAATAACTCTTCTAGCTCCATTGGTACTGGATGGAAAATAAATAAATAATACCGAAGATGCTCTTCCACTTTCAAACCATTGCCTGCCTGTCAGCTTCTTTTCCTTGGGAACTGAAAGCGCTGAATCTGGCATTAACCTGAATTTTGTTTTATTTATCAGGACTACTGCTTCTGAAAGCAAATGGCATCGTGTTTTAAACAATTTTCACCACAAAGGAAAAACGAATACAGCTTTTGACTCCAAGCGTATATAGTTAAAAAGGTTATCTACATGTGTTCTTTGTTTCCATGTATAGTCTTGGTAAATTAAGCAAAAACTCATATATTCTTTGGAAAATTATTTATTTGGCTCCTATTCACCTTGCACCCCTAATGAAACCTTCATCAGAGTATGACAACTTTTTGTGTCCCATCACCACAATGTACTAATTGCTAACTGTGTGTGAAGTAAATGTTTATAACTGTATTAAAAAGGAAATCATGACTCACAAATGTCTATAGCATATCAATTGATTTTCTTGACTTGGTTGATATGTGAGTAACATAAGATACACTCCCTACTTACTTGGCTCTTTCCAGGGCTAGTTCAGCCTCAAATCTTTCCCTCCATGCCAAGAATGTTTCAATGGTTACTGGTTCTCCATGAGGCACAACTATCTAAAATAAAAATAGAACCTTATTACATTTGAAAAAACAAAATTGAATTTAAATCAACTGGCAATATTAGCATCTGAGAACATAACAATAGACAATGTGCATACACTGTTAATGCACCATCAATCCACCAAAGTTAAAATTGAAATATCATAAAGAAACTCTATTCTGGAAAGATTCAACAGTACATAACCAAATTCACTATTCAGCAGCCAGTTGCTCTAGTTACTTCTATAAGAACAAGATGCTTTCTCTGTCCAGAGTATCCGCCAACTTTGACTAAAAAATCAAACTACATGAATACTCTAGGACAGACGGGGTTTTATATAAACAAAATTTCCCACTATTACTTACAGTCCTACAATGTGAATAAAACTTGCAATGCTGCTAATGAGTTGTACACTTTAGGCGAGGGTATTTCAAAAACAACCTCTCTAAATGAAAAGGTAGGGGGTAAGGTATGCATACACCCACCCTCATCATACCTTGTCATACCTTACAGGGTTGTTGTTAATGAGCTGAATAAAAAATGGTGGTTAAAATGCAAGATAGATCTGTAGCTCATTGTTTGCAGTCAAGATGAGTTAAGCATATATTCCAAGCCCAATAAACAAATTGTGTCTAAGCTTGTAATAGAAGGTTGATTAAAATGTTGGCTTCATATCAACTTGTAACTGCTTTTTAACTGAAGATCAAAGTAGAAGGAAATGAGGGAAATATCAAATCCTGATATCCATGAGTCAGACACCAAGATGCATTGGAGGATACAACAAAAGCTTGCTTGAAATTTTTGCATGACTGCAGATACTAGAAAAAAAGGTAAACATACATGTCGACATGTCGTTAAATCATGTTAGCCCTTAATCAAATGATAATGCAAGCCACAATTTTTATTGGGCCTTTTCAATAACTCAAATCAAAGCATATGGCTATAAGTTTAGGACCAGGCGGATTTGCAGTTTGATAAAAGCATCACAGAAAAACCATAGCCTAAGGGGACCTTGAAGTTGTTGAACTGAAGAAAAGATTGATAAGTCAAAAACACATTTTCTCATTTTGGTTTGCACCCTTTTCAGTTAAGTGACATAAAATTGGGGTACACATAATGATACATACAATCTTGTGTATGTTTCGGATCTCTTTATGCAACAGGTTGGACAATTAAACAACATACCTCATCTTTTGCCACTTCAGCTTGTCCAGCAAATTCATCATCAGCATCCTTAGCAAAAAGTTCAGATAGCCATTCTTTTGCTGATGTGACCAATGTAAAAATCATTGCCATACCAAGATTCTCAGTTGCCTGAATAATACAATCATAACAGTTCAAGCTCCATGATAAATTATGGTCATGGAAACTGTGCATTTAAGTGGTTAAATAAATGCAACAGCCAAAAACTTTACACTTCAAATAAATTTAGGAGGACATGATGCTCAGTTTCTCCATCTAGATATTCACCTGCAGACAAGCTACAATTGTGCCTTGTTGGAATGGTGGAATACTGGGATGGAACTTTTCTTCTATCTTTTTTTAACCAAGAAAAATGTGTTTAGACATACAACTATGCAATTAGTTCTCTTCAATATAAACTAATCATTGATCATTTGTTATTCCGTATAAAACTGAACTATGATTTCAGGCATGCTTCTTCAATTTATTGGCATTGATTTTTTTTATAGAAACAATATTCAGAATGCATATTATTTACCTCTAGCATATGATATGATTAGCACAAAGATGTCAAACAGTGCACTATAGAAGATCAAGGATGTACAAATTACCTCTTGTTCAAGCTTTTCTTTCAAAGTTCTAAGGTCTCCAGGTTGAATTCCCTTTAAACTGAAAAACTACCAACGAGATTTATTAAAACAAAACAGTCATGCAAGTGCCCCCCAAATAAGCTCAGTGGCCATTAAAATGATATACTTCGTATAAGCAGATCCTATGATATGAGGACCACAGAATTACAGAAATTTGTATATCATGATGACCGCATGATGGTCTTGAGACCCTTGGGGAGGGGACTAAGGCAATGAGAAGTGCTATTGAGTACTATGAGATTGTGCCACCCCACCAAATGTGGGATATACTATATATTATATAGGCGTGCAAGGTGCAGAAAGGGACCAGGCCTCTTGGCCCTGACTGCAGAAATTCCAAGGTCCACATGGGTGGTCCAGCAGGGGAGTATAGGTCAGTATACAACCAGAATACACCAAACTGGGTAGCCCGGCCTATGCTAGATGCTTTTAACAGCTAAGTCCATGAGGTTGGATGTGGGTGGAGCTTGATTGTCCAAGGAGGCCAGCTGTGGCCTGTGGGCCAACCTCATCACATGTTCGAGCCTGACTTCTTCCTGATCCTAGTTAGGCAGCAAATTACTCCAAGCCCACTCTTCAGGTCAGGGTCCAAACCCAAAGTCCAGATCTAAACAGGTAGTTGTTTTTTTTTAAGGCAGGTAGTTGGTATTTATTTATTTTTTCCCATTTTTGGCAATAAAAAAAGGGTAGCTCATACCTTTTGACATCCAAAAGTGGGGGCTCATCAGGATACTTTTCAGTGTGCGAGAAAATTAATGCAAGTCGAACTGCAGATGCATTTAGGTGGTAAGCATTATTATCCAAAGCAGTAGGCAGAATGAAGTGCATAATATATCTGATTGAGGTATCCATGAAGTTACTGTAGTAAAACCTGACAAGTTTATTTGTTCATCTGCCTCCTCCTCCTATAAAAAATAGGTAAAGTTGATAAGACATTAAGAATGTTGATGATAAAACAAATGATGAAAGTAGTGTCAGAAATTGAGAGGCAGGTAAAAAGAACCAATACCATGACAAACACAGTTGAAAAAGAAAGTGTTCAAACCAATTTACACATTGTTACAATAAAAGGTTAATAATGAGAATTACTTTAGAAATGCAATTCTCAAGAAAAACTTAACAGTTCACATAACATATATACCTGAGGAGATATAGCAATTTGAAAGCATCTTCTGGATGTGCTCAGTCCACTTTCACCAGTGTGAAGTTCTGGGACAAAAAGAAATGGAAGATAACACTCATGAAACTCAAATAGCTTGGGGCTCACTAAAATAAGCATTAAACATGGACGGCCTGTCACAAACCCTTGAAGTCATCCATTAGGATAGCTTCTAATGCTTCGATTTCCATTTCTTGCTCCAGAACATAATCTGAACAAGAGTTAAATATCAGACAAACAGACACATAATACCTGAATGGGCTCAACATTCACACATGTATGGAAAATCCAACTTCAGCAATAACAATAGCAAGCTTAAACTGGATTCTACGGAATTCAACTTTTACTAGAGCATAAAAAGTTAGAATCTTCCCAACAAAGAAAAAAAACACAATCCAATCAGATCAACAATTTAACTCACACCATGAATTACTGTATGATCTTACATCTGAAGTCAAAATCTATAGCTGCGAGCACAAAAAGATTTAAAGGGTTTTGTATATTACCGGTCATGGTTGCCTTTTGCTCGTGCTTTAGGTCCAATATCTCAAATCGAAGAACCGCACCGTGGACGAAAACCTAAGGAATGCCACCCGCTCTTTGTTTGGATTAGGATGGACGAACTTGACTCCGCTACGAGGTCGGACGGGCAGGGCGTGGCCGGGCAGGCTTTTGCCGCTTTCCTGTGGAGTGAATAAACAAAGGAAAGTGATAAAGTATTGAGTAAATGACCATAAAACTTTGTTTATATAAATGTACGTAAACTTTACTTGTTTATTTCATTAATGTAGGTAAACAATTTACAGGTAGCCATTATCTTTAGTATTTTCCTTTTCTTTAAGGGTAAGATTTCCATGACATTGGAAACCAATGTCATGCGATGACCCGGGGGCGCTCCGGTTTCCCGTTCGTAAAATTCACGGTTCCTACCCCCTTAACCCCCTCGGTAAACCCCCCACCCCGCCCCAACCCGAACGCACCCCCCCACCCCCTTCAATTGCACCCCACAAGTTGATTTTGACTTTGGAGTCAAAATTTGACTCCAAAGTCAAAATCAACTTATGGGGTGCAATTGAAAGGGGTGGGGGGTGCGTTCGGGTTGGGGTGGGGTGGGGGGTTTACCGGGGGGTTAAGGGGAGTAGGAACCGTCAATTTTACGAACGGGGCACCGGAGTGCCCCCGGGTCATCCCATGACATTGGTTCCCAATGTCATGGGAACCAAGGTGTTTCTTTAATACATTTTATAGAAATCATCCTAAATAGAACTAAAACATAGAAAAAAATACAAAATAGGACTTTCATATTGTTTTTCCCGAAATAGGACTTTGCACTGTGGTAATGTGACTTGGCCATGTTGTAATGTGACAGTGTACATGTGTAAATTACTATACTTTTTTGGTAATGTATATGACCATGTATGATAATGCAGACCAGATTACACAAGAGGCAAGGACGACAAATTGTTAACAAGTGAACTCATAAGTATCCTGATATGTCCAAAAATTTCAGAAGATGCTGACTATAAAGTCAAACTCACTATAATTATTTTATTATAAATAATTTCTAAGTAACAAAAATTAATCGATTTCTTTCAGAAACTAAAAATTATAATACTTCCTCCGTCCTTAAATAGATTACAATTGTTTTCTATGTCCTCTCGATAACTTTACTCTGTATTTGTTTACGTGATTTCATTAAGTATTTGATAAAATAAAATATTTTTGTCACCTCTTGTTTTGTAGAACTTTTGATGTAGTTTTTTAATATGTAATTTTTATATCTTATTGATATACCAACTTGTAAATAAAATGATTTCAAAAAGTAAAAAATTTTACTTCGTAACCCATAATTTGTAATCAAATTGGGGACGGAGTAATATTAAAATATTTTTAAAAAAAGATAGAAAGGTTTAAAAAGCAAAAAAAAATTGAAACAAAAAACAACCAATAAGAAAATTGTAATTGGAACAAAACATTTGAAGAAAAAAAATTCGAACAAAAAAATTGGAACAAAAGAATTTGGAACAAGCAAGACACTCCATTTGGAAGAATAAAGTGGAAACAAATTTGGAACAAATAGGTAAATGGAGTGGGCAACTCCGTTCAATAATTCAATGAATAACACGGATTAGCCTACTCCGTTTGAGTCAATAATAAAGACGAAAACGGAGTAGGCAAATCCGTTTGGTATTATTTGGGAAAGTGTATATTAAATTTACATATAAAGGAAGATAAAACAATGAGTTTACACATGCAGGGAAATCACCCAAAGTATTCCCTCTCTCCCTTAAAAAACTTCAGATTTTTTTTTCTTTTTGTTTAGGGAAGCATAACACTTCTTTTTATTTTATTTTTTATTTTTTTTGAAAAAAACTGCTTCATTTTAATTACTCAAAACATCATCCACAAAATTTGGTGATTACTCACCCACACTCAATACCGCAATATATATCATATGACTGGTTGTATTGTTTTTTTTATACGACTGATAATTTTTAAATGAATGTCTATCTCCTTTGTAGTGTGTGACACGATCCGATTTGGGCGGTGCAAACCATCGCCCTGCACAGCTGCACTCCCTGTGTCAATTCGGCGAGAAGAAAGGGAGCACAGACGATGCGTCAATCGAGAGATCGTTGATGAAAAAACAAAACTCCTCTTAGATTGATCGAGGGGGCACAACTATGATGTTGTGTCAATCGATGATGATGAAGGCCGGCAAATCCTTATTGCGGTGATCGGGAAAGCTCGATGGCAGCAAGGGAATGAAGTGAGGATGGCAGCACAAGGTGTGAATTTAAGATGAATTGAATTATGCTCATTTTTCTTTTTCCGTATAGTATTATATTCATTTTTAACGACTTATATGGTTGTATGAAAGATACGTTACTTTAAAATGAATACTACTTATTTGAAAATGAACACTACGTAAAACACTATAAATTGCAAATTTTTTAAGAGGACAAAGTGAGTGCTAAAGTAGATTACCCTTCATAGCTAAAATATTTCAAATTTAGTCATTTATTTTATGAAAATTATTAGATGTCCATAGTTTTTAGGAGACCACATTAATTTACACTTTTATTTATATTCTTTTTGTTCTAAAAATAGTTATCTAGTTTAATTTCTACCTTCTTTAGGAAAAATGTTGAAAAAATTATTTTCTTCTATATTTTTCTTTTTGTCTCTTTTTTAGTTGTCATATACTCCGTATCTCTCCTATCTTCGCTCAAAATTCTTCTCCTCACTCTTCACATATTTTTTCTCTCCAAAACGGTGGCTTAAATGAGCCTCTCGTTGCCTTATCATGTCGTCATTACTCACCACTAGTAATTGTTGGGTTTTGCTCTCTACTTGTCTTTCTCCTTATCTTCTCAATTGAAGTTATAAATATCCATGTTATGAGCGTAATGCCTTGCCCCTCCCCTCCTATTTCACTTCATCCAAACTTATCTTTATACCACATCTCTTTCACATTCAATTTAATTAAAAAATAAAAAAAATATTACTCCGTAATTATTATGGAGTTTTAGATAGGTAAAACAATATTCCCTTCGTCATAAAGTGATTATTTTAGTTACTATTCACATAGTCAAATTTTAATCACTTTTTTACTTGTTTTTGTTAGTTATTTGGTAAAATAAATAACATAGTTATATCATCTCTTATTTTGTAGATCTTTTAATGTTATTTTAAAATATATATTTTTTAATATTTAATTTTATACTTATAATCAAATAAATTGAATTGAGAATAATTTTAATCAAATCTTATAAACCGAACCGAGATAATCATTTTAAGAGGGAGAGAATATTTTTCATTTTTGCTAAAATGACAATTATTATCCCATTTCCTTTAGCAAATATATTTGAGATGCTCTAAGTGATGACTTTCACCTCACTCATCATGCGCAGTCAGTGTTTTCACATTGGCCTTGTTTGGAACCTCGCAGTTGGCTGTTGGCGGTTGGCTGTTTCTGTTGGCTGGTTTGAATGGCTGATTGGGTTACCTGTTTGACCGGCTGTTTGTGTTAGCTGTTTAGAAAAAAACGTTTGGCAAATTTAGTTGTTTATAATTAGCTGTTTGTGGGTGAAATTACATAAAAGGACATCCCTTCATTTTTGTTAATTTGTGTTTAATTTTAATTAGCACTCCCTCCGTCTCAAATCAAATTATCTATTTAATATGCACATCGTCAAACTTCATACACTTTCTTTCACTATTTTCGTCAGTAATTTGATAAAATAATATATTCATGTCACTACTAGTTTTATGGATTTTTTGATGTAGTTTTTAAATATGTTATTTTTATTTTTTAATTCTACGTAATTTTTCATATAAAATGATTTGAAAAAAATCCAGCACAACACCGTAAACTGAAACATTTAAATTAGGACAAAGGGAGTATGATTTTTTATTTTGACTAATCACACACATTATACAAGCAAATACTCTACATATATCTATTTTTCTACCAAAAAATGACTACTTTGTATTTTTGTTTAACAGATTAGGAAATGAGAATTCACCGTTACATTTTATGAGTAGATTTTTTTTGTATATTTATTCATTTGTCATTTTACAAATAACAAACATGCTACCTTTTAGTTTATAGATCTTTTAATGTCGTATCATAAATATATAAGGATACTCTACACCAACTTTAAATCAAAAAATTAAATAAAAAATTACTCAAGATAAGAATCACAATTTGAAGTGTCAAACATTTCTGGGTCCCAATCGTGACCTTAAACTCTTGGTTGAATGAGTTTTTGATAGGTAGAATGAATAGATTTAAAATACACTCATGAGAGGAAAAGAAAAAAAGAGAAGAAAAACAATTTAAATTTTAAAGAATTGAGATCAATAAAAAGTAGATGAACCCATAATTTAAAAAGAAACAAAAAAATCCACAAGGGTGCATGGAGAAGATCAGAGTGTCGCTGAGGGCAAAAAAGGAATGATCCGCAAATGCCAAACTGAAATGCTGGGTGGTTTGGCATTTTCATTTTTAGCTGTTTAGATTAAGAAGCCAATTTCAAAAGCCATCCACCAAACAATTTTTTTTGTTCTTTGGCAGATCCAAGTCATTAATGATAGTCAAACAGCCAATTCTTGCCGGATCTGCCAAGTGCCAAACATGGCCATTATCTCCCTCTCGTTGACTTACTTCTCTGTGTTGAAAAAAAGAAGAAGAGGATACACGGTCCGATCCATTTTAGAAGGGATACTCCTACCTTCAATTCCCCTGTTTCTTTATTCGTGGTCATCAATATGAAACACTCTTAACATCCACGCAGCAGCTCCTCTCTCTCGGCTCTCCATCTATCCCACTTTTTTTTCATTGATCTTTTCTTATCTGTGAAGCTCAAAAAAATCCCAAAGGAAATCCTCGCCGTCCTGGGTTGAATAAAAACGAGTTACCTGTGAACCTTAGCAGCTATCAGACTTGATGAATCAGAGGGAAAACTAAGTATTCGAGTATCTTCGTGGTTGAATATAAGAAAAGATCGATTCTTTGATTTCTTTTTAGTTTCGTTTGTCATCCCTAGATCTATCTTTCTTCACCGTATGTCTTTCTATGGGTTTCCTCCATTTATTGACTTGATTTCATTTCTCTATTTTCGGTTTGTCTAGAGCATTCATTTTCATCCAGAGTTTGCTTTGTTCGGTGCATTTAAGGTTTGAAATTTCTTTTCACAAGTTTCCTGCTTTTTTCCCCCAATGGTATGTTCATGTTTCACCCATCCGGAGGTCGGCCAAGTCTTGTCTCGTCTTTGTGCTCAGAAATGCTTCCTTGAAGTTGGGGTTTTCCGTACTGTTCGATTTTCCTCATTATTTCAGCGGCTGTGATAAGAGGGGATGGCGATGGGGAGCTCTGGGGAGTCTGGCACGAAATCCATCAATGCGCCGCCAGGTGGTTTAGTCTGGATCCGCAGGAGAAATGGGTCGTGGTGGCCGGGTCGGATTGTTGGGGTGGATGATTTGCCAGAGAACAATATGATCACCCCAAGATCAGGGACTCCAGTTAAGCTTCTTGGGAGAGAGGATTCAAGTGTGTAAGTTATTTTACCACCTCTTTTTTTTAAGCAAATTCTTTTTTTAGTTGGTGTTCTGTTTTGGTTGTTCATCATAAATAAATTAAGTTTGCTTTGTGTGGTTTAATTTTTGTGGATGAACCAGTCAGTAGTGGAAGTATCATCAGCTAAATCCCTTACAATGCACCATGCCATTTCAGTTAGTACTTAGGGTGGGCTGGGGCAGGGGTGTTTGGTTCAGGTAATCTCAATTAATGGGCTAGTTTGGTTTGGTATTTAGGGAGTAGTTTTATAAATATTCATGTGTATGTGTGTGCAAGCATTGATTTTACAGTATACTCCTGTCTAAAAAAGAATCGCGTCTAACTAATGTATGAATTTTTATTTCTATTTGTTAAATATATATAATATATTTAATATTATTGTATTATTATTGTTACCATATTTGTATAGGTTTCCTAGATTGTCTCTCCTACCTTAATTAGGATTGAGACTTTTGTATATATACATGTACTCTCCTCACAATTTAATCAATGAAAATAATTCTTCTTCATGGTATCGGAGCCTAACCAAAAACCCTAATTCTCCCTCTCTGACTTTCGGCTTCCCTCCTCCCTCGCCGAGACATCAGCGCCGCCGCCACTCTCCCTCTCTCTCGCACCGCCGGCCACCCCTCCTCTCTCTACCATGGCCGAAAGCGAGATCACCTCTCAATCTACCACCCAAAAATCTCCACATCTGGCTTTCTATGTTTCTAATGTCAAATTACATGTCCCTATTCAACTCAGTTTTTCTCAACCAAATTACAAGAAGTGGAGCCGCTTATTCCTCCTCCTTGCCCGGCGGTTCACCCTCCACGGCTACCTTGACGGGTCTATTGTCCCTACCTCAAAAGATGATGATGAATGGTACCAACTTGACGCCATTCTCCAAGGCTGGATTCTTTCCACCATTACTGATGAAGTCTCTAATCTGGTTCTGACCTCCGCCTCCTCTGCCTCTGCTCTCTGGAAGATGATTCATGATCTGTTTCACGACAACAAGCATGCTCGCGCCATGCAGCTCGAGCACCAATTTCGTACCACAATCAAGGGATCCACCCCCATGGCCTCTTATTGTCAAGAACTCCGGAATATTGCGGATTGGCTGGACGACGTCGACGCCCCCGTTTCAGAGCACCAATTGATTCTTCAGATGTTACGCGGCCTCCCCGAAGATCTCCAGGCTCAGACCTCGTTCCTCCAATTTCAAGATCCCATGCCGAGTTTTCTCCAGGTCCGGTCGGCCCTCCTCCTCCTTGACCGACAACGAACCCCCCTGGGCAGCACCAGCAGCACGGCGCTGCTGGCGGGGCAGGGCGGCAGCAGCTACGCAGGCGGACAGCACGGCGGGACGGCGGGACTGGTGGGCGCGGCTCTCCTCACGGCAGCAACTCCGGCGGTGGGGGACAATTTTTTGGCAGCAACTATGGTGATGGTTCCTCCTCCGGGCAGCGTGGTGGCTTTGGACGCGGACAAGGGCGCGGCAACGGCAACCGAGGTCGTGGTCGAGGGCGCCAAAACAGCGGTTCGAGGCAGCGACCACCCACAGACGGGCACAATTTCTGGAACTCACCGTACCCAAACCCTAATCCCGGGGTGTTGGGCCCCCGACCCACACCCGCACCCTACCCATATCATGCCCATGCCCATTATACAACCCACCCACACCCCAACCCGTCACCCTACCCGCCCACCTCCCCCTACCCATCACCCTACCCGTCACCCTACCCCCCAGCCTTACGGCAGCCCCACAACCCCCCCAACCCGCAACCTACCCCCCCCCCTACCCACCCACACCCACAGCCCTAGCCCACCAATTTGATACCCTTTCCCTCCGTGAACCCACATGGCTTATGGATACCGGTGCCACACACCACATTGCCTCAAACCCAGGTACTCTTTCTCATGTCTCTTCTCAAGTTTTATATTCACCTCACTATATCACTGTTGGTAATGGATCTAAGGTTCGCACTACGGCGGTTGGTAGCCACACCCTTCCCACCATCCCTCCCCTCTCCCTAAATAATATCCTAATATCCCCCCATATCACTCATAATCTTATCTCTGTTCGCAAACTCACTCGTGATAATGACTGCACTGTTGAATTTGATGCTCATGGTTTTTCTGTAAAGGATCGTCAGACGGGGACCGTGATGCATCGGTCCAATAATGCAGGTCCGCTCTACCCAGTTGACCATCTAGCCTCTGCTCAAGCTCACGTCTCGTCCGTAGATCATCAAACCTGGCATCGTCGTCTCGGCCATCCAAGTCCTGCGGTCCTGCGTGGTGTCCCTTCTATTTTTCCTTTATTTAAAAATTATCATCAAACTCTTTGTCATGCGTGTCAATTGGGGAAGCATGTGCGCCTCCCATTTTATTCTTCGAGTCGAGTCTCTTATTCTCCTTTTCAACTTTTGCATACAGACTTATGACAATCACCTGTGCCAAGTGTTACTGGTTTTAAATTTTATATGTTGCTGTTAGATGACTTTTCTCATTATTTGTGGGTGTTTCCTTTAAGACATAAAAGTGATGCTTTTACTCACCTAAATTCCTTTGTGGCATATGTGAAAAATCATTTTTGTTATGACGGATGTAAGAAAGATAACAAACAATAAAGAAACGAAAGAACAAACACACACAGATTTAACGTGGTTCACCAACAATATGTTGGCTACGTCCACCTAACAGAAGAGAGGAGAGCTTTTACTGATTGAGGAGAGAGATTACAGAGGGATTTTCTAGGTGACTGATCTATATATGAATGCCTTACAAATGAACCTATTTATTGGAAAGATGGCAGCCAACTTGGCTGCCTAAATCCAGTGGGAACTGAGCAGTTGACAGCCCACAATACTGCTGTCATACAGCTGGCCCACCTCACCAACTAGCAACCCACTTGCCCAATTGTCTAGGCCTCCTTCCAGCCACTTTCCAGACAGGTGCAGCCATTGTTGACTAGTCAAATAGGTTAGAATTCAAGGCATTCCAACAAATCTCCACCTTGACTTGAATTCTCTCACAAATTTCCACATGCACCTCCTTGGTGCCATATGTACCCGCTCTCTTCTCTTCTGCAGTTTAACAGCTTGTGATATTTAGCAAGTCCAAACAATGTTGGAACTTGCTCTGTGGAACTGGCTTAGTGAACATGTCGGCAGGATTGTCAGCCGTGCCCACTTTCTTCACCCTGATTCTTTTCTCACTTCTCAAAAAATGATACCTGATATCAATGTGCTTAGTCCTTTCATGATGAACTTGATCCTTGGCTAAGCATATTGCACTCAAACTGTCACAATACACTATAGCCTGATCCTGATGTACACCAAGATCATTGACGAGTCCTTTTAACCAAATTCCCTCCTTGGCCGCTTCTGTCAACGCCATGTACTCTGCCTCCGTAGTAGACAAAGTCACTGTAGCTTGTAGAGTTGCCTTCCAACTCACCACAGAATCACCAAGAGTGAAAACATAACCAGTCATGGATCTCCTACTGTTCATATCCCCGGCATAATCAGAATCTGAGTAGCCGGCTACCAAACACTGTGTACTCCCATAAATGAGACCAACATCTGAGGTACCTCTAAGATACCGAAAAATTCTTTTCACAGCCTGCTAATGCTCCTTTCCCGGTTTAGCCATAAATCGACTAACAACACTAACAGCATATGCCAAATCTGGTCGTGTGCTGACCATAGCATACATCAGACTTCCTACTGCACTTGCATAAGGAACTCGAGACATGTACTCCTTTTCTTCCTCGGATTGAGACGCATACATTACGAGCTTGTTGTTAGTAGCCATTGGAGTGTCTATAGGTTTAGCTGATGACATGCCGAACCTGGACAATATCTTCTTAATGTACCCTTCTTGTGACAAGAAAAGTTTCTTCTGATTTCTATCCCTATAGATTTCCATTCCCAAAATTTTCCGAGCAGCACCCAAATCTTTCATTTCGATTTCTGCACTGAGAAGATCCTTCAGTTTCTGAATATCAGACTTGGCCCGAGCAGCAATCAACATATCATCTACATATAAGACTAGATAAATGCGAGAACCATCTTTCAACTTGTTGTAGTACACACAACAGTCAAAAGGACTCCTATTGTAGCTGAGTTGCACCATATAGCTGTCAAATCTCTTATACCACTGCCTTGGAGACTGCTTAAGCCCATATAAGGACTTCCTCAACTTGCAGACATGATTCTCCTTTCCCGGAACTTGGAAACCATCTGGCTGAGTCATGTATATCTCCTCTTCTAACTCTCCATGTAGAAAAGCAGTCTTCACGTCTAGTTGCTCAAGCTCCAAATCCTGATGTGCAACTATTGCTAGTAGCACCCTGATAGAAGTATGTCTGACCACCGGCGAGAAAATCTCGTTGTAGTCTACTCCCTCTATCTGATTGAACCCCCTTGCAACTACCCGAGCCTTATACTTAATACCCTCAGTCGGTGATATTCCTTCCTTCTTTTTGAAAACCCATTTGCAAGTGATTATCTCTCTCTGTCGGCAATTTGACCAACTCCCAGGTCTGATTCTTGTGAAGAGACTCCATCTCGTCCCCCATTGCAGCCAACCAGTGTGCTGACTCAATTCCTGAAATTGCTTCCTTGTAGCTGGACGGCTCATGAAGCTCCACTTCCTCAGCAACTTGCAATGCATAGCCCACCATATCATCAAACCCATACCTCTTTGGAGGTCCAACTCCAACCCTTCTTAGTCGGTCAAACGCAATGCTGTGCTGAAAACCTTCAGATGTTTGATTTTCTGGTGGTGTAGATTCTGGCAGATTAGTTTCTGGTTGTAGTAATTGATTACCGACCAACTTCTGTGCTTCGCTCTCCCCTTGAGTAACTTGCACCTCCATATGTCCATCAACAACTTCATTCCCTGCTACAATAATGGACTTCACCATTGGGTTGAACATAGAACTCTCATCAAAAATTACACTCCTACTAAGTATAACCCTATTCTCAGATGGAGACCAGATTCTATATCCCTTCACCCCTTCTCCATAGCCCATGAATATTCCCTTTTTAGCCCTTGGCTCTAGCTTACCTTCATTGACATGATAGTAAGTTGTACAGCCAAAAACTCTCAGATTTATAAGGTGTTTTACAGTCGATGCCTGTGTGTGGTCCCCGGTTTGTTATGTAACATGCTGTTGTAACTGCTTCTGCCCAGAAACGTCTAGTTAGACCAGCGTTAGAGAGCATGCACCTCGCTCTCTCTAGAAGTGTCTGATTCATGCGCTCCGCTACACCATTCTGTTGTGGTGTATCCCTGACTGTGCGGTGTCGAGCAATTCCCTCATCCTTGCAAAACACATCGAACTCAGATGAGCAGAATTCTAGACCATTATCAGTTCGCAGCCTCTTGATCTTCTTCCCAGTTTGATTCTCCATTAGCGTCTTCCACTGCCTGAAGTTCTTGAACGCTTCACTTTTATGCTTCATCATGATTACCCAAGTCATCCTTGAGTAATCATCGATTACCGACATAAAAAATCTGTGACCGCCCAAAGACTCAACGCGAGACGGACCCCAACAGTCTGAATGGATGTAATCCAGTGTTCCCTTTGTTCGGTGAACTGCCTTTGGAAACTTGCTGCGGTGTAGCTTTCCAAAAACACAATGCTCACAAAACTCAAGGCTTCTGATCTTGTGACCACCAAGAAGATCTTCCTTTGACAGAATTTGCAGCCCTCTTTCACCCATGTGTCCAAGTCTCATATGCCATAACCTGTTCAAATCATCCTGGTGAACCACAGATGACGCAACAGCTACAGAACCAGTGTCTGTTGAACCTTGCAAAAAGTACAAAGTTCCCCGTTTGACGCCCTTGAGAATCACATTTGAGCCCCTGCAGACATGTATAGCTCCACCTTCACCCTTGAAGCTAAATCCCTTACTGTCCAACAAGCTTAGGGATATCAGATTCTTCATCATTAGTGGAACATGTCTGACGTCGTGCAATGTGCAGAATTTACCATCATGCGTCCGAATCTTGATCGAGCCTATTCCAACCGCCTTGCAGACCGAGCTGTTTGCCATAGACACATTTCCCCCGTCTATCTGCTCATAGGTTGAGAACCACTCTCTCCTTGGACATATATGGTAGGACGCCCCAGAGTCAAGAACCCACACATCAGCATGATGCGTGTGTTCGTCTACAACCAAAGCAATGTCCTCTTCGGAATTGGTGCCATCTACCGCTACCGCAACAGATCCTCCAGGTTTCTGCTCCAGTTGTTGCTTTCTCTTCTTCGGGCATTCATTCTTCCAATGCCCTTTCTCCTTGCAGTAGTTACATAAATCATTTGCTTTCGGACCCTTGAAACCTGGCTTCTTGAATTTCTTCTTGCCCGGTTGTCCATGTCCTTTGCTTCCACTGGCCATCAATCCAGTGGCCTGATTGTCTATTCCTGCACCAGTCGCCTTATGGCGCAACTCCCTGGTATGGAGAGACGACCTGACCTCTTCCAGAGACACGGTATCTTTCCCAACGATGAAAGATTGTACGAAATTTTCATACGACAATGGTAGTGAAACCAACAAAATTAAGGCAGCATCTTCATCCTCTACCTTAACATCAATATTACGCAACTCCAAAAGAATTGTATTTAATTGATCCAGATGGTCTCTAAGAGGGGTACCTTCCTGCATTCGGAGACCGAACAGACGTTGCTTCAGAAGCAACTTGTTGGTTAAAGACTTTGTCATGTATAGACTTTCCAGCTTCAACCATAGACCAGCGGCAGTTTCTTCATCTGCAACCTCAGTGATGACATCATCTGCAAGACACAACATGATTGTCGAATGTGCCTTCTCCTCGAAAGCAGCCGACTCAACATCGTCAGCCCTAACGTCCTTTGATAATGGCGTCCACAAGCCTTGTTGCTTCAACAAAGCTCGCATCTTGATCTGCCATAGACTAAAACTATTCCTCCCTGTGAATTTGTCGATCTTTACGTTCAAAGCAGACATCTTTCTCACCAGATTACAAACCTCGATTACCCGAGCTCTGATACCAGTTTGTTATGACGGATGTAAGAAAGATAACAAACAATAAAGAAACGAAAGAACAAACACACACAGATTTAACGTGGTTCACCAACAATATGTTGGCTACGTCCACCTAACAGAAGAGAGGAGAGCTTTTACTGATTGAGGAGAGAGATTACAGAGGGATTTTCTAGGTGACTGATCTATATATGAATGCCTTACAAATGAACCTATTTATTGGAAAGATGGCAGCCAACTTGGCTGCCTAAATCCAGTGGGAACTGAGCAGTTGACAGCCCACAATACTGCTGTCATACAGCTGGCCCACCTCACCAACTAGCAACCCACTTGCCCAATTGTCTAGGCCTCCTTCCAGCCACTTTCCAGACAGGTGCAGCCATTGTTGACTAGTCAAATAGGTTAGAATTCAAGGCATTCCAACAATTTTAATACAACAATAAAATATGTTCAATGTGACAATGGAACTGAATATAGAAACTCACCTCTTAAAAATATTTTTGACTCCTTGGATATTCTTTTCCGTTTTTCTTGTCCCCATACTAGTCAACAAAACGGACGCGCCGAACGTACCATTCGCACTATTAATAACACCGTCCGTTCGCTCCTCTTCCAGGCTCAACTTCCCCCTGAATTCTGGGTGGAAGCCCTCTATATGGCCGCCCACCTCTTCAACATTCTTCCCACTACTGTGTTAAACAACCGCACTCCTCACTCTGTTCTCTACAACTCTCCCCCACACTACTCTCATCTTCGCGTTTTCGGTTGCCTTTGCTACCCAAATATCTCCGCCACCGCCCCACACAAACTTGCACCACGTTCCCCTCGTTGCGTCTTCCTCGGCTACCCCCTCGAATCAACGTGGCTATCGATGTCTTGACCTTCAAACGAACAAAATCATTATCTCTCGTCACGTTGTCTTCGATGAGCACACTTTTCCATACGCCCACCCCCTCACCCCTCCCGATCTTCAATTTCTGGACACCACCGATGATGGACTCAACCCCCTAACTCACCCACCTCACCCTCTCTCCCGTCCCTCGGCCTACCCCACCAACCCGGCAAACCCACCCCTCCCTACGGCCCAATCCGCCCCCTCTCCTCTCTCGGCCCATCAGCCCTCCTCAGCCCAATCCACCCCTCCCCAATCTCCCTCACCCACCCACGGCTCTTACCCAGCCCAGAACCCCCACGGCCCATCCCCCTCTCCTCCTCACAGCCCACCTCGGCCCACTTCCCCCCCAACCCAACCCACGGACACCGCAGCCCAACAACCCAACCCGGCATCCAATACTCACCCAATGCAAACCCGCTCCAAAGCCGGTGTCTTTTGTCCTAAACAAATTCTCAATCTTAACGCCTCTGTCACCATCTCCCTGTTACCTCCAACCTACCGTAGTGCACTAAAAGATCCAAACTGGCATGCTGCTATGTGTGATGAATATAATGCCTTGATAAAGAATGGCACATGGGAATTAGTACCCTCCTCCCCCTCACAAAACCTCATCACCGGTAAATGGCTCTTTAGACATAAATTTGGCCCAACCGGTGAGTTATCCAGGTACAAGGCCCGCTGGGTGGTTCGTGGTTTCAACCAACGTTTTGGCGTTGATTATGACGAGACTTTCAGCCCCGTTGTCAAGCCTGCCACTGTTCGTGTTGTCCTCAGTCTTGCTCTGTCTCGAGGTTGGCCCATTCATCAGCTTGATGTCAAGAATGCGTTCCTTCATGGCCAGCTGCAGTAGACCGTCTATGCCTGTCAGCCTTCTGGGTTTCAGGATCCCACTCGCCCTCACTATGTGTGCAAGCTCAAGAAAGCTCTATATGGTCTCAAGCAAGCACCCCGATCATGGTTTCACAGATTTGCTGGCTTCATACAGACTATTGGGTTTAGAGGATGTAAGGCCGACACTTCTCTATTCGTCTTCTCTCAGCCCATGGGCACGGCCTATCTACTACTTTATGTGGATGATATAGTTCTCACAGCATCCTCGCCAGCACTACTACAGAGTCTCATTCAGCAGCTCAAGGCTGAGTTCTCCATGACAGATATGGGCGATCTGCACTTTTTCCTCGGGATTAATGTTCACCGCACAGCTTCTGGCCTCTTCCTCCACCAGACTCAGTTTGCGCACGACATCCTTGAGAGGGCAGGGATGCGTCAGCTGGCACGGCGCTCTCCGACCCCTCCCTTTACCGATCCATTGTTGGCGCGCTGCAGTACCTCACATTCACTCGTCCTGACATCACATATGCAGTCCAGCAGCTCTGTCTACACCTCCATGCCCCGCACGACGCCCACTTTACAGCCATGAAGCATGTTCTCCGGTATCTCAGTGGCACTGCCACTCATGGCATTTACTTGACAAGATCCGCCACCGACTACCTACAGGCTTATTCAGACGCTGATTGGGCTGGTTGTCCTGATACCAGACGTTCTACTTCGGGCTACTGCGTTTTCCTCGGCGTCAACCTTGTCTCATGGTCGTCTAAGCGCCAGGCCACTACTTCTCGCTCCAGCGCCGAGGCGGAATACCGGGCTGTAGCAAATGCTGTTGCTGAAACCAGCTGGATCCGAAATCTTCTCATTGAGCTCCAGCAGCCACTCCGTCGCGCCACACTTGTCTTTTGTGATAATGTCAGTGAGGTCTACCTTTCGTCAAACCCGGTGCAGCATCAGCGCACCAAGCACGTCGAGGTTGACATACACTTTGTGCGTGATAAGGTGGCGCTCGGTCAGATCAAAGTCCTGCATGTTCCGTCATCTTCTCAGTTTGCTGATATCTTCACAAAGGGACTGCCCTCACAATTATTTCTTGACTTCAGAGAAAGCCTGGGTATCCGACCCCAGCACCGCCGACGTAGCCGGGAGCATGTTAAATATATATAATATATTTAATATTATTGTATTATTATTGTTACCATATTTGTATAGGTTTCCTAGATTGTCTCTCCTACCTTAATTAGGATTGAGACTTTTGTATATATACATGTACTCTGCTCACAATTTAATCAATGAAAATAATTCTTCTTCACTATTCAACTCAATCAAGGTACAATTTTTTACAAGTTATAAATGGTCGTTTGTACCTGGTCACATTTTCAAGATTTTCTCAGAGCACTTGGCTGAAAGCTATTGATGCTTGGCTTCACAGATATTTCACTTGAAAAATGAAGTTGACTTTTCAAGTCGGACACCTTTTTTCCAGAAGATATATACTCTGTAGTTCTTGAACCTGGTTTTTTTGGCAAAGAGGGACTATAAATCATGTAATGGGTCATGGGCATAGGAGCAATTTCAACTCAACCACATCATGATATTTTTCATATTGCTGAAAATAAAACCTATGATGATACGGATTTGGAATTTCATCTCATTATTCATTCATAAGAAGGGTGACTAATTAATACGGAGTACATAGTAGTGTTTTTTTGACATTAGTTGACCAATTAAGTTTCATGTCACTAACCCCAACAATAAGTCAATAGTTGAGATTAAGGTGATGATGATGGGCTATTCTCACCTCAAAATAATCATCTTCTGAGTTTTAAAAAAAGTGTGTAATGGAGTTTAATATTGCGTATATTGTTGCAGGGACTGGTATAATCTTGAGAAGTCAAAGCGAGTGAAATCATTCCGTTGTGGGGATTATGATGATTGCATTGAGAAAGCTAAGGCCTCAACAGCCAATGCTTCTAGAAAGCTAGTGAAATATGCACGCAGGGATGACGCCATTCTTCAGGCCCTCGAGATTGAAAGTTCTTATATTGGAAAACATAATCCTAGCTTCATTTCAAGGTCAGGTGATGATAAGCAAAATAAAGCGGGTGCTATAACTAAAAAAGAAGAAGATTGTGGCAGTAGCAGAAGTTCTGAGAACAACAATTCAAGTGCTTTATCTCAATCTGGTGTATCCATTGAGGAGGAACCCGTGGAGGATAGGGGACAGAACCCAAAGGTATGTTTGGATCACAGAAAATGACATGGAAAGGAACAACATGCAAAAAGAACCCTTTTTCTTGTGTTTAGACTTATACTAATCACTCCCTCCGTCCTGAATCGAGGTTCCACATTTGACCTGGCAGACTAGCACGGTTATAAGGAGATGTGAAATTGAGTGGCTGAGAGCTGTGCGAGAAGAGAGAAAGGATATGAACAATACAATCATTTCTTTAAATGGAAAGTGAAACCTTATTACAAACAAAAAAGGAAATGTGAAGCCTTTTTATGGGACCAAGGGGGAGTATCTTTTTCAAAATTTTACTAATTTGTGGAATTTCTTTGCTGTCTTTATGTTAACTTAAAAAAAAAAAAAAGAGTGCAGTTTTTGTACCGGTGTTTTACTTTCCCTCAAGCTTTATTTCGCTTCAAATTCCTCATGTATTTTCTTTCCCTAGCATTTTCAGAGTTCCAAAGGAGCCCAAAATGATTCAGATGATGAAAGTGGTAAACACATGCAAGGTCTTGATGACTTGGGGACAAAGTCATTCAAGAGAAAGAGATCTGCGGTGGCCCATGTTTGCAAGGTTCTGAAAAAGAAGGGCCGCCGACGTCCAATGATGGGGAGTACTGTTCTAGTGTCATTTCCCGTTGCATGTGAAGGAATTCCTAGCCCAAGTGATTCTGCAGCTTCTGATGTATGTGAAAATGGGACACTCATTGCTGCTGGGAATGAGATTCTGAGCATTCCGCAGTTGCCTGAGGATGGATGTTTAGATTCATTGTCTGATGTTCCATTTGTGGAAGAAGAAAACCATTCCGAGGGTCATCCAGAAATCAATGAGTGTAGGGAAAAGGGGACGTCGGAGTGGCAGTCTAAACGAAAGAGGAACTCAAGGCATGTAAATAAAAGCAAAAAGCGGTATATAGGAAAAAATACTAATCTGGATGGCGGTGAATCCTATGCAGCAAAGTTGGCAGGTATGAATGGATATGCCCTTGCTTTTCTGGGCGGCAAATTAATTAGGGGTCTTTCTAATGGGAAGTGAGATAGGACATAGCTGATAATAATATTTGACCATCAAGACATTTATGACTTGAATGGGGTGAGCTTTTGAACTTTAGACCTTTGGCTTTACATATATCAGTATATGATGACATGCTTCAGAACTATTTTAAAAAATTCGAGACCCAAACAATCAGGGACTCTAGGCTCATGCCTAGTTCGCCTAGGCCTAGAGAAGAAGGTCATATCTAATTTGTCTCTATGGGTCGTTTGGTTGGTGGGAGAACCAGGAAAGAGGCTTTCTTTCGGCTTTGCTTTGTTATTTTAAGGCCCAAGGGTATCTTTGGATACCAGAAGAGGCTAGGAAAGAGTGGAGTATTTTTCAAATATTCTTTTCCCCATATATGCACTCTTAAGTAACCGAACAAGCTGTTACTGTTTCAGAATGCCCTATAGATCACAAGTCAAAAGCAGTCACAAGCGTGTTACCCACGCCACAGAGGTTACTGCCTTATCGTCAGTCCCGCTTTTCGGTCAACCCAAAGTATGACTCTTCGGCTTTCCCTCTAAGGCATCATCATATATCAGATTCCTCATTGTATGATGTTAAGGTGGAGGTTAAGTCCAGCTATCGTGCACAGCATGTTCCGTATGTTTCGTTAATGACCAAACTAAACGGGCGACCCATCGTGGGCCACCCGATCACAGTTGAGGTGTTGGAAGACATCGGGTCGGGTTCAGGCAGCAACCATGACTTGGATCATACCGGGCAGCGCTCAGGTGGTTTTAGGGCTCCTACTAAGGACCGTGTATCGACAACAAAGTCATTGAAATCAAAGAAAAACTGTCAATTTTCAAAGAGGAAGATTAGGATGTTGTCTTCATTAACAGGTTCTCAGAAGCAAAATCAAGGCAAGGAAGTGTCAACATCACCGGCAAAACTAAAAGGGACTGTTGTAGCTTGTGTCTCTCTTAAAGTAGTGTTCAGCAGACTTAGCAAAGATTTGAACAGTCCAAATACGTCTCCGCACCCGGTGGTCAGTCCCGCCATTGGTTGAGATTTATCTTTGTTCTTTGCCCGTTTTAGCTTGATGTACATAAACCGTGTAACATCATTAGTTGAGGTGTAAAGAATGGTTATCCAGTTGTTAGGCTTCGATGGTTTAGAATTGTGATAGTTTGAGCCATATTCAGTCTCTAGTTTTAGTTTATGCTGCAGCTAGTACAAAGGGAGCTGGCTGCGAATGCAACAGTTTTCATATCTTTGTAATTACATTGACCATTATGTTGTATCCCTTTTGGACCTTCAGTGTCTTGAAGCATGAAGTATTTATACTAAGAAGCAATTGAGGATATGTGCAAATGAGCGCAGAAGCATTTAGATTGAGATTTTATTATGAAAGTTTTTCATTTCTGGTGGCAGAACTATTGGTCCATATTCCTATGGTTTCATATCTCTGGTCTGTGTGTGGTTCCTGACATTGATAACAAGTTGTATATAGGATGACACTAACCCTTGCGTTCAAATGAAGCTTAGCTTACACATTTGAACAGAAACCAGTTTTGCTACAAAAATATTGATAGGATTCTCAAACCAACATATCCATCATTGTCAAAATCCCAAATATATATCAGGGAGGTTAAGTTAGTCATTTGCATTTGTGCATCTTCTCATTAGAAATACTCCTCAGAAGCTGGCGGGAACACATATCCTGTGCGTAGCTTGCATTCTTTGCACGGTTTGCCCTCACCCACTCCGGCTCCTATATCATTTCAATAAAGAGAGAAATGCTGCCCGTTATTTACGAGAGGGTGTTTGGGAGTAGGACGGAAAAGGGATTGATTTTAATGAACTCAAAATCATTGATCTCAACATGGAACTTACAGCGGGAACAAGGTGAGAAAAAGCAGCTTTTATCAACAGCAGAACATGTTCCATTATGAGGATTGCTGCAAGGCCGGGTGACATTTTCCAGGTTCCTTCCCGATCGTATAAGCATACCAGAAGCACACAGTTTGTACATATGGACATCACTATCAGAAACTGAAGCCCAAACATCACATTATCAATTACAGACCACGCAAGTGACAGATGAAGCTTAAGATGATAAAGCGGATTTACCTGAAATATATTAAGCCAAGCACCAATTGTGGCATTTGGCCGAGGAATCGGCCTTCTGAAGATGGCTAAGAGCTTAAGCGCGTCTGTTCTGATTTCAGTTATGTTGTTCTGCAGCATCAAGCAAAATTGAATCTTTGGAATTAACCCAATTCACTTTCAATAAAATTAACACACATTGCAGCAATCCATCTAGGGGGTCTCATTGAAACAGTCTCTTCGTTTTTATAAGGATAAGACTACCCCCAGACTCCAATGGAGTTCAGATTTTGTCATTGTTGCTACTAATATACTCCAAAGAGACTAAGCAGGGACTACATAGGGATTTTTAGAACAGAGGGAATAAATAAAATACAAAGAAGAAAAGGTGAATACCAATGTAGCAAAGGCAAAACCGAGTGGGAATGCACAAGCAAACATCATGATCATTCCAAACTGCAGTGCCAATTCCAGAAAATCTAGTAATGATAGCATCCGTTGAAATATGAGGTGAGGAAATAAAATCAAATTCAAGTGCCAAACCTACAGGGCATAATTATATTAAATGGAGTGAATCTTCAAAACATACCGTCAAATAGTCCATCTTCAAGCTCCTCCCCAATGCTTGCAGAATAAACTGGCTTAAGGTATTCCTTTTCTATCCTTGAGAAGTATTGGATTTTTGCTATGGACAGTGCTCCATCAGATTTTCTCTTGTTTTTCCTTCGAGTGTAATTAAACATTAGGTGTTTGGAAACCCCACAAAAACAAGGAAGGGAATAAACTTGATGTACAAAAGGAAACAGCTTACCTAACTGCTCGATATTTCCTAAAGCTATACGTTAAATAAGGCAAAGAATTTTCCACCAGATTACCAAGCACCTAAAAAATAAAGAGATAACACAAAGAATAATCAGATAGATGTTTGAGGCTCGAACACAAATCAAAGAGCATATTCGACTTTTGATCCCATGACTACTAGGTAATTTCTGTTTCGTTCTCTGACTTCCAACTATGTACTTCTTGCCACTACTGATTTTTTCCGACGCCTTAGTCAGCCCATTTCCATGCAAATTCCAGTTGATTTTTGCCAAATACGTGACTGAAAAGGACCAAAATTGGCAAGAAGTCCACAGTTGTGCAATGTGCACCAAATGTGAAAGAAATGAAAATAGGAGTCCTAATGTGGAAATGACCTACCAAATGTGGAACTAAACTGGAAAATTTTCTACAATTTACCAAACAGAAGCAAAGTGATTCTCTGATATCCCACTTACCTCTGATAAAATTAGACGCTGAACCAAAACTTGACGAAGTGTCAAAATGTTGCGATGCAAAAGGGCATGATAGAAAATTCCGATGTATGTTTGCATGAAGTAAAGACCAAAGACCTGCAAGGGAAGGAAAGTTCATGGATAATAACACACAGGTAGGTGCAAGTGCAGAGAAAAGAGACTCTTGTTACCCACCTTGTAAACCAAACTGTCAGCTCTATATTCTATATTCTTATTGCCCTCATATTTTACAAGTTTGGCAGATATTTTGCCTCCAACTCCATTGAAATACTGGATGACAAGGAGGTATATAGCTGTCAGAGCAAACCTGAAAACAAGCATATGCAAAGACATTATGGTAAAAAGTAAAAACATCACGGACAAGAATTTGATCTAGTGATGGAAATGGTTGGAGAAAAAAATGGGGAAACATGGTAGAATCTCAAGGCCCGAAATCAAGATTTTCGGAACTGGGAAGTCAAAATGAGCTAATTAACTAACTGAAATTGCAATGAAGAATCAAATGATGGTAAGTTGAAAATAATAAAAGTTTTGGCTAGCTCCTTTGGGAAAAAAAGGATTTGATTAATAACATACCGAGTACCTATTAATGAAAATTATACCTTTACCATTTACTGGGGTAAAAGTTAAATGAGTGGATAATAGTCACTCATAATCGGAAACAATAATATGAATGCTTACTTCAATATATCAGAGCTTAAAACCTCATAGAGGTGAGCGAAAACCAGTTCAAACGGCAGCTGTAGACAGATAATGCTCAGTATAATCAATGCATCATTTCTGAATCTCATCAAGTGCCCAAACCATTCCTCTCTTTGGGATGTTTCTTTCTCTTTTGTGCTATCAATCCCCCATTGCTTCGCGAGCTCTGCTGGGGCCTGAAACAGACCCCATTCTCTCTCCACAAATTTAAATTCACCATATCCTCCAACTGGGTAATTTATCTGCCACCTATTCAAATATCCACCCATAAATGAAACTCATAATAATAGCATTAACTCCATTCATGGTAAATTGGTAATAGAGATACCATGTATTGTTCAAAAGGGTAGAGAAATAAACAACTACCGATGGTCAAGTTTCAATTTGTGGCATGCAACTGTGCATTTAATTTTCTGTTTCTATGTTTAACGCTACCTTATTTTTTGTTTCCAGAATTTCAAGTAGGTCTGAAACAAACTGCCAAACTGAAACCAAACTGACCATAACGGAAACTGACAATAACTGATCTAACCATAGACATTTTAGTTTAAGGGCTTTGTGGCTTAAGGACTACTCTATATTTTTCAATCCACATGTTATTCCATACAAATTTGTCTTTTTGGAACAAAAAATATGAGGTTACCTGACAAGAAGAGCAGCATTTTTACGTTTCCAGAACTGCAAAAACAATACTGCCCATGAGACTAGGCATATAAAGAAAGCAGGAAGAACAAACATCTGCAAAGATCTGCAGGAGGAGAAAGAACATAAATGAAAATGGAAATAAAATGTTCAATATATGAGATAAACAAGAGACTAAAATTAAAATAAAATTTTCCATTTTTGAATAACATTACCCAAAATCAACCAACTGTACTGCCAGTCCGAATGCAGCAGGAAAGAGCATCCATCTTGTGTACATCCCAAGAAATGTAAAATATGTAGCAATCTGTTTGAATGCAAAAAAATGTGTCAATTTGTAATCATGCATGAAATTCTAGTTGCGCAAAACTATGAACAAAAAGTGTAATCACCCCAAAACATTAGATATAAAAAACCAGAATTCACCTTTGTTCCATAATATGAACAGATATTGTCAATGGGCTGCACTGTCAGGTCCCACCAGTTAAGTGCCCAACTTTTAAGAAGTTTCTTCCTCTTCGTTTCATCTTTAAAAAATGCACTCGTAATCATAACGCTTAGTGTATCAAAGTTTCTAGGAAGTCTTTAACATTTTCAGATAACCTACTAAGATAATAATTGAAGAATAAATTAAAAGATAACTGAAGAATGTGAAACTGTATATACCATGCAAAGGGAAAACTTCTTTAACAATCCCCTCAAATTCTAATTTTCTAAGTAGTGATTCTCCTGTCTCCCATTGAACTTCCTCGCAGCCAGCAGCTAATGTTCTAACCGACTCGCCCCTGTTCACCTGTAATGTTTTTGCCTGAGTGTGAAATGAGCAGCCTAGAGAGTATAGAAAACAGTGAAAAGAAAAAGTGACATCATGAATGGCATTTTCTCTTATTGCTTTATTTCCTTGTGAAACATAATGTTAGAAATACAGAGTAACACTGACACATAAGATATGTGAAGATGACATCAAACAAAAGGGTGTTGATTGTATTATAGCTAACAATTTAGATCAAAATGAATACATATGTCAAATGAATTCCAAGTTCAAAACTTGGATGCTTTAAGAGTTAAAGGTCCATTGGAATGGGGAAAATTAATATTTAATACTCCCTCCGTCCCAAAATAAAAGCAACACTTCTTTACATTTCTATGTGGCTCCCAATATTTTCTTTTTCTTCTAAAGAAATTTTAACCACACACTTCAGTTTTCAACATTTATATTAAAAAAAGCTACTTTTAATTTTTGGGATGGAGTACTAGGGAATGTCAATTGGAAGGAAAGAAAAAAAGGTGGAAGTAAAAGATAGGAAAACCTCTTTTTATTAATCTATGACTCTACGTATATGTTTATTGTATAGAGGCTAAGGAATCTAAATATATGGATAGTTTGTAGAAAAACAGCCATACTCCATTTCCCTTTGCATTTTCTAAAGTAAAATCAAACATAACCAACTCACAATTATTATTATTACTCTTATTATGTGCGGAGTATTATATTTTGGAAAATTTCCAACTCACGATTTTATACAGCAAGTAATGATAGCAATTGAAACGCTCGGACCAACTGAACAAGGAACCATCGGGCTGATTGGAAAATGCTTCAACTTCATCCCATTCAAACTGCAAGTCCACTCCTGATATTTCAAAACAAATACTCATATGCCAGAAATCACAAAATCCAACAAGCATATATATATATATATATATATATATATATATATATATATATATATATATATATATATATATATATATATATATATATATATATATATATATATATATGTAGAGCCGCAATGGAATGCATTTAAGTATATTACCAATATGAGTTCGTTTCTTCATTCGCAACTCGGCTGCAGTCTGTCCCAGAACGCGCAATGATGCTGCCAGCTGGAAAAATAGTCGATAACTACACAATGCAAACAATACCGTACCTAGATTGGGAAGAATGTCATAACAAGTATTGTAATCAAATCCCCCATTGTCACATCATGTTTGTTCCATTTTCCCATTTTAGTATATTCTGAAGTACTTGTGGCATACCTTAATCAAATACTCTCCCCGCCGCATCCTATTTGTCCCATTTTTTCATTCCAAAGTGTATTTCACATACCTTATTTTTCAACCTTCATATAACTTAAGAATACTTCACACTATAGATATGGGACAGAGGGAGTATATTTTTTAGTGTAAATTCACCAAAATGTGCATTTGACTACACCACATTGCCTCTAACCAAGCCACCCTGAAGTAGCTTTTCCTACCAACAGGCTAGAACAGGTGCGCCTATCAAGGGTTTTTAGAACATAGACTAAGAACACACTAAATTGCTCACAAAAGTGTGCGTTTAAGCTGAGACTCTGAGCTTTAGGTAATGATGTTAAAGATTGAACCAGACAAAATACAAGAGGCAAGAGGGAACAAGAAAAGTGAAGGGACCTTAATATATTCATTTTGAATGCCAACAACTCTGTCCACAAGGAGTCCCGCCTTTTCAAATTCATCAATAAGAACCTCAACGCATTCATTGCTCTCATCTTCGTGTTTCTTTGGAACCACAACCCCTATTTCAAAAGCACATCTTTTATCCCCTCCTCCATCCCCATTCATTTCCAACCAAAATCCTCTTCTTCTCACCAACCCCTAAAACCCAAATAAAAAGGGCACCCGGATTTCTGGCTTGTGAAGAAAGGAGAAAAGGCTGACTAATTTCTTCTGAAATTGAAAAAAAGATTCAAGCTTTGAATGTTATGGGTCACAAATCCCACCTGGGTTTTCTTAATCGTTTGCCCTTTGTGGTGGTTCGATCGAGGTGTATGAATTTGGATTGGAAAGAAATACAAGTGCTAAAGAATATGAAAAAGAGGGAGAGAAAACGACAAGAGACGGATGGATACAGATAGATGTGAGGTGTTCAGGGGAACGAAGAAGAGACACACAAAGAACTCCGAGGAGGAACACGTGGCAGTGTCGTTGACTGTCTTGTTTTCTGCAATGGGTTTATGGCGGTGGAAGTCCATCCATATTCAGACACAATTGCCATTGCTGAAAAAGGGAAGAATTTTTGTGCCGAGGAAGAGGGCTATAGCTAGTTGCAGAAGAATTTGAATATGAGAATGAGAATAGATTCATTTTAGGCTATATATGGGCGTAGGCGTAGCTGAAAGAATAATGGGCGTCCCAATTTCGATCCCGTCTTTTAGGCCTAGTTTTTTTCTTTCATAATTTCCAGTCCCATGCAGTTTAAGTGCAAATTCAAGTCAATATTCAACTTAACAATTTTGGATGATTTTTTGGATAGTAAATTTATAGACGAAAAAAATTATAAATTCAAAAAATTGTTGTTTTAAGGAAAATAAAGAAGAGTATAATTTGTTTTGAATTTTAATCATGATATTATTTAATTTATAAATTGTTTTCATCAAGATACTTTCAATAATTTCTTATGCAATCGATGTTGAAATTTTTTATGAAAAATCATTTAATGGCATGTGTTCCTTCGTTTGTGAGTATCCTTAGTTGTAATGTATTATTACAAAATGATACGGAATAATAAATAATCTTATTAAAGAATCAAATGCCATTATCATGAAAATATATGCTACCGAGTAGCATTGAGTGTATATATTTTTATAAATAGCTACATAAATGATCAATCAACAAATGAATCAAATACAATAAAATTTTATAGTGTTTTGACCATTTCAAAATCGTTCACAATATATTGATTGTTTTCCCATCAACTTATTTACAACCAACCTTAGCTTGATCCTGATTTTAACATTTACCAAATTTTCAAAAATATTTATAATAAAACAACAATCGACTAACAATTTTGTTCCCTAAAGATGATGTATTGTAGAGCACACAGTGGTCAATATAACAGAATCAAAGAATATAATTCACCACATTTTTTTGAAATTGTTTACACAACAAGAAAAAAACTAAATAACCCTTACCAAATGTTACTCATTCTTAACAATAATAATATACAGTACAATACACATCTTACAAATAAACCCTTCTACTATAAATGAATAATAAATTGGTCCACCAGTCTGCCAGCCTTTACATATTTCCATATCACGACTATATATAGATGTATCAAACTCGGGTGGGTCATTGATTCATTCTTCTTCAACAATACAAGAAGATACAAAAACAACACACCGTTGAGAGAGCAGCTCGGGGGTGAGTGAGTGGGCAAATAAGTAATTCCACCCCTATCATGCTCGGCATCTTTTATACATACTCAAATTTGTGACAAATAAGGACGGGGCACGAGCAGAAGGAAGGGATAGAGACTATACACAGCCTTGATCTGTCATGCCGTTGGCAATGGTAAGAAAGGCAGAAATTGCTGCTCCATGCACCAATGCCCTGCAATGAGTAATACGGAAGAAACCTCAAGTTTTTACCACCCCCCCAAAAAAAAACAAGAAACCTTTAGTGAAAAAACTAATCTACCGTGCACATTGTTAAATTGGACGTAAGTCAACTCAAAAGTATATAGTCTAATAATACTCCAACCCAATAGGTTGGGTGTGGCAAGGGGAGGATGTACAAGTCTTACTCGGGACTCTCTTTTTGGTACCCAAAGTCATTTGCTGCTTTTAACGCTCTCTCATACGTCAGTTTCATTGCTTCCTGTCATTTAAAAAAAAGGCCAAGAAAATGAAGTTCTTGCCACAAAGTCAATTGTTAATCCCAACCGCTATTAACCTAGGGTAGTGCGTGGAAACTAGGAATTCAGTTGAATCCTTGGGTTTCAGTTTCAAAAACCTGTAGCTTTGATTCAAAATCTTGAGGAGACCAGCTCAAGTTGCATTCCTTCAGTTCTAGTTCCCCAGCAACAACCTGAAGGCATTTGGCTTCCCCATGTTAAAGAGAACAACAAAATTTAGAGGTGCAAAAAAAGAACAAAGATTACAACAACAACAACCCAGTAGAACCCCATGGAGGTATGGTCTAGAACAAAGACTAATATGTTCCATACTAATAACGCAAACTGGCCACACACATAAAACAACACATTATATATAAAGCTTAATGAACTTCAAAGTTTCAAGTTGAGTGTGGAGGTGGTCACACGAAGACTGGCGGGTGTTGGATAAGTCTAGAGGAGGCAGAGGCATAAAGCTATATTTACCATTACCAACTACGTACCATTAAACCCTAAAAGTGCTATTTTGAATTGCATCATGGCCTCTTTGGGAACTCATATTTGGATTCCAGTTTCAAACTTGACCTAAACTATATGTTTGGAAATCTTTAAAAAATTGAATTTGGATTTGGGCCAAGTCCTAGAATTTCCAACAATGTCTAATCACAAATCCATACCCCTTCCCTCTTTGTAATTTAAATTCCCAACCCCACATTTTAGAATTGAAATCCAAGAATTCAATTGAATTCCTAGTTTCCAAGCACTACCTTAAAAAAATTAAGTTGGGTGTAAGTGAGGTGCACCTAATCCACACCCACCGCATGTGCATAAGCAAATGACTCGCACCTAGGTGCACGCATCAGAAACATCAATTGCCTTGCATATGAAAAGGCACCAAGCGGCCCATGCCCGTGTGCCTTTCGTTGGTGCACCTTTCACAACTATGCTAGGAGAAATGTATGGGAAAAACAAGGGTTAAAGACATCTTCCCCACACCCACACACGTGATTGGTAAGAATACCAAATGGCCTTGACATTTTTATAATTTACAAATAAGTCCCTTGAAATGTCAATTTTTTACATAAAGCCAATGAAATATGATAGAACAAAGTGATATTAGTAAGATATGGTGGTATCATCCCGAATGTTCTTTAAGAGAAAATAATACTCTCTCCATCCCAATATTTGGCCATATTTGTGCTTATTTTATCTTACTTTAGAGTTTAGACATCAATATCAACCACACTATTACGTTTCTTAATTTCCGTGCCTCTCATGTCCCAAAAATAGTGGGACTAAGGAAGTAAGTATTTTAGCTATAAATGCATTAAAAACACCAAAGTTACCCATTCTATCTCTTCCTACAACAAATATTTTGTACATTGAAACATGAAAGAACCTTTTTATTTGTTTTAAGAATTCATAATTGTCCTTTTAGGAATATTTGGAATTCGACAATTTGTATATAGTATTTCAAATGATTTGTTCGTAACACGTTGATTTGGGGGAGCTTTGGCAAAAATAAAAAAACCTGGCCAAAGAATTTTGGTAATTAACCGAACCTTAGAGAGGTAACTGTAACTATTAACCGACCCAAAAAACAAACACCAACTCAACTAGATTATAATCGCATGACTCTATATCATAGTTTTAAAAACCGGACCGGACCGGCCGGTTCGGACCGTGAACCGGCGAACCGGTGGTCCAACCGGTCCGGACCGGCCCATTGGACCGTAATGCGCTTTGAACCGGTCCGAACCGGTGTGAAACGGTAAGAACCGGCCGGTCGGACCGGTCCGACCAGTTTTTTTTTTTACAATTTTTTCCCAAAACTTCACTCCATGGAGGTTTGAACCCAAGACCTCTTAGATATTTGGTTAAGTTCCTAACCATCCAAGTAACGGTGATTGTTGTTTCAAATTCGTATAATTTTTTTTTAATATTTCATAATTAATAAAAAGATTATATAAAGATTACTTTCAATTTTAAAAATATAATACGTAGTATTATATGCTATGAGTCAAACACAAAATCATTGATATGTTTTTAATAAAATTTTAATATTATTTTTAACATGTAAATTTCATCTTTTAATTTAGTAAAATAACTCGAGTATGTTAATATAATTTTAGTCAAATATTATAAATTACTTTCTTTATGTATTTATATATGAGAATGTGTGTGTGTGTGTCTATATATATATATATATATATATATATATTTATATATATTTATATTTATATAATTTTTAAATATGTTTAAACCACTGGTTTGACCCGTGAACCAGTGAACCAGTACCTTGACCGGTTCGGTCCCCGGTCCGGTTCTCAAAACTATGCTCTATATAGCTTGTATGCGAAAAACAGATGACTTTCATGAACAAATGCAAAAAAGAGAAGTAGAAAGCATACCCCTCCTACCCCAGCAGCCATAGCAGGAGCAACTATAACATTAGCCTTTCTCATAACATCAACTGCCTCGGGGGTACATGGCATATTTGATCCTGAAAAGGAATATCAATGCAATAAATATTAGCAGCTTAAATTGATTACCATTAAAAGATTGTAAATTTCACAATATTGTTGTCCACTACCTTCCACAACTATGCGACAACCTGAATTTACTAAAGCAACCGCATCGCTTTGATCAATTTCATTTTGTGACGCACATGGGAATGCCACATCACACCTTTCATTCCAAGGCTTCACCTCATCATAGTACTTTGAGCGAGCATAAGTTTTAGAGTAATCTCTGAAAGAAGTTGTTAATCATAAGCAGCACACAGTTGGACAAACACAATGTCACTCACTGTTCTATAGAACCAAACAAAGAAGAGATACAAACCTCAAGCTTCTATGTTGAGCTTTGATGTCTCTTAAGAAAGATATTTTCATGAAATCAAACCCGTCTTCATCCACAAGATAACCTCTTGAGTCTGAAAGCATACTTGGAAGTTAAAAAAAACATATATTCCCCAGGTCCCTAAATAAAGTTCATGCTTTCCTTTTTTAGTTGTCCCAATAAAAAGCACATTATTTCTCTCCTCTGCAAAAATTTCCACCCTACAATTTCACTCTCTCTTAAACTCTGTGCAAGTCAAACCAGGTACTTTATTTAGGGATGGAGGGAGAGGGAGTACATTGGATACACGAGTATCATCACAAAAAAAAGTCAGGCGTAATTATTACAAGAAAAGATGATAAATAGAAACGAACATAACACGTATACCTAAATAGGACTCCTAATTGTTTTTATAATTCACTTCTATTTTACCACTAGTCTCATTAAACAATTCAAATCTTTCTTTGTTTAAATTCTCTTCACTCCTTTCTTCCACCCACCACCCCTAGGCCCTAACCTCACCACTGACCACGACACCCTATTGTCGATCGTCGTCCGGCCTCTTATCAGAGCCTCCTCCATAATCTCACCACTGCCTAGAGATAGGATTTCAGTCTCACCGTAGATCTGCCCACAGAGCTCCACACCCCTGAAACAACAAATCCTTATGTTGAACGCCAGGCCGAACACAAGTCAGGAACATCGTTCAAATACAAGGTCTGGATTTGCTCTTTAGTTAGGATATGCATATAGCGTGTTGGTTTTCACTGAAGAGCACCATTGATTTTTCTTGTTGATCTCTTTGTTCATTTGTACAATATTGATTTAATGCTGATTTTCAAGAGCACTATTGCTTTTAGCTGCATTGATCATCAAACCAAAGTACCGAAACTTGTCTCTTTTAGATGCTGAGTGTGAATGAATCCTTACTTTCACTACCACCTCAGTGGCCCGCAACATAAATGATAAATAATTGTGTCTCATTTCCATTTTTAACTCCTATTCAGGTACAAAAATATTAGAAGACCTATTTAGGTGCATGTTTTAAACCTATTTAGTATTAAACCCTATTATTATTTTAAAGCTATATGAGGAAGTTAAATATTGTGTACCACATACATAGCAAGAAGCTTTATATTCCCGTTTCCAACATTGGAGTTAATTAAAATGATCTTTGTTAGTTAAAAGATTATTTTAAAAAACTAGATCTAGAATAGGAAAAATTTATTCTTGTAATGGAAAGTTATGATGATTCTAGGAATAGGAAATTAATCCTTACATTTTGAGATGGTGGCAATATGTTAATTTTAGGAAAGCAACACTTGACCACAACACAAATACTATGTGAAGAGTTCTTAAACAAAATGCTCCCTCTGATTGGATTTAGTTGCCCTATTTCTAAAAAAATCTCATTTTTAAGAAAAGGAAGTCCTTCAAATGAGGTTGACACTAGTTCATATCAACAATGCTCATACCCTATCTCTATTATATAGGTAGTATTAGACAATTCATCATTATTTATTATTGAATATGGAAAATGGACACTTAATTTCAGACAAACGAAAATTAGAAAGTGGACAACTAAATCAGGGTAAAGGAAGTACTAAATTTCATGTCACATAATTGTTTTTAGAGTTACAAACTCCCTAAAAGACAAACAACAAGGATGGGGTGTGGGAGTGTAGAAATTCCATATCATTACATTTCTGGGAGGTTAAAGGAGATTTATTTTGGAGTCCCGAAATGTGATACATTATGGGACAAAGGGAGCATATCATTCAATTCCATACCCAAATATTTTTTAAAAAAGAATTCACTTAATAGTTTATATAGAATACTATTACATATGAATCACCTGATACTGTGATAGGAATAGCCCCATATGCAATAAGCTTCTCCAGGACATGCATTGCAATTTTTCCAGAACCACTAACCACACACCTAATCACAAGATGCAAAAAACAGGAAAATGTTTTTTAACTGAACAACTGACATTTCCTCAAAGCCAGACATAGATTAGTAAAGGGAAAACACTTCTTTGTGAAATTCAATATCCTATGTTTCGTTTTACCACAAACTGCCATCTCACTGCACGTTCCAATATAAGGGTCAAATAGGTTCACGTACATGCTTTTTTTAATGCAATTAACTAACTAAGCCTCCTAACTCAAGACAAAAAAACACATTTATTAGTCCTTTCAGTAAATGTTGGCAGGTAAGCATAAGGTACCTTAGTCCTTTTAGTTCTTTGTTCATGTCTGCAAGTATAAGTTGTGCAAAGAAAACCTGCAAATTGCAGCCGAAGCAGTCATTTCTCTAGGATCAAGAAAAATAAATTAACTTTTGATAAAAAAGAGCCACTGAAAGGTATAATGATCTTCTGCAAGATGACAACAGAGGCGCATGTAACCTATATAAGTATTAATCCAGAAATATATTGTAGTTTACATTTTTAAAGAAGAAAACCCAGAAGTGGTTATGTATGTTATCTGTGTGAGGACTATATTTGAACATTCTTGCAACCCAGACATTCACCTAAAAATACTCCAACCACATTGTAACCAACATGCAGTATAGAGAAGTGTGTGTTCACCAATCCATAGCCAGTAGCCTCTGTGCGAAGGCTGGCGCCCGACCAATTTACTCTGGGCCCCGTAAAACTTCCCTGCATTCGTTAGTCAATATTTCCTGTCAGTCCATGTTATGACTAAAAGTACAACATTCACTCCATAACCAATAGAAGGAAGGGTTACTTACAGCTGCCTCTCCCTAGAAAGGAGTACTACCCAAGGTTTCTAAAATTTACAGATACATCCCTTGGCAAATCAATTGTCCCATAAATGACACCCATAGCTGATAATATTATGGTATCAACATGAATTGAGTGTTTTAGGCCTAAATTACTCTTCACATTTAATCTAAGCATTTTTTTCTTTAAAAAAACTTTCAGCATTTTATTCAATAAGATAGAGTAAAATTAGAAAGTTCAGCCCAAAACACTAATTCCTGCTAATGTCGTTATATTCCATCATATTTTGGTGTCAAGGGTGTCAGTTACAACAAATTTGACTGCTCAAAGGGTCTATTTGTGATATATAGCAACTTTAGGTACCATTATGTAATTTGACCATATCTCAGGGGAATTAGATGTAACAACCATAGATATAGCAACATAACAAGCATTTCACATCACATAAAAACAAAATTTTTCCATCAATTTAAAGTATGAGAAAATTAAGCACTTTTATACCTGATATTGCCCTGCCAGCCTGCGGTATTGACCATACAGAAAACCCATTTCACGTGTGCCAACACCCATCTCCTCTGTAGGAAGGTCCTACATTAAAAACACACCATCAAATAATAGGAATGTTGCCTTGGAGCTGATTCAAAATTTTCAAAAATGGCAAGGGGTCTTTAGTGAATACAATACCTTGTCAGGGCCTAAATAACGATATAATTCATTCATAAAGCTCTGACAAAACCGCATTATCTGCAAGTCAAGATAACAGACAACAAAAAAACGTTTGAGCCTATAAAAATCCCACAACTAGCAAATAACATGCTCAACAATGAACATTAATTACCTCGTTGTCACTTTTTCCTTTTGGATCGAAATCACTTCCACCTGAAGAACCTCCTAGTCTATATGGAGATAAGGCATTCTTTAAAGTCTATGAAACAAGAAGAGACCTAAACTGTCAGATCCAGATTACAACTTTGCATTGTAATTTCTAAAACACAGATTGATAGAGAACTTTCAAATAAAATGTATGAACAATTGCCACAAAACAGGAAACTAGAGTCCATTGTGCAGGAAAGAAGCAAGAAAAACCTGTTCAAAACTAAGAAACTTCGCAATGCTTAGATTCATTGATGAGTGGAAACGGAGTCCACCCCTGCATGGACCGAGGGTCTGATTGAAGTGAATCCGAAATCCACGGTTCACATGTGTCTCGCCCCTATCATCAACCCACGGAACTCGAAAAATAATTGTACGCTCAGGTTCTAATAACCGCTCCATCATACTGACATAACTATAGTAACAAAAAAAAAGCTCTCAAATTGCAACTTCATGGTCAAGTTATATATTATCAAAAAGATAAAATTTGTTCAAGGGTTAACTGTGTGTTTATGCAAAAAACTTACTTAGAGTTTTTTGATATCACTCTTTCTAATGCATGAATAGCCTCTTGAATGGATTGTAGAAACTCGGCTTCTTGAGGATCTCTTTTCAACGCAGCTTCAATAATTGATCCAGATGTTTTTGACATGAGAGCTTTTTCCCAGATTTCAACAATCATGAAGCAGAAAAATTAGCTAATGCATCAAAACATAAAGTGAAGCTATCAAAGAACTCGAAGTTTCAGCATCAAAATATTTGTCCCTTGTTACCCAAAAGAAAGAAAAGAATGCAACACAAAACTACAAAAGATGCTCATTGCAATTAAAATATATTAAGGGCGGATGGAGGGTATAGCTGTTTTACTTTTATTTTCTGTTGTTTTTATTTTCAACAACAAAGTAACAAGGATAGAGAATACTCAAATGATATGTATGCTTAAAGGATGTACATAAAGAAGGGAAGAAAACTACCTTTAACATACACTGGTTTATCTGCAATAAGTTTCTCTTTGGACGCCATCTGGAGACGAAGAGCCTCTTTGTGAAGTAGACTATTATTATGCTCTTCCAAAGCACTCATCTGCATGTTTCTGCTTCCTTCATTTCCATAAGGATTCCTCCTATGTTTCCGTCCATAGTCCCTGCAAACAGAGCAGAATATCCTTGGAGTTCCATCTTTCACGTCAACGTAGGCCCACTTATATGTATCGGCCCATTCTTCCCTCCATCTCTTAACCACCTTTTTCTTCTTCTTCATCGGTTGTATCTTTGACAGATCTTGACTCTCAGTCGGAAGTTGAGAAACCATGATGAGCTTGCCATTCTCTCTGTGCTCCTCGGCTTCAGATTCTTGTGGTGTAACGGAAATCAGGGTGCGTTGGGTAAATGAGTGGCCGTCATCATCATCCCCTGCTCCAATTTCCAAATCAATCTCTTCTATCTCCCTCACCACAAGGTGGTGATGTCTCTGAGCCTGCTCAATCAAGTTCAGTTCATCCATTGTGGAATTCATCCCATCCCCACCCCCTGAAATCAGCATTCAGCATGACAGTCTTGGAGCAATTTTATTATATATTTGGGAAAGAAACCTGAATAAGTAAAAACATAAAGACGTGATGACTTGCCCTTGTATTTCGGTAATTATCTTTCTTTTCATTTCCTTATCATTTTTCCAGTTCCAAGTTACATAACATAGGCTTCATCTATTACCATTAAAAAAACAAAAACAAAATCTTGGTTTACATATTTGCATAATATCAACATCGTTTACAAATTTCAAGTGACACCAATGATTGCAGCAAATCAAATTGGGATTGTAGAAAAAATTTACCTTGAATCGAATTCCCAACTATCAGCAGGGAGAGATGACTTTACTTTGAATCGAATTTCCAAACTTTCAGCTGTCAATGAGTATTGTACCTTGAATCAAATTCCCATATTTCAGCTGTGTAACTGGAGAAAAGAAACCGAAAGGGGTTGATTGAGATTTGGGAGTTATCGGAGAATCATTTAGAGCTGGTAAAACAGTAGAAGGATGAATTGAGTGTGATTTTGGGAGCATGCACGTGGGTCAAATCGTTGAGCTTAACGTATCGCCCCTCCACCGCGAGAGTGAAAAAAGACAATGGACGACAACTACCGACTACGACGACGATTCATCAGACCACTTCAACTGAAACCTTTGGGGCTCCAAAGGACCGGGGCATGGATCCGGAAGGTACTAGTTAATTTCTAAATTCACCCTATTAATTCTAAAATTCTTTATACTCCGTATATAAATTTAACTATAAGGTCAATCGAGATTCTGCAGTATTTTTTAGGATTTTAAAAATATGTGGGTATTCAATTCGGATTTAAAAAAATCATTTAAAGTCTATATGTATTCAATTCATATTTTAAAATATCCTTCTGAATCTAGTGGTATTCAAAAATTAATTGATTTTAAAATATTTTTATAAAATAGAGATTTTGATGGATTTTGGGCTTTGAGTATAAATAGAAATTTAAATAGAGATTTTGGGTTTTGGGCTTTGGGCTTCGCTGAATTCTCCATCCCTCCTTCTCTATTGGCTACTACATGTAATGGCATCTGTTGGTGTAGACCGTCTTTGCACAATGAGAGATGTAATGAGTATATCTAATAATAACTTCATAAATTAACCATTCGCAGGAAAAACAATTGTACTCAAAGGTGATTTTATTTAAATTCTTTCAGTTTTACTCATAGCTTTGAGGATGGAAATTGTAGGTGCTACCACCAATTGCTCACAAATGCGGTTGTATTGTAAAATTTATACGTTGACCAAAAATATGAGATTGCATTAATCTACACTCTCTTGCACAGATAGTGACACAGAAGTTTTTTCTGATTGGATAATCAAAATTGAAGATGGAAAATTTAGACAAGTGATCAATGGAATTGCTCACGTTGAAATCCCGCCTGAATTCTTGATTTTTGAAATAAGTTATCCCCTCAAGAGAACAATGGAATTCACTTATCCAAACCTACTAGAGAACATGAAAAATTATTTTTTTAAGGATAGTGGAGTATTATCACTCACGCTCGAGTTTGTTGAATGGTAAATGAATTTGTCATATCCCTTATTCTAGGAGGTGAAAAAAGAGTGCTTACTTTTTGATTCTTCATGCAAAGTTAACAATTAGATAACACTTTAGTTTTTTTAATAAAATCAAATAATCCGGGATCCTAAACCACAAAATAATTTTTAAAAATAGGGTACCTATTATGTCATTAAAGAACATTGACCAAATATCTAGATTGTGTAATGGTAGAAGATTAATCGTTGAGAAGTTGAGAATAAACATTATCACTGCAATTGACGTTTTGGGAAATCAGATGGGTAAAAGATTTATATACCCCGAATGAATTTGGTATCATTTGATTCAGGACTACCTTTGAAATTCTAGAGAAGACAATTCTTAATATTATTATATTTTGTTATGACTATTAACAAAAGTCTAGGTCAAACATTGTCGTTTGTTGTATTATTTTTAACCAATTCAGTATTTACTCATGGTTAGCTTTATATTACTTTTTCACGAGTGAAGGCAAAGACATAATTAAAAATATTGGTTCTAGACGATAATGAAAATCCTTACAACCATACCAACGATGTTGTGTACCCTAAAGTCTTTCAAAAATTTTGGAATTAAAAAAGATTTTTTCGAGTACACTTCCAGTTCCTCAAATACTATTTATTCTACTTTGTCGTTGTTCATTGATTAAAAATCGTGTTAGAAATATATTTTATTTATTCTACTTTCACGTTCAAGTTTTTTAGAATTCTAGTGCTTCTTATCCTTGGGCACTAATAAACACATCTATTTTTCAAAACTTATTTTAAAAAAATTTGTGATTTTAAAACGATGTACTTGTACATGCTCCCTTTTGATTTATTTATGGCCATTTTCCGGCAAAAAGAGATTTTGATACTTATTTTAATTTCCAATCCACGGTGGGCACTACAGCTTTTTTCTCGTTCTCCATTTATTTTTATTTTTCCTTTTCTTCTATTTGTTTTTTATATATTTTTTTAAATTCCTTTTTAAATTTGTTGGTTGCTCCGTATAATGTTTTTAAAATATAAAATTGTTTGTGTTTGGAAAAAAATAAAGTGATAATTAAATAACATATACTTCATCTGTCTTAAATTTTAAAAAATTATTTTTTGTTTTTCAAAATCAAAAGTAATTTTTTTTTTAAATCTAAAAAAATGAGGAATAAAATAGAAAAAAAATAAAATAAAAAATTAAAGGGGATATCCTGTTTTTGACATCGAAATTTTAAAGGCTTTGTTTTTAGAAGTTTCCAAAATTACTTGTTGTATATGATTATTTTTTGTGTGTTACAGTTTTTTTCATTTCCTTTTTCATATTTTTATTTTTTTAAATTATTTGTACTCCATATTTTATTTTTTGAACTTCTCAAAAAAAAATTAATTCTAGAAAACAAAAAATTGAAAATGTTTGATTTGAGAATGATGGGGTATAAGTTACGGAGTAATATTTTTTCATTTTTATTTTATATTTTAAACACAAATAATTTTAATTTTATTAAAATATTGTAAAAAATTTAGATAAATAAATTAAAAAATTACGAGTATAATAAAAGGAAACACAGAAAAAATGCTAAGAGAATTTTAGAAATAAATTTTAAAAAGAGATGGAGTATTAATTCTAATTTTGGCCCAAAATAAATGTTTATATTTGCGGTTACATGTAGGTCAAATACATGAAATCAACTTACATTTCACTGGTTCTGGGTGCCTTGTTCCCCACCGCCGCCGCAGTGGTTCATCCTGCCCGCCGTGCTATCTTGTTCTTCACTCACCTTCCTGTCTCTCTCAGCTCGTCCCTTTCTTCACCCATCGCCTCTCTCGTTGTTACCCTTTAGTATTTCTCCATATCTTCATCTTTATACCCTGTGAACATGTCTCAATACAGATCTGTAATCGAGAGGTTTAAGTCTAATTGGAGAAGACAGCCGGTACACAGAATTTCTGGGACAACATTTAGGGGGTCCGTAGATGCCTTAAAATTGTGCAGAGAAGAAAAGTTCAAGGAGGCCTATGAGTTCATCAACTCCAATCGCTCGCATTTGGTGCATGGTGCAGGCTTAATGGTGATTAGCCACATTTCTGAGCATCTTAGAGCTGGCTACGAAAACAAAAAAATAGAATCTGCAACAATTTCTGAAAAAGAGGATGAAGCTTTTGATTTAGCTTTCAAGATCATCGATATTATGAAACAAGAGGGAATCAATGTATGTGGAGGCTTAATATCCAATATCATCATTTTATTGGTTGCAAAGGGTAAGGACCAGGAAGCATTTGATTTCATTAAAGACATTAATGAGGAGGACATTGTACATAAAGTCAGACTTAGAAATGAAGCTCTCTCCTTCTTGATGGAATCCCTCTGCAAAAGACAAACTTGTGATGCCACCAAGCTTAAAGAGTTCATGGAATCCAATGGCTACAAAGTGATATGACTCTGAATAAGACTAAGTCGTTTCTCACTTAAGAGGCGCGGGAATAAGCATTTGCGTTAGTCATGTTTATTTATTTAGATATGACTTAGTCATGTTTCTTTATTTACTTATTTCAATATGAGTCTATCCCTTTTTATTAGCAATTGAGTCAGTCAATGTTTAGAGTCTGTTGGAATAATTGTGGGATAATTGGATCACCCTCTAAACCACACTAAGTGAGTGAGATTCTCTTTTCTGATATTTCCCTTTGTATTACCGCACTATTTATACCTTTAGCCAGTTTATGCTAAAGGAAGAGAAATATTAAGCTTATTATTTTCAGAGATTCTCTTGGGCTTCTTAGTCTCAATTAATCGAGATTCTTGATTGAAAGAGATTTAGAAGATTTGTTTTTGTTTTTAGTTTCCAATTTTTGGTAGCTACCATTTTGGTATTAGAGGCAAGTTCTTGTGCAATTATGGTAAATACTCGATATTATGCAACTCATGGCAATCCTGATGTCAGCAACATCCTGGCACAGCAGAGTGATAGCTTGGCCGCCATCGCTGCCTGACCGAACATTCTGGACGAATTACAAGACAAAGTAGCCGCTTTAGAAGTCCAAAACTGCAATCAAACAACCAAAAAAAACAAGAAAAAGGATGAAACATGACGTGTTGATTACAGGGCACTCAACAAACTCACCATTCGAGATAAGTATCATATTCCTAATACTGATTAATTGTTGGATGAGTAAACTGGTGCTGCATATTTTTCAAAAATCGACATTCGACCTGGCATCCCTGATCCAACAGAAACTCGCCAGGCTCCGATAGTCTCTGTCTACCATGAGATCTTTAACAATCTCCCATGATGATTTAGTAGTGGATAATGGTTTGCATTAGCTTGGGGTTTCGGATGTTGTCTTCTATGCCACACGCACGCTGTTGCCTCTACTGGTTTGCTATTTCTATGGCAATGTGTTCCGAAGTAAATCAAGATGATGAAAATTCCATTGTTTTACATGTTAAGAGAACTACTGCTATTGATCCAGTTGCTTGTTTGCCAATTGACAGTGTTGCAGGTACAAGAACATGTCATCATATGAGAGGAGAGAGGCCGCACAGAAGGAATACGACGCACCATTAAAGAATGTAACCTGGAAAACTTGCCAGCTGGTCATTAGTGAGAGCATTATTTACTTTTAGCCGTATCACAGACTAACAGGAAATCTTTACTAACTAATGCAGGGAAGTTTTACGGGGCCCTGGGTAAATTGGTCAGGTGCCAGCCTTCGCACAGAGGCTAACACACACTTCTTTACAATGCATGCTGGTTACAGTGTGGTGGGAGTATTTCTAGGTGACTCTTCGGGTTACAGTAATGATGAAATATAGTCGTCACACAGATAACATGCATAGCTACTATACTACTAGGTGTCTCTTCTTTAAAAATGAACAGTACAGTATATTTCTGGATTGATGGAGTATTTATATAGGTTACGCGCGCCCTTGTAGTCATCTCGTGGAAGATCATTTCATCTTTTCAGTGGCTTTTTTTTGATAAAAATATATTACAGTAATTTTTTTATCCTAGAGAAATCAGAAATGACTGCTTCAACTGCAATTTGCAGGTTTTCTTTGCACAACTGGTATTTGCAGACATGAACAAAGAACCAAAAGTACTAAGGTACCTTTTGCTTACCTGTCAACAATACAAGGAATGGGCTAATCAATTTGTTTTTGTACTGAGTTAGGAGGCTTAATTAATTAATTGCATTTTTGAAACAAGTACACTGGTACACAAAACCTCTTAGACCCGTATATTTGAAAAAAGAAGAAGAATTGTATGGGGAGGGACGTGCAGTGAGAGGGCAGTTGTGCTAAAACGAAAACATAGGGCAGTTGTGCTAAACCCTGAACATAGAATTGAATTTCACAAAGAAGTGTTTTCTCTGTACTAATCAATGTCTGGCTTTGAGGAAATATCAGTTGTTCAATTAAAAAGTGTTCTCCTGTTCTTTGTGTTTTGTGAATAGGTGTGTGGTTAGTGGCTCTGGGAAAATTGCGATGCATGTCCTTGAGAAGCTTATTGCATATGGGGCTATTCCTATCTCCGTATCATGTGATTCATATATAATAGTACTCTATATGAACTATTAAGAGAATTGGATTCTTTGATTTTATGGGTATGGTTGTTCTTTTCATTTTGTCCGTCCCAAAATGTTTTTCCATACCATATGTGGTATAAAATATACAGCTTTAGTTAGTACATACCTTACAAGTTCAATCTTTAATCTTATAACCTAAAGCTCAGAGTCTCAGATTAAGTGCATACTTTTGTGAGCAATTTAGTGTGTTCTTAGTGTCTGTTCTAAAAACCCTCTATAGACTCAACTGTTCTAGACTACCTATGCGCTAGGATTTTATTAAATGGAGGGGCGGGACTGAGGGAAGATGTGAGAAAACCCTAGGCAACCACAATACAACACGCTCACGGTTATGTGGATGTTGCAGGAGACTGACCGTATCATATACGAAATAAGGAATGAATGAGAACTGTTGAACTCAAGCAATCAGCCGACGAGATCCTTCCCGACACCATCTTTGCGGACGAGATCCTTCCCGTGTAGGGATGGCTAAAGAGCATAAAGTGGCTATACCTCATCCAACCCTTACCCATTCCCGACACCATCTTTGCGGACATATCGATGGACTTCATAGGGGGGTTGCCAAAAGCCCAAGGGAAGGACACAATTTTTGTAGTGGTTGACCGTTTGACGAAGTATAGCCACTTTATGCTCTTTAGCCATCCCTACACGGCCAAGGATGTAGCTCAGTTTTTTCTCGACCATGTGTATAAGTTAAATGGGTGTCCTACATCTGTAGTCTCCAACCGTGACCCTGTGCTTGTGAGCACTTTTTGGAAGGAGTTTATGGCATTGCAGGGAATAACAGTGAATTTATCTACGGATTTCCACCCTCAAACGGATGGGAAAACTGAGCTGGTCAACCGATGTTTGGAGGGGTATCTCAGGTGTATGGCGATGGAACGGCCTGTCGGCCTCACACTTGGGTTCGGTGGGTTTCGTTAGCCGAGTGGTGGTGCAACACCACCTTCCACTCATTATATGGGTTTCCGCCTCCAATTCGCGTTCGTTATATACCAAAGGATGCTGCATTTCCCAAAGTGGGTGAGTTCATGCGAGACAGAGAAAACACTCTCAAACTCTTAAAGGAGTCGTTAGTGAAAGCTCAGAACCGAATGAAGCAGCAAGCAGATAAACATCGGACCAAACGGGAGTTAGGGGTTGGGACATGGGCCTACCTTAACCTGAAACCGTACATGAAGAACACCATGAGGCTTCACAAGCATTCGAAGCTCACGCCCAAGTACGTTGGGCCATTCTTGATTGTGGAGAAGATCGGTGATGTAGCCTATCATTTGGATCTTCTGAATGAGGCTCAAATCCATCCGGTGTTTCATTTATCACTGTTGAAACAGGCAGTTGGGCCACCCGACAGGATCTTTTCCATTGCGAAGGATTCTCGATTTTGCTTGCAACCAGTACAGCTGCTAGTTATGGGGTAGAATTTGTAATTGCACGGTTATATATATTGTATGGATGCAACTTAATGGAACCGATCAGATTGTGGAGTAACCTCTTTCTCTAAACTTCCTCTGTTTTACGGTTCCTGCCCTATCAGTATAAGATAAGTACTTTGGGATAGACAAAAATGGAAAAATCGAACACACATGATGTGATCAGGGGGTATTTGATTATATTACCTGTTAAGGTGGTCTTCCAAACAACACCAAGTGTTCATCTTGGTACGATATTGTGTGCATTGTGTAGTTATCGACTCTTTTTTCCAGTTGGCAGCATCATTGCAGGTTCTGGGACAGGGTGCAGCCGAGTTGATTTTGGGTAATGTTATTCAGATATGGAATTTCTATTTTATTTTAGTTTCTAGTTTCCCTCATGTACTAAACAACTAAGTTTCATTTTCATTTATGTTCTTTCTCCTCCCTTTGCAGATGTTTGTTCTTCCTGCTTTATCTGCCTAGTCTCATGGGCAGTATTGTTTTTCCAGGTCTGGAAACGTAAAAGTGCAACTCCTCTTGTCAGGTAATTTCATATTTTTAATCCCGCAAAGACAGATTTGTTTGCAATTGCATGCGGATTGAAAAATACAGACTAGTTGTTTTTGTTTAGTTGAAACAATTGATTTTATGTGTACTATCCCTTCCGTATTTACCTTTTTCCAATGTAGTATAATGGGTGGATAAATGAATTGAATAGGTGGCAGATAAACTACCCAGTTGGAGGATATGGCGAATTTAAATTCGTGGAGAAGGAATGAGGGATTGATCGATAGCATACAAGAGAAAGAAAGACCCCAAAGAGAGGAATGGTTTGGGCACTTGATGAGAGTCATAAATGATGCGGTTGATCACCCATCCCGCCCCTCCACGCCGCACTTGTATGAGCAACTAATTTTCCATGATATTTTTCACTTCCTCGATCACACTTTTTTTTTTGTACTGTATTATTTTACTCTTTTTTGTCCCAATGTCTTTGTCTCATAGGGACTGCGGAGTATATTTGAGCATATTTGTGTGGTTAGTATTTGACTATCTGTGTTGTTGTCAAGTGTTGCTTTCCCAAAATGCAATATATTGCCACATTCTCAAAATGTAAGGATTAATTTCCTATTCCTAAAATCATCATAACTTTCAATTACAAGAACCCAATCTTCTTAATTTAGATCTAGTTTTTAGAAATCATGTTTTGATTAACATTAATCATTTTAATTACCTCATTTCTTAGTTGGAAGCTGGAACATAAAGCTTCTTGCCATGTGTGTTTGGTACCCAACATTTAACTTCATCATATACGCTTAAAAGTCAAAATACGACTTTTAATGATTACCTAAATAAGACTTTTAATATTTTTGTACCTAAATACGGTTTAGACGGCAATGTCATCTTTACCAGTCACTATTTTTCTACATTGTATCCTTTCGGCAACAACCGCCAAAACATGAAATAATGGCAACCAATCAAGAATCGTGTTGCTGTGTAATCATAGTATCATAGTTGTAATTATTGTTTCTCACAACAAAAATTTATGTCGAAATGAGAATTCAATAATAGTATTTTTGGGAACATGGATTTGGCTCAAATTCCATGTTTTGGAAAACTTAAAAATTTTGAATTTGGATTTGAGTCAAATTATTCTCATTCATAACAAAGCTTAATTTAAAATCCATGCACCTCCCTTTGTCATTTGAAATTTAAGATTTCAAATTTTGTAATTGAAATGCATAAATTGAAATGAAATGCTAGTTGCCAAACACTACCTAAAACAGTTACAATACAAAATGCAACATTGGCATGATATTTAAATAGCTTTTACCTTCAGATTAATAGTAGCTTTTGGTATTAGCAATTGACTTTGTGGCATCAACTTGACCTTTAAAAAAGGAAACAATAAAATTGACATATGACACTGTTAAGAGTAGAAATGAATTCGGGTATTGGGAAGAGAATCACGAGTAAGACTTGATCTATGTTTATTTTATATGAAGAGTCACAAGGACACGACTCTTAGGATCATACACCACACACACGCTCACAATTTTGATGAAGAATATGATAAACACTCAAGAACATGATAGAGAAAAATGATACGGGTTACGACTTTGATGATTTCAGAGTATGTTCAAAGAATTTGCGCTATAAAAAGAGTTTTATTGAAAATAATAAAAGTTGTACCGGTTTGAGTAAAAATATTTAACCATACATCAAATACCACACTAGGCTACCAAAAAAACTAGCAATGACATTATGGTTGTGGCAATCGAGGATTAGGTCCAATTTAACAATGAGCAGGATAGATTAGGGTCTTTTTTTATCACTGAAGTTTCTTCCATTGCAGGGCATTGGTGCATGTTGGAGCAGCAATTTCTGCCTTTCTTACCATTGCCAACGCGCGGCATCATGAAAGACCAAGGCTGCGGCGCATAGTCTCCCTCCGACCCTCCCTCGTTCTTATTTGTCACAAATATGAGTATATAAATGTTTTGATTAATCATTGGGAACTACTCCCTCCGTCCCAATTTAAACTGCCTGTGTTTTATAAGATATTTGATTAAAATTATTTTCAAATGACCTTATATGAAAAATGGGATAAAATTAGGATATAAAATTTATATGTTTAAAAATCATATCAAAAGATCTACTGCACAACGAGAGATGACATAACTATATTAGTTTATCATTTAAGTAACAAAAATAAATAAAGAAAGTAATTAAAATTTGACACTGTAAATAGTAAATAGACAACTTAAATTAGAACAAAAGGAGTATCCTATATCCATACAACTTGCGCTACACCAGGTTAAGCCGGAGTATAATTCCATGTTTCTTGTGCGTTGTAGCTAGATAAGTAGAATAAATAAGAATTCACTTTGCTTAAATCAAGCACTTGTTCTTCTCACCTAACATTCTACTAAGTGTGAGCAAATTCTTATGTGGTCCTTGGGTACACACTAACCCTAGTACATAAACAGCGTGTAAGAGTTTGGTTTTTTTTATAAAACGAGAAAGATTCACTAGTAAGCCCAAGAAAAGTGTGAGAAGGTTCACATTTCTCATGTGAACCTTATGATAACAGAATCACAACTCTACAAGTTAATAGATACTAAACACGATTCATCAAATTCACCAAGTACTTAACAGGATAGAGTTTAGACACAAAGATCATTACAGTCTACAGCAGCAGCAGCAGCAGCAACAACAGATAAAACAAGTCACCTTGTATTTAAGATTCTTAGAGTTTACAGTTTGATAAAGCAAGCACAAGTCCGACATCATATGTTGGGAAGCAGCCCCAAGGAATAAGGACATACATAAGCGATGATTTAGCAGTCAGGCTGTTTCTATAATCCTCCAATGCAGAAGCTCATGCCAGCCAAAACTAGGAAGTAGTGGGAATTCAACCATTGCTTGAAAAGTCACCACATCAGCATCATCAGCACCAGCTTCATCGGCATCCACAGCAGTGAAGGTCAAAAGACATATGCGGGAGGTGCTAATAACAACATTCTTTAAATCCTTAAACTTGTAATTTTCGCCCTGCAGGCCACACACATGACAACAATTAAGTAAGCAATGAAAAAAAACACCTGCAGGTTATTTTATATACATCAAATGCACGCATACCGTTATCTTATTGATTTTGTGGATCGCATAGCGTCTTGCATCCAATACACAGTCATTGAAAATATACTGGAAATCCTTGTTGGACATGTCCACCGGACACAGAGGAAATGAAACCGGAACATCATCCACATTCATGTCAAGATCATAACCCTACCAAGTAATTTTGCAATCTCAATTTAATTAAGCAACAGCTTGTGAAAAGAATGATCAGATAAGTGACCACCCGAATTCATATTAAATACAAGTTCCAAGGATAATAACGAATAACAACAATATTCAACAGCGAATCAATCAATCTGGAAGTTCATCAACATAATTGAGATAATCTAATCAAAATAGTATTGACGAATAAAATTAGCAAGGGTGGGTAAATCAATCCCCATATTAACACAGTTGAGATATAAAGAATCAAAATAGGTATAGCGATTAAAAAGAAACGAATCGAGGGCGGAATGAATGATTACTGAAATTACTAAAATGAAGAAACGCACCCAGGTCTCACGGAGCTTACGGAGTAATTTCCGAATATTTTCGTCGCTGTCTTGTAGGGCCTCCATATTCTCTATGCAGCGGACCAAATCAGGGTACAATGGGGATTCCTCGAACGGTGGAAGTTCGTTTACCATGGCAATTGGCAAATTTATTAAATGGAGGGGCGGGACTGAGGGAAGATGTGAGAAAACCCTAGGCAACCACAATACAACACGCTCACGGTTATGTGGATGTTGCAGGAGACTGACCGTATCATATACGAAATAAGGAATGCTCAAGCAATCAGCCGACGAGATCCTTCTAAAGGGGGGGGGGGGGGGGGGGGGCACCCGTAGCTTTTTGTGGTAATGAATCAATTTAGAAATCCTTAAGATGGTACGGTAGTAAATTAATCGTCAATATGAAATGATTTCCAAGACTTTATATCTAAAAAGCAGACTCCGAACTTCAAGAATGTGATATTTGACATTGTTAAGAATGTGACATTTTACGGTGCTTATGTGTCGTATTTTGACACGTCATTTATGACATACTCCCTAGCAATTAAAGAAATTAAAAGTTTGGTAAGAGATCTTGGAGTATATTTTAAACATGGAAAAAAATCTTCCTTTTTATGTTAATACTGTTTCCAAATTCTATATTTTTTCTCTTCATATATATAAAAAAATTAATAAATAAAAAAATCTCTTCACCTATAAATAAATTTTATAGTTTTTTAGTATATGTTTACATGAAATTATTTTGGTTATATTGATTGAAATATTGACCCCTAGTAAATGAAATATTTTCTTCGCCTATAAATAAATTCTATATTTGTTTTAACACCTAAATTTAAGATATAGAAAATATGAAATTAATATTTGGGTATGAAATAATTGAATAAACTTAATTATGGAAAAGAAACATTAATCTTAATGATAATATTCCTTCCCAATTCAATATTTTTTACTCTTCTTTTATAATAAAAATTTTAATTAGTAAAGAAGATACTCCCTCCGTCCCAAATTATAACGCTTGTTTTCCTTTTTCGTCCGTCCCAAAATGATATGCATGTTTCCTTATTTGGTATGATAAATGTTGTGTACTTCCAAAAATACCCTCCATCTAATTACTCCTACCCAACGACTCATCTCCCTCATTCATTCTCGATCTTATCTTTTGCGCCTCTCTCCTTTCTCTGGCAAACCTCATCGTTCCTCTTTCATCTTCCCTGCGTCTCTCCTCTTTCATCACTTTCCTATCTCAGATTTGCTTTTTCATCCTTCTCGTCTTCTATCCTTTCATCTTTCTCCTCTGTCCTTTCATCTATTCTTGTTTTTCTGGAATTTGGATCTAGGGTTTTTCTTTTCTAATCTGCGATTCAGATCTAGAGGATACCCAACCCGTTCGAGATCTAAGGTTAGTTTTTTCTCACATTTTTGTATATTAATCTTATTTCAACAATCTAATTAATGTTTGCATTTGTTTTTTTTGTGTAGATCGCAGACATGGATGGAACAGATGATGAAATGGATTTCTCATCTGCCCCTAGTACTCCAGATTCATACGAATCAGAGCTCGAATTTGTTTTTGACGATATTCGTATTGAAAAGCAGATGGAAATGGTGAGGGAAAGGCTTGCTGCCTATTACAAGCCCAAAGAGGATGAGCCTAAAGAGGTAAAGAAGAAAGAGGATGAGGACGATGATGACACCCAATCTGAGTCCTACGAATACGAAGAGGGGGATGGTGTTATGTGGGAATATTTTATCTCAGATCCAAAGCGACGCTACAAAGACTTCTAGGGGAGTATTCCTCTCTTCTTATGTGGGTGTAATATTTCAATTATGTGTCTCCTTATGTGCTTTAGTCTACTTCCAGACACTAACTGGGAAACTAATGATGACAATTTGCACTGAATTTTGCAATATGACTATATGCCTGAGTGGTGTTTGTAATTTGCTTATGGTGAGTTTTGTGATGTTTATGTCTGTCTTATGGAACCCTAATCTGTATTCCTAAAGCCACCCACTTCAGACTGGTGTAGGAGGTAACTGTGAGTGGCCTCCCACTATATGTAATGTTTTTGGAGGTTTTTAGAATATGAACAAACATACATTCATCCCAAAAAAATGTTTGCTTACAAAATACTGCTCATACACACTTTTGACAAAAAAACCAGTTAAGTGCATATGATGAGCATATTTCAAAACCAAAAAACAAAATGATGAACAGAATTACACTGCTTCTGATGCACTCCCTTCCCCTTCCCCATGAGTAGCTGGAACACCTTGTAAAGCACACACACTGGCCTGATACAGTTCTGTGCTTACCTGAAGTTGGTTTGGCGGTGCACCTTCCCTTTCTAGTCTTGCCTTTCCAATGTGTGCCAACTTGTAATTATTTCCTCCTTGTACCTTCATGATCTCTGTCATTGCTAACTGGTAACTAATCCAAACATAGTTTAGTTTCTTAGCTTCTAAATTGGCATATGCTTGAGCCACATGTTGAACCAACCCATCCACATTTCTTGTTGATGTCTGATGTTGTAATGACTAAATTGATGCAAAGAACCCCAGGTCTAAAATATTTAGGTCTGGTGAGTTTGGTGGTTGACAAGTTTGCTCAATGCTGTAACCATCAGCATTGGCTGCTTGCACAAACTCTGGGTCATTAACATCAATATGTGGCTTGGCATTATCCTGCTATATGATGATGTGTTTAGTGATGGCTTTTGATACCTTCTCCTTTATTGCTGGCAGTACTTGCTGAATCATGAGTGTTTTGTACACCTCTTTTGTGATTCTAGGTATGGGTTTGGTCTCTAAAGTTCCTGCAGCCCTATTCTTACTCCTCCTTTGTGCTGGAACTTGAATTGTTAGAGGCCAAATGCCTACTTTCCCATCCCAAATTACTTCCCCTTCAGGACCAAAGATAGGCCTCCCTACTGCACATAAGTGCATCAGTTTGGGAATGTGAGCTTTACTTTTAGCTGTCCTATGGGGCTCTCTCCCTTTCAGTTTTATACACTCTCAATGATTGTTTGGACATTTCAAACCATTTTTCATCCACATGAATAGTACAAGAGAAATCTTCAAAAATGGGAGAGTGTGGAAGGGATTCTGGAACAAACTGGTTTAACACGAAAGCTAACCTTTTCAACTTGTTCTCTTCTGTGAGGAAAGGTTTGATAGCATTTGTGTGGCTTTGCAGTTGCCCTTGTTGTATGCACCTATGTAGTGTGGATTTTGGTACTTGTATGGTTGCAGACAGTGAATGTATGTTTGTTCTTCTGTGGAATGGAACTGTCTCTATCTGTTCGAAATTTAACTACACTCTTTTTCTACCAACGATGCCAATCCTGTTGTTACTTGCATCCAAAACAGACTCATCCATAAGTTGGTTACGACATGTACGCCAAAGTGAACTAACACTTCTACGGCATACGTTGAAGTTGTTCATGATTTGTTTAATCGTGCCGTGCTGAAGTTTCCCGTTAGTCGTCTTGTGAAGCAAACAATCTAGGATTACTCTCCTTTCCATATTCGTTAAGTTTCTCCTGGTTTTTTTAAGTGGAGGACTAACCTCTTCTTGCTGTTCTTGTGCTTCTTCTTCTTTTTCTTCTTCTTCTTCTTCTTCTTCTTCTTCTTCTTCTTCTTCTTCTTCTTCTTCTGTAACAGTGAGCCCGGGAATTTCGTAGAAGTGGTTGAATGCTTGAAGATGATGCAGGGGCTGTTTGGCTGGAGTTGATGGAGGGCAATGGATTTTCCATTTTTTGGGATTTGGCAATGGATGATCCAGGGAGTTGAAGGAGTGTTGCTTTCCTTTTATAGATCTCGCAGTTTTCCTTTTGGTGTAATGGAGGGAATTGTTCCCTCCAAGACTTTGATTGGATGTGTACTTAGATTTGGTGATGGATTTGGTGAATGTAATGATTTGTTTGGATATTTTATTGTGATGTGCGTGTATGTGTAGCTGGAACTATTTTTGATTTTTTTGTTTGTTCATTGTTTCATTTTTAGCTTCAAATATTTAAAAAATTAAGTTAGGGGCATTTTGGGAAACCCACATTAAAAGATATATGAAAAAAGAAATAACTAGACTATAATTATGTGAAAATAGAAAAACAATTCACCAAGTACTTCACAGGATAGAGTTTAGACTCAAAGATCATTACAATCTGCAGCAGCAGCAGCAACAACAGATAAAACAAGTCACCTTGTATTTAAGATTCTTAGAGTTTACAGTTTGATAAAGCAAGCACAAGTCCGACATCATATGTTGGGAAGCAGCCCCAAGGAATAAGGACATACATAAGCGATGATTTAGCAGTCAGGCTGTTTCTATAATCCTCCAATGCAGAAGCTCATGCCAGCCAAAACTAGGAAGTAGTGGGAATTCAACCATTGCTTGAAAAGTCACCACATCAGCATCATCAGCACCAGCTTCATCGGCATCCACAGCAGTGAAGGTCAAAAGACATATGCAGGAGGTGCTAATAACAACATTCTTTAATTCCTTAAACAAGTGAGTTTCGCCCTGCAGCCACACATGACAACAATTAAGCAGCAACAGATAACAAAACACTTGCAGGTTATTTATATACATCAAATGCACACATACCGTAATCTCATTGATTTTGTGGATCGCAAAGCGTCTTGCATTCAATACACAGTCATTGAAAATATACTGGCAATCCTCGTTGGACATGTCCACCGGACATAGAGGAAATGAAACCGGAACATCATCCACATTCATGTCAAGATCATAACCCTACCAAGTAACTTTGCAATTTCAATTTAATTAAGCAACAGCTTGTGAAAACAATGATCAGATAAGTTACCACCCGAATTCATATTAAATGCAAGTTCCAAGGATAATAACGAATAACAACAATATTCAACAACGAATCCATCAATCTGGAAGTTCATCGACACAATTGAGATCATCTAATCAAAATAGTATTGACGAATATAATTAGCCAGGGTGAATAAATCAATCCCCACATTAACACAATTGGGATATAAAGAATCTAAATACGTGTAACGATTAAAACGAAACGAGTCGAGGGAATGAATGATTACTGAAATTAGTCAAATGAAGAAACGCACCCATGTCTCACGGAGTTTACGGAGTAATTTCCTAGTATTTTCGTCCCCGGCTTGTCGGGCCTCCATATTCACTACGCAGCGTCTCAAATCAGGGTACAATGGGGATTCCTCAAACGGCGGAAGTTCGTTTCCCATGACAATTGGCCAACCGCAAAGGCCAAACTAGATTTTTGAGACGGAGGCGCCGGACTGAGGAAAGATATGTTAAAACCCTAGGGAACCACACAATGCCACACGAAGTCACGAACACACGTTTTGTTTTATTTTGCCTGACATGTTAGCTTAGCTTCTCCTTGTTACTCTCTCCGTTCACCTAAGATCTTTCTATTGCGCGTTACGAAACTTGACCGACATTATTTGTAATTTGATTTATTTGAGTATATTGGTAAAATTTTAATATAAATTCTATATAGTAATAAACTACGTGAAAAGTTCTACAACACTAGAGGTGACAACACTATTTAGTATTATTCTATGAAATGAGTAGTAAAAATTAACAAGTTAAGTGAAATAAGTTAGACTTTGTAAATAGTGTCTGAGAAGATCTATGGTGGAAAGAAGGAGTATCATTTTACACATAGAAAATCATTTCAGAGAAGCATGTACTATAACTTCGTGGGGGCGCAGCAAAAATCACCAATTAAGAGCTATACAAACAAACCAATCAACTATGTTATAAAGAAGATACTGCATCACTGTAACAATAACAGATGACCGACAGTGTACTATAACACTTCTCTGTCACAAGCACACACAGAAGCGTATGATGCAGAGGGCGTTACAGTGCCCAATGAGCAGAATGATGTAACTATAAAATGCGTAAAAAATAACACGAGATATGTTTGCGCAGTTCGGAACAACTCTCCTATGTCTGCGGGGCCCACATCCATGTAATAGTCTCCACTAAATCAGTAGATGCAAGTTACACCGGTACATAACAACATGATAAGACACACTTCTCCGAATTGTTATGACAAAACTTCTAATCTAGAATTTCTAACCCATACCCTATACAAATCCGCTTCGACTATCACATCTCCACCGAGATCACGAGGACAAACTTGTTGGCAGCCCTCTCTTTAAGCTTTGGTTCATCTCCTGGTTGTCACGATCTATTTTTTGTTGTAGGACTCTTTCATGTAGATCGTAACTTTCTTCACGCAAGGAAAGCTCCGGGGCGCGACGAGATTGCTCTATATCAGCTTATATTCTTAGTTTTCCCTCTCAATCGCTTCAAGTAATTCCCAGGGACCTGCTGCATTTTAATAAGCTACTCTTAACACAATCCTAGTAAAAATAGGTTAGTAGAAGTTGGCATGAACTCAAATTCCTTAATCTTGATCCACAAGTAGCCTAAATAGTTGAGATTCCTTAACAAGTACAGCTGGAGTTATTATCATGTAGTCACAATCCCAATAATTTGGGTATGAAATAATTGAATAAACTTAATTATGGAAAAGAAACATTAATCTTAATGATAATATTCCTTCCCAATTCAATATTTTTTACTCTTCTTTTATAATAAAAAAAATACTATACGTCATCTCAAAGTTCAATATATTGATTTTATAATTTGATTTTATTACTAGACAATTTATGATTTGTGGTCCTTAGATTATTTTTTATTTAAAATTTAAAAATATAATATTTTTAGTTATCTATTATGATATGATGTTATTAATTAAATTATAAAATATTATTGATCGAAAAAATGTATTACCATGATATTTTATGTTTGCACTAACATAAATTACAATTTTAACATTACTGAGTAAATTTGATTATGGAATAGAGATAATCGCTTTTATTATGATATATTTTTCTAATTTTATATTTTTTTCACTCCATTTATAATAAAACTATCAATGAATAAATAAGATTTTTTTCTTTAAAAAAAGGTACTTTCATAACCTCTAAAAAATTCATATTTGTTTATGACATGCATAAATGAAGTTAGTTTTGATTTCATTTATTTAAATATTGATATAAAATAATAACAAATAATATATTTTAATCTCTACATTAAATTAGAACAAATTACTAGACTATTTTTAAATGATCAAATATTTAAATAAATAAATTAAAGAAGAATACTTTCAAGGGTTGAATGATTTTGTATTCAAATAAAAATTGAAAAATTGAAAAAAAAATTATCAATATTTTTCTAAATTTCTATTCAAAATAATAGGATAACTAATGTTTTTTTATATTAATTTTTTTTAAAATTAATACGGAGGAGTAGAATTATTGGATTTTTAATGATTTTTTAATTAATTGTTTTGAATCATAGGATTGCTAATCCAAGATTTTATTTTTTGACTTATGCAGGAAGAGAAGAACCATACTGAGTATTGGTTTAATCAATGAGAAGGGGGAGAGTAATAAGAATACTAGAGAGATGAATAATATTTATTTCACTAATCAAAGTTAATGCATCGCTACGGGATAGAAGAATCATATTCTTTGAATCATCAGGCCAGTAATCCAATTTTCTTTTAATTAATGCAAAGGAGAATAATCATAGAATCACTAATATACTTTTTTGAATTAATCCAAGGAAAGAAAAGTTATATGTTTTTAATCAATACGAGAGAGGAGAATCATATTAATGCGGATAGATAAATCAATTTTATTCGATAATCTAAACTAATATGGGGGAATCATATTTTTTGCCCATCAATGGCGATTGTATAATGGCTACGTCAAGAATAATGTGGATGCCTCGACGGGGTTGGTCGATGGAGTCTCAGGGTTCGGCTTTATTGCTCCAAACTATTAATGGATTTTTATTGCATTACGAAATTTTCATTGTAGGGGATGTTAAAGACCTAGAGAAGTGGAGACAATTGTAGTACAAGAGACTTTAAGTTGGATCTAGGACAAAGATTGAAGGCATATCATTGTGGAAACAGATTGCAAGAAAGGGGTTGATGCTCTTAATATGCTTCCAATTTTTCTTGTGACATCTATTTAATTTAATATAATGATTTATTTAAAATAATGACGATTGTATAAAAGTTGAGTTTATGAATGAAAACAAATGATTGGGAATCTTGAACCACAAAGCAATATTAATTTGAAGAAAGTTATACCCATTATGTTATTGAGAAACATTAATTAACAATCTGAATTATGTAATAGTATAAGATTAATCGTTGAAGAGTTGCGAAAAATCATTTTTGGCGCAATTGTAGTATTAGAAAATAAAGTATACAAAGAATACAATTTCTAAATGAATTATGTATCATTTTATACATGGTTACACTTGAAGTTTCAAAGAATACAATTTCTAATAGTTTATATTTCTTTATGGTTATAAATGAAAGTTAGGGCCAAACATTGTCATTTATATGATTAGTTTTTACCAAGTCAGTATTCATTTACGCTTAATTTTATATGAGTAAATTCTATAATTGGTCCTTTATAACAGAGGAGTTTCCCTATTTAGTCCTTTATTATCAGATATTACACCAGTGGTCCTTCTTTTATGGGTATCTTTCCACAAATAGTCCTTTTTTGATCTTCTATCTTGTTGGTGTTAATTTGAGGGCTAAAAGTGTAATTTCGCAATGATAATATATCTTTTTTATCATACACAATTTCAAAGGCTATTCCGTTTCCATCGTTTGTGAATTAAAGTCACTTTCTACTACAACTATAGTCTACAAATGTGGTCTTTCGTCGGAATCCTAGCCCACAATCATAGTCATTATTTTTGTGTTATCCGTTTAACCAATATCAGAACATGTCACTAAACATAATGTTGATGTCAAATTATACTTTTAGCCTTTAAATTAATACCAACATGTCAGAAGATCAAAAAAGGATCATTTGTGGAAAGACACCCTTAAAAAAAGGACTACGAGTGTAATATTTGATAATAGAGGACTAAATATTGAATCCCCTCTATTATAAAGGACCAATTATGAAATTTACTCATTTTATATTGTTAATTTGTGAGTGAGAGTAAAAGTAGAATTTAGGGTAGAAAATTACTTACGGGTGACGCGAGTTTTGTCGAAATAACTCTCAGTTACCTCTATTTTCAAGAATACAACTGAGGTCCTTATATTTTGTTGTAATGACTGGGAGAAGGCATTTCATCCAATATTTCATCTATAAGTGTTAATAAATGTATTTTTTCTATTTTTTCATTAACGTTTTTTCCTATTTTGCCATTACTCGGTTTTTTCTTTTTTAGAAAATATTTTATTTCATTTATTTTAATATAATACAAACAATTTTGAATTTTTATCCGATTGTATAGAAGAAATTCTAAAATAACACTTTAAAAAAGAGTAACAAAAAAAGAAAAATAAAGAAATAAAAAAAGGAGCGACCTAAGATTTAATACCTTAAAATATTTAGAAAAAAAGGAAAAAATTACATTTATTTACGTTTATGGATGAAATATTGGGTGGAATATCCCCTCCCAGTTATTATAACAAAATGTAAGGACCTCCGTTAGTTTTTTGAAAATAGAGGGACCTGAGAGTTATTTCGACAAAATCTGCGTCACCCGTGAGTAATTTTCTGAATTTAAAGTATAAGATTTAGATATTTTTGGCAGTCTTTATAACATCACACAAATATGTTGTATCCCTCAACTTTTTAAAATGTTTTAATTCAAATAAGACTTTGACATGTTTATTTTCAAATGTATAAAGTAGAATTTTAATTATCAAATATGATATGTTTTACCATTATTTCAACTTTTAAAATTGATATTTTATTTTGTTTGATTTTAAAAAACTGTTGTAGTGAAGAAAAATAAAAAATTCGAAACAAAAAATTCGTTCCATCCCATGCATTGCACAAGCTAAAATACTAGTATAAATTAAAGTAAATTTCATAATTGGTCCTTTATAACAGGGGGATTTCTATATTTAGTTCTCTATTATCAAATATTACCCTCGTAATCCTTTTTTTAAAGCGTCTTTCCACAAATAGTCCTTTTTTTGATCTTCTGCCATGTTGGTATTAATTTAAAGGCTAAAAGTATAATTTAACATCAACATTATGTTTAGTAACGTGTTCTGATATTGGTTAAGCGAATAACACAAAAATAATGACTATGATTGTGGGCTAGGATTCCGATGAAAGACCACACTTGTAGACTATGGTTATAGTAGAAAGCGACTGTAATTCACAAATGACGCAAACAGCACACCCTTTGGAATTGTGTATGACAAAAAAGATATATTATCATTGTGAAATCACATTTTTAGCCCTCAAATTAACACCAACATGATAGAAGATCAAAAAAGGACTAATTGTGGAAAGATACCCGTTAAAGGACCACTGCGGTAATATTTGATAATAGAGGACTAAATAGGAAAACCCCCCTGTTAAAAAGGACCAATTATGGAATTTACTCTATAAATTAATTATCAAGATATTGCATAACTCTCATAGTCGAAAATAATGCTCAGTTTATTCCAACGACTAATGACCGTCAAAACAAATTTATATTAATTTTTTAAAATGATCCTTTCTGATTATTAATTTTCTAAGATGATCCTTTCTCATTGAGTGTTTTCTCAAATTTATCTATTTTCAAAACAAAAAATCATTAAATATAGACAAATAATAATTTTAGATTTTCTAGGATGAGAATATAATAAATACACAACAAATATAATTTTATAAATTTGAAAGTAAACATTTCAGATTCTTCACAATTAATTTGAAAAATATCGTGTAAATAAAATATTTAATAAATGTTATTTATTTGCTCTCCGAGTTTTGAAATAAGGCTCTTGTTTTGGCTTACAATAAGGTCATTGGCAAACACCCCCTAGCTTACGGGTCACACTTCAGTAAATCCTGCTTGGAAGTCTAATTACGGGCCTGTTTAGGAATAGCGTTAGCGTTTTGAAAAAGCTATCTACGGGCAGCGTTTAGCGTTAGCGTTTTCAAAATAATCTGCACCGTTTAAATTTTATCCAAAACGCTAACGCTAATCTCTAACGGTATTCCCAAACATAGCCTACATTTCCAGTAAAACCAACAGCAATATGCAAGAGGAGAATCATGGATCAAAACTGGTTATTGTTCTTGTACCATTTGAGGCAACAAAGTCATTGATCATTTGTTTCAAATGCTGCAACAAAGCAACACAGTATCATCAGAAGTTAGGGTAAATATCTTTAAATGGAAAAAAAATGTTGAACGAAATGAGGAACCAAAGTTCAAAAAAAAAATTTAAGGGGACAACACCACCTTCAGTTCTTCATGAAGCACAATGAAAATTTTCTTTAGCCGTTTATGTCTCTGCAGCAATACAAATTAATATGTAAGTTGTAGTAAATCGTTCAGACAGTTCTGTATCCACCCAAAGTAAACTGTTCATATTATTAGTAACTAAAGATGATTGAGAAATAAACAATATCACTGCAAATTAGTTGCTTATACATATTATGGTGTAGGCATTCATTGCCAATGGAGCTAAAATAGTCGGTTTTGACAGTGTATTAGTTTCAGGTAAATAATGAAATGGCACACTAAACCTCTCTTTTTTTGGATAGCACACTAAACCTCTCTTGCGTCTTACATTCTATGAAATTTTGGGCGCTAAATGCAACAAGGGTCTAACAAAAATAATAATGGGGCAAGGTTGTTGTCGTGGTTGTATGCATATTATGGTGTAACCTTGCCTCATTCATACTCAAATTAGGGACGGGCTGGGAAAATATGCATTTATCTAATACAATTTACAAAAATGCTCCCAAAAATTGATGATTTTACAAAATACTCTCAAATGCCTACATTTACACCAACTCACCAACACTCCAAAAAATTGTGTACTTACAAAAACACTCCTATCACCAAATTATAAATCTACAACCACAAGATGCATGCATGGATTGTTGATTTTGTTTTTTGGGAGTTTTTTTCTGTAAAATCATCAATTTTTTAGACTACTCTCGTGAATCTTTACTTTTGAGAGTTTTCTTCTAAAATCGTAAAATCTTCCCTTTTTACTTATAAAGATCTTCATACCTTTAGCCATGACCGTGGCTAGTGAAATCCAAAGAGCAATGACATCATCAACTGGAATGTGTGTGCATGCATTTGATATTGAAACAGACAAGAAGAAAGTAGAGATACTGAATAGAGATCAAACAATTCTCATTGAGAGAGAATAGAAGAGAATATAAAAGTAAAAACGGAGGGAAAAAGCATGGTTTTAATCGACTATGAATCAGGCAAATGAGGTAATGATATGTGTGATTAATGGTGTGAAAATTCAAAAGCAAAAAAAATATTTCATCATCGTTTTCAAAACCATTTCAAAAAATTTGAAACAAATTTTAACGACTTAAAAAAATGACACATAGGCATTGTGTGGCGGATATTCGTAATCCGGTGACAATGGTGTTTTTTTCTTTTTGGAGTGTTTGTGTAAACTGTAAATATCAGCTTCAGGAGACACTACTGTAAATTTGTCAACTTTTAGGGGTGTTCTTGAGAGCTTTTCCAAAAAAACTGTGCAGGCATTCAATTGCTTGAGATTCCTAATCTCGCGACAGAAGGATTAATTGGCTAATGGGAGTATTTATGTAAAATAGACAAATTTTTGTACTCTAGTAAATCTTTGTAATTTTCCAACATCTTAGATGGAGCTATAGATTCACTATTATTTTGGCTTTGCAGTATGCTGGAATAAAGCAAAATGGCTCTTTAAACTATATGCACTTCTTTTAATAGTGAAGTAGCAGTTAGTCAATGCAACTTTCACCTATCAAGGGTAATCCGGAAACAACCACTCTATGTTTTAAACATAAGGTTAGGCTACGTACGTGATTACCTATAGCCAGCACAGAGCTGGGGGTCTCTTTGGAAACCTCTCTATTTTCGAGTAAGGGGAAAGATTTGCATACACACACCCTCCCCAGACCCTACTCTCGTTGGATTCAACTGGGTTAAGTTGTTGTTTTAATGTAAAAGTTTTACAGATTTTTCAAATAGCAGACTTTGGGTAGATGAAACAATATGAATTTCACATCAACCCTTCCACAATCACAATTCACTATCAAAACATCAAAGGATTACAAGTCAAACTTACATGTCCATGTTGGTAATAAGAATCCTTCAAACGCTCCAAAGTTTCATAGAATCTCTCCATATCCTTCCCTTTATAAACGTGCAAGTCCTTTCCAATGTCATGGAACTCCGACCTAAAGCAATTTGGGTACCAACAAAATATAACTCAAATCAGTTAGCTGAAAAAAATACGACAAATCGTAAAAATGCAGATTTGAATTTCAAGATACCTATAGGACTCCAAGTTTTTATTCAGCAAGCAATATTTTTCATACTTCTCGTGGTACTCCTCAACATATTCTTTATACCTGAGATGTATGAGATCACATATTAAGGAAATGAACGCTTTCAAACAGAACATATACTAATTGATGCAAATGATATGAAAGTGAAAGTCAGGAAAAAAATGAAAAGATACTAAAGGAACTACTCATGACATAGTGCATTGTGTGTATCTCTTCAGTCAAAAGCACGAATTTAAAACAGTAAATAAAACGTACTGGCCAAAACCCTTTATTGGTAGCCTCAACTCTGGCTCTTTCTTTTCATACATGAAGTATGGACTGATCTCATCAGCAGAAGATGTTCTCTTCCCCTTGCAAGCATCATTACTTATGTCATATTGTGCTGCTCCAGTAGAAACCATGCGATGATTATCTCCATAGATGAACTCCACACACCCCTCAGTTATATTATGTTGCTTTTCACTATTAACTTCAGAGGGCTTATGATGCTTATGGCATTTAACTACACTCTGAACAACTGCAGAGCAGTGCTGCTGAGAAATAGGTTGGGAATCAACATGTGTCTGGTGCTTATCCTGAACAGCACCCTTGGCAAAAAGTGGCTTCATACTTACTGAATTCTGTTGTTGATGCATTTTCTCAGTTTTTTGCCTCTTAGTGGCACCGGGTTTATCATCTTGCTTTTCTTCAAGATCACTTTCAATGACAAGCTTTCTCGTTTGTATTCGGTTTTCTTCTATCAGAACTGATCCAAAATTAACATTGGTAATTTCCACATCTGGCAAGTCTTTCTCAATCTCCAAGATGTCTGCAACACGAGTACATTTATTTTCGCCAATCCTGATTTGGGTGGGTTCAGAATCTTGATATGTTGATTGAATAGGAAATTTTGATAACCTATTTTTAGAAAGTTTCTGCTCGTATTTTGCCCCCCGGTCATCATCACTTCCCAAAATACCCACCGCATCATTTGATGACTCATTGTTAGAAGAGGCGTCACTTTCACTGGTGCCCCCAAGGCTTCTGCTTCCGCTTTTACCTACACTATCACTATTGTTACTTTCACTATCACTAGAGATACCTGCTGGTCCTTTAGAGTGATCAGGGGCGTTTTTCTCACCAAAGTAGTCAGGTGAAGTTTGGATTATATCTACTTTTTCTAAGGAAGTTAATGCATCTTCAAGATTATAATTTAACTGTAATGGCCCTTCCAATGCTTCAGTATCAGCTCTTAACGGCAAGCTAGATTTTGGAGCAGTATCTTCATGCTTATTATGGCTAGGTGGTTTGTGGCTATTATTCTCTTCGGGAGAACTGGAAAAGGAAAACAAAACATCACAACCACCGAATATTGCATTGACAAAGATATATACCATGAATAGCTGCAATACCATAAAATTGTCAAAATCAAATGGCTTTACTGGCAAGAGAAATTCTGATATTATAATAAGAGTCCAGAAAAGGAATCCTCAAGTAATAAGCCACAGTGCCACCAGGATCCCATTAAATTAAATCAATTTTGTGAAGCTTAGGAAAAATGTTACTCTAAGCCTCTAAGGAACTCAGACAGTTCAACAAAATGGTAGCAACTACTCCGTATTATTCATTTAAGATAATCGCAGTATATCCGTCAGAGGAAGAGTCAAGGAGTTGATTTGGAGGAGACGTCCAATCAAAAGACAAAGCCCCTTTATGATGAGAAAACCCTTGTTTCTTCAATAGGGTTTTCGAGGTAAATCACCCAACAACAACAACAACGACAACCCAGTATAATCCCAACTCTGTTGGAGTCTAGGCAGAGAGGTAAATCACCCTAGGAAGTAGGAACTAAAAACGTTCACAGTACGAATATTGCCATAGACTTGAATTACTGAAGTCTTATGGGTTCTTCTAATAACAAACAAATCTTCAACTAAAGCTTTAATCCTATGATGTACTTCTTGGATTGGCATGCACAAAAAACAACACAAGCTTGAGGAATGTGAAAATACTAGACATTATACCTTCCATTGTTGATTGTTGATTTCTTGAGAGTTTCCATCTCAACTCCCGGTTTAAGAAAATATCTTCCTGGAGCCCGAAAGATTGCAACCTAATGTGAACAATATATTAGATGTTGCTAAATATGTACTCTGTAGATAACAATAGAAAAAAATAGCAGAGACAAGAAAATTACTATGGTATTTCTTTTATCCTTTTCCAATACATATTTATGGCGGAAGCCCGGACTTCATAGGAAAACAACACTAGTTATTAAATCATCACTTTACAATGAAATTACAGAGAGAGCTTTCCCTCTTTTACTCACAAATTATTCAAGTGATAACCTTTGATACAAACCTTTTTAAGCATGGTCTCAAATTGCCTTCCTGAGTTTGGAAAGGCCTCTCGAACAGCTTTCTCCAATGCCTAGTAATACAAAAATTCATTTATGTGATTCAGCTTAAAAGTTTTGATGACATATCATATATGAACACTCTCTACCATTCTATGCAAGGAAATAACAAGTCACAAGTAGAAAATATAGATGAGCGGATCTAACTCTCACAAAGACTAAGCTTACATTAATATATTTTCGAATAAAGTTCTTCACACACCTTGATGGTCATTCCATGTGATCGGTTGTCCATAAGGACAGTTGTCAATGTGCTCTGTAAATCACAAAGGTTGGAACTTGTGCTTTTCTTGCAACCAAATGAAGTAATTGTTGACAAACCAGATTTCTGAGAAGCTTTAGGAGTGCTTCTTGCTGCGCATGCATGATTGGAACAAGAATGAGAAATGCAAGACACATCAGGACTTTGGATAAAAAACCTAGAAGATCAACTCACGTACAGCTTACCATATGCTGGATGGAATACTTGGGGGAGAAAAATGCAACAAGAAACCAAGAGATTGAAATCTTAACTACCTGGAGGCGGTTCAAATTTTCTCTTTCTCTGAGGCGGTTGTTTGAAAGCCCTTTTACATGGATTTCCTGAAAGCTAAAGAGTTTCACTTTGGTGCAAATGTAAACTACTGTATTAAAAAAAACTCGTATCTTATAAAAAGTCATACTTGCCTCAGCAAGTTACAAATATGTAAATTTACAAATACTGGAGTCCAGAGAAAAGTTTTACCTTCTACTGCATCCATTGCCTTCACTTGACTATTTGTAGATGGATTGCGAGAGTCTAGAACAATGGTTCTGTTTCCAGATGCAAAAGCATGCAAATAGCATAAGGAAATATGGTTAGTGAGAATAAGCAAATGCAGTTTACAAAAATTATTATAAAATCCAAAACTGATTGTAAGCAAACAAGTATTCAAGTAAACACAAAGGAAAAGATGACAAAAGAAGAATATACTTGCGTGATTTGGACTTGCGCTCAGCTTCCTCAGATAGCATTTTAACATGGTTTTTAGTTGATTCATCCAAAACACGTTGTACATTTACCTTTCTCCAAGCACTACCTGATTCTACAAGCAATCCATTTCCATCTTCATCACTTTGGCGTTCTTCATATATATCACAGAGGTCTCCCGTATCCCGTGACCATGTGAATCTGAAGTCTTTACCACCAACATTAATAACCTGGAAAACAAAATCAATTAATGCCTTGAACAGCAGCCAATAAGCATGCTGGATCTATAAGATGAACTATTAAATATATTCAATACAACAAAGTTGTCATGGTTTTATCAAAGACAACCTTGAACCTTCAAAAATTCCTCTCTGTTCAACCTCTCAAGTATGAAGAAGTCATGTTCAATTCTTTTTAACAGGGAAAAAGATAAACAAATAATTAAGTCATATAAGATGCATAGTACTTCGTAATAAACAAATAAAGCTGGGTTCAGTTTTCTGGTACAAGAGGTGTGACTTTCAGTCTGAACATCCCTAATATTGTCTTAATATTTGTTTGCACTAGATGAATTTCCATGGTGCTGAATAACATTACTGGAAACCAATTGAAGCCTTACAAGAAGATGGAGGATATAAGCTAGCAATTCATGCCTGAACTTAGAGACCCATCAATGACATGCCTCCCAAGATACTACCTTTGTAGCGCTAAAAGACAGTTAAATAAATGCTTCTCCCTAATGCAATAAACACCACAGAGTTAAACTCCGGGTATGAAATAAAAGTTCCATCTTCAAAACACATATTAGACTACAGAAATTGTGAAATACAAAGATGAACTGACATTCCAAGCAGAGTCACTGGCATTCGAGCCAAATTTTATTTGTGTTGTAGCGCCATGAGCCTCCGCCCGCTTGATCTCCTCCACAAGGTCCGGCGTCAACCGAATAATTGTCGCAAAGTGAAAACGGTCCCCGGAAACGAGGCTAAAAGTATCCTCTGTTGCATCGGAAGGAGCCGGAGGCGTGGAAGCAGCAGCGGCACTACGGTTGCGGGGACCAGCTACCCCATTGCCGAACGACAGGCGCCCACCAGGCGCGGCGGAAGACCTGCGAATAGCCGGCTGTTGGAAGTTGGATTTATTTTGGCGCTTGCCAGCGCCTCCCGCTCGGCCTCCGCCGCCACCGCGGCCGCGTTTTCGGGAGCCTCCGGATCGGGGCATCGTACTCGGGTTTAAGTTTTGTCACCTCCACTATAAGAAAAGACTCGTTTGGGTGTAGTGTTGATGAAAAATACTCAATTTAGTTTCTTAAATTATTTAGTTTCTTAAATTATTTTTAAATTATTTGATTGACAATTGAGACTTTAAAAAATGAATAGAAGACTTTATGTAGTGTTTGTTTGACACAATTATCAGAGTTTAATTTTAATATTTTGATAAAATTATCTAACACCAGTATTTAGTTTTATAACTGTGTTTTTTTATTAAAATTATAATTTGTATTTTTCAAAATAAAATAGAGAAAATTCAAACCATGATTCAATAGAAATTTCGTGCCAAGTATTTTGGGTGTTGGTAATTACTAATATAACAAGCCCAATGCAAGTATTCAGGCCCAAGGAAGAGAAATGTAATTGATCAAATTAGGCCCAGGGTGCGACCCACAAGCCAAACGGGTGGATTGACCCAATTTGGCCATGAGGCGTGCATGGTTCAGATCGGTTGAACGCAGGTGCCAGGGTTGAGAATTTGGAGGAACGATTTAAAAGATATTTTTTGTAAATGATTTAAATGTTACCTTAATCATCTAAAAATAAAATCTTAAAATTGTCGACATTGATCATAAGGAGATAAGGACTATTTCTATCTATTCTAAAATAAATTCGACGATGACGTAATGAGGGATGAGAACCCTAATTGGTTAAGTTTGAAATATTACTTTCTTCTATTCATTCTCATACACAAAATTCTAGTGAAAGTCTAGCAAGTAGCAATGAAGCAAGGATGCATCTGGGCTCGTACATCACAAAACTCTTGGCACATTTGCAAGTTAAGTAAGGAGACAGGAATGCCTATGGGATTATACGTCCCGAAACCCCTTGGTCCATTGGTTAACCGTTACTCTGTACATAACTCCTAAGTTGGAATGAAAAACGACAAAATAAAAGGTAGAGAGGACAAAAGCAATTACCAATGAAAAATTCAAAAGCGCAATACAACAATGAGCAGTACGGCCTTCTATGTAAATTGTCACTCGGTCAAATCACCACATTAGCCGCAATGCGGGCATCGGGCCTCAAGACACGGCTACATGACTTGGACTCGAGTCTCGAGCACGAGTTGATAGGACTTCGAGATTAACTCAAACTTACCTATGGTAAATGACATCGAGCAAAACACAAAAGCTCGAGGGAGAGAATTTCCACAATTTTTCTAGGAATACTTTCGTTCAAAATATTTATTCTCGGTCAGTTATTTTAACTTTCGCATGTCTTTCTAGTTTTTTGTATCTTTGTCTATCGAACTCAGAAGTCGTGTTATCCGACTAACATCACTATTCCAATGAATCAAAAGCATTTCAAGCGTTCACGTTAAGTTGTCCCATATGTTGGGATTGTGTGTGCCCTCACACCCTAACCCTGCATTATTATGATATTATTCGCTCTACGTCAAGCCCCAAAGATTTATTTTTAGGTATATCTCCCAAAAGTCTCATACTAATAGAGTTAAGTAAACCTACACTACTACAAAAACGACCAAATTCCCCCAATTGCATCGGTAAGCAAAATAAACGATTTAGATGTTAAAAAAATTCACGTACCGTTTAGCATTTGCATCGGTTATTGTAAAAATATAATTAGATCTAAACTTGAATGATTTGATTATACATAGATCCACTATTTATAATAGCTACAAGACCATGACCTAATTACAAGCCCAACAAGAATGAGCCCGTTAACGACAAACTCTACTACATTCCTTAACACTCCCCATCAAGTTGAGCATGAGGTTAACGAATGCACAACTTGGACAATTAAAAAAACTAGGACAAAAAAAACTTGAACTTGATCTGCTGTGACAACAACAAACGAAGGCCCTGCAAACGAACAATATGTTTTGATGACGAATGACTCCCACGCGGTGACACGGGGACGACTAACAATCATCCCAAACTTGGAGGCCGTGTTGCCGGACTGAGGCGCGACTATGCTACCAACCTCACAAACAAACATGCCGAACATACAGCTGGTTGCACTTGAACATACCAAATAGCAACAAAAAATAATGTCACCAAAAACGTCGTCAAATTTCGATGAACGGTAGAGTGAACATAAAAACCTTCTTCCTCGAAGCACGAACAAATCAAAACAAACAAATTCAATAAATTCAAGAGGGGACCACCAATTTCAGCCAAATAATTTCGGCCCAAAAACCTCAATTTAAGAAGAGGATTAATTGACCGTATTAAACAAAGATGTGAGGACTAGCCAGCAAACCTTGCAGCCACACTTTTTCCTTTTCTTTTAATGACTGCGACTCAAAATTGTGGTGCCCAAGAACAATTGGGTAACTCGGAATGATGTTGAAGGTTGGATCACACAGACTATGACAAGAACGTAACGAGATCTGATGGTGAAGCCGCCGTCGCCGGACAAACCACAGGAGACGGCGGCGGCAGAAGCGGCAAACTAGAGGAAACTAGGATTTTAGGTTTTCCCAAGATTTGGCGCTGATACCATGTAGAAATATAATTAGATCTAAACTTGAATGATTTGATTACACATAGATCCGCTATTTATAATAACTACAAGACCATGACCTAATTACAAACCCAACAAGAATGAGCCCGTTAACGACAAACCCTACTACATTCCTTAACAGTTATTACTAATAACTGATTCAAATGGGTATTTGAATCGGTTATTAGGAATAACCGATGCAAATGCTAATTAACTTTTTGGAATGGGGTGTTCTCCCAACAAACCTCTTCCTCAACTCAGGATCATACAACTTCTGAAAGATTGAGGGAAGAGCTCGATGAGATGAGATCATCTCAAACGTGTGAATTGCTAACAATTAAAGAGGAGATTACTCGGGTATATGGAAGAGGTTTCCCCCCCAACAAATGAAGATGGTGATGGAGACACAGAATGAACGGGGTATGCAGGAGCTTGACATGTTCCTAACTTAAAGCATTTGTAATTCTACGTGAATTTGTTAACTACACAAGATTGATTATTGAATTTGGTTTATATGTGATTCGTTATTGATGATAGTGTCATTAGTGTGAGGATTTTGTGTGGTTGTGCTTGTTTGACGTTGCTATGTTTCTTTGTTGATTGGTTTTCCTTCCTCTTAGTACATTTTGTCTTCTTCATTTTCTTTTCCTTCCACTCTTCTTTTCTTTTCCTATCTAGCCAAACAAGAAAAATATTTTCCTTCTCATTTCCTTTTCAAATTCTTTGAACCAAACATAGTGTAAATCTAAACGTAGAGTTAGTCTTTTCTGATGCATTTGTTTGATGTATAGTTGTGATGGTTGTAGTGTATTTTTACAAGATTGATTTTGTATACTTATGAATTGGCTTACTTATTGGCGGTTTGATTTTAATGAAATGCATGTGTGCTTTGTTAAAAAAATAGTTGTATTTAGTACTTTATTAAAATTCTTTAATTTAAAGATCAATAATTAAAATATAATTGTTATCTTGTTATAAATAATGAATTTTATATTAATATTATAAAAAAATTAATACGACATTTGCAACACTTACTAGTGTTGGTGACATAAAAACACATATAAGTGTGGCAAATCAAAACATTAGCCACACATACTAAGTGTCGTAAATATATTCATTAGCCACACTTACATAAAAGTGTGTCAAAAAATTCTCCACATTTATGTAGCCACACTTAGGTCATGGGTGGCAAATTATCTTTTCCACATTTATAAGTGTGGCAAACAACACTTTTAAGGGCACCGAAAAGCCATCTTTCTTGTAGTGGTTTCATATTAATGGAGTTGGGGAAGCAGTGTAAACATATCGTATCTTTTGGTTCCTCGATCTCTTCTAAATCTTCAGGTAGGAATGAGATGTATGGTGTTCACCCCGCACAATACAATCCTTTCAAATATATTGATTATATTCCTAATCTAGACTGTTTATTTGAGTTTAATTTACCATTGTAATTTTTATTTTGGTCCGTTTACCACCGTACATCATCAACATTATTAACCACCGTCCCAATTAAAAAAAAACGTTAATTTTCTTGCCTCCTTAATAATGATCAAGGACGGGACAAGGAGGAATGGACGCATCTATATATGGACATCAATAATTTGTGTTTATTATTATTATTATTATTATTATTATTGTTGTTGTTGTTGTTGTTGTTAATTAGTGATGAGGGGTCTATTTTAATTAATTAATTAAATGTTCTTCTTCTTCATACATTTGGGCGCGGACATGGACTCCACCAGCCCATGCATCTTCAATTCATTGTACGTGCCTCAAATTAATTAATTCCTTCCGGCCTTATCTTATTTTATTGTTATTATTATTATTATTATTATTAGCCCCCTTCCGCGAATTGCAGCACATATTAAACTTCTTTTTTTTCTTTTTTTGCAACGTCCAACTTTTCAAAATAATTAAAATTTACATTTTCTTACATTAAATAATTTTTTTATTCACATGTTTTGGTCTTTTTTTATGCACATCAAGATTGATATAGAGAGTACGTAACTTTAAAAAAAAGAATTAACAAACTAACAAAAAATATTTATGAAATAATCAAAGATAAGTTTTGCTTACAAATTTCTTTCTTTAGTGTCAAATTTGGTGCGCGCGCGCTGCGTTTAATTCCAAAATTTGGTGCGCGCGCGCTGCATTATTTCTTCCACTAGGTCATTTTTAAGTCCTATTTAGAGAATAAAAAAATTTAAATCTTACATTTAGAAAGTCATTATGTTTTAGTCCTATTTAGTGCAAATTCCACATTATTAAGTTCTCATGTAAAAATGTTACAAAACTTAATCAAAGTACAACGGTATGAATACAAAACCTAATCTAGACATTTGTCAATAATTAATCTTTAAAAAAAATGAGATGATGATCAGTTTAGCACATTCAGAAAATGAAAATATGATATTGGCAAGGCAGTACGTGTCTCCGATTAGCATAAACACACAATTTTTAAAAAAAAACACGGTAAAAGTCAAAATTAAATTAGAACCTAATATAAAAACATAAAGAGTACCACGGGGTGTTTTTTTACTTCATGCATTCTCAAAAACACTTCATTTTTTAATTTTTTCTATTTTCAACAAAACAATTCCACTTTCTATCAAAAAAAACCTTTTTTACCTCTACTTTTCAAGAACGAAGGGAGTAAAAGTTACTTGTATACTCCCCATCTCAAAATAAAATTTTTAAAATTCTTACGAGATCTTTAAGTTCCATGCCCATTTCATGCATCTTAGTGTATTGATATCGTAAAAGAATGTGATATTAACAAAAAAATACACTTGTCAGTCCATGAAAAGTGTGAGAAGGACCACATTTTGAATCTAGACTTTAGAACTATGAAGAAATAACTCATAAAATTCATAAATTTTTATTGAATTGTGGTATTTTCGTTCTAAGATCCACATGTGAAATGTGAGACTTCTCACATATTTTTATGGGCTAGTAGTTAGTTGGATCTCTTTCATTTTATAAAGTCCAATACGACGAATACGTACATTTAGTCATTCATGTATCAAGCTAAGGTTCATATAACAAGTGTGAACTTAAAAACCACGAAAATTTTGTCTTTTTTATTATAGAATGGAAGATGTGATTTATAATTTTTCTCTCCGCCTTCATACTCCGTATATAATTTCCGACAATAAATCCCTTACTTTTCAACAAGTTTCTTCAATTTCATAAAGTCAAAAGATAAATATTTTTCATTTTTTTGCCAACGCAGCCATGTATTGTTCATGTGATAGAAAAGTAAAAGAAATCACCATAAACAAGAGTAAAACATAAAAATATCAAAATTGGAGTTTCATGTTTTTATTCACTAAATAAGAGTGTGCACTGTATGTAATATGGCATTGTTCATGGATATTTTAGCATACTCTTTGGTAATATACATAGTCATGATTGACATTGTAAAAACATTTTAACTCATATTCTAGAAAAAAATATAGAACTCTGATTTTATTTTGATATATCTTTATTTTTTTACTCCTGCTTTGAATATTTTTTTAAAAGATAAATTATTTTGAAAGAACATCATGCCAAACACTATCATTATATTGATAGACTATCAATATATAGATAGTGTTTCGAAAATACTAAAACTATATAAATGAATGTTGAAGATTTTGTCAAAGAGCGAGACGGAGACTAAAGAAAGTAAATAATGATCTGATGATCGCATAGCTTGTGAATGGTATATGATGGGGTGAAATGGGCGATGTTTTGTTGGGGACCAATTCAAGTGGAAAGCTTATTATTAGCTTCAATTCTCCTCCCAACTTGACAATAATTAATAATCACACATTCCATCCTGCCACAATTATAAGCCATCCCAATCCCATCATATATCATATACTTCTCTCGTAAAAGTTTTCCAGTTTTGATTTTTAGGTGATTTAACGGAGATGTATATTAGTGTTTAACCATCCACAAATGCCTTCTCGTTAATTTTTTAAAATTGATGTTTCATATCAATGAATAATTAAAAATAATAAGAGATGATATTTAAAAAAAATACTCCGTAAAAAATAAGATGAGATGTGCCAGATGAAATGTGTGAAAGTAGGCTTAAAAAGAGTATTTTAGTCCATTTTATAAAAATTGAAATGTTTTATAGAACGGGTAAGATGTGAAAGTTAAAAAAAATTAATATGACGAATGAAGTATATAAATAGTACGGTGTATATCCATAATAACGAATTGAAGAGAGGTCGGTCGGGGCCGGGTAAAAAAAAAATGTGATGTGTTTAATGGAGTAGCAATAAAAGAATGGGCTGTGGGGGGGCACAACAAATGGATCACTGAAAATTTCAGATGTTGCCGACAAAAGAGACCAAATTCAAAGAGGAAAAAAGAAAAAAAAAACAAAGATAAGATCGGGCCGATAAATTAAATGATCGATCCAGAGGCAAATTTATTCTTGTCGAGCCCTCTGCGGACAGTTGGGGGAAGGACAGGATATCATACATTATACTATATATTCCGGAACCAATTATATATATATAACTAATTAATAATTAAAGGACATGCATATATATATATATATATATATATATATATATATATATATATATATATATATATATATATATATATATATATATATATATATATATATATATATATATATATATATAAAGCAATATCCTCTCATCTTCGGACTTCAAATCAACAATGATATGTATACATATAATACATGCCCTCACATGCACATGCACATGCACATATACTACTCCCTATATTATATAGTGTCTCTCTTCATTATTTTTTTTCTCATTTTCTTTTTGGAATATCTAAAAATTTCTTTTTCTTTCATCTTTTGGCAAAAAGACTTTTAATGAATCTGTTATTATACCTCTATTTTTTTTCTACATTATTTATTTTATTTCATCACATCAAAAGTAATATATGAAAGTCTTTACACTTTTTAACTTTTCTAAATTTTTTAAAGTGAGGGAATGCAAAAGCGGAGCCATACCCCCGCCCCATTCAATTAATTTGTGATAATATTTATTTGTGTAGCTATAAGCTAAGACAATTTCAACGTGTCATTGACCGATAATGGACTTACTCAATATTAGAGCATCCACAATGGTAGCTTAGCATCTCTCACTAGATGTTGAAGTGTGGAATCTACTTTTAAAATGCCAATTGAGCACCTCTCTCAACATCTAAACCTTTCAATAGTGACATCTCATATGGATGCCTCATTTTATTCAATGAATGCAGTGGATTCATATAAATACAATTATATTTTATTTTCTTAATTATAAGTATTTAGTATATGATAATTTTTTAATTAAGATTAATTATTTACTCGTTATTATTAATATTACCTTATTCCTAGAATATATATCTAATTTTGACTTTTTACATTTAAATTAATAAAATTTGGTCTTTAATTAAATAAAAATTATATTAGATATTGATACAAAATTAAATTTCTTAGATTTACGTTGTAAAATATTTTAAAATGTTTTTTATGTAATTAATATATGATGTAGATAATATTGTATCAAAACAAACAGAAAAAACAAATACTCCCCTTGTCCCAGAGTATTCGTCCAATTTTGACTTTTGGAATTGTTCATTTAAGCATTTTGACTCATCAAATTCTCTCAATGTGTAAGCCTAAATATAGTCATGTGTGATCTTGTTTGATTTGTCTTAACATATACTCCGTAGAATATTAATATATAATTTCTATAATTTTTTAATATACAAATTACAATATAAAATGAATTAAAGAAGTATATTGGATGGTATGTAAAAATGAAAGTGGACAAATACTCTGGGACGGAGGTAGTATCTAAGAAAATTTTTAAAATAAATAAAAAAATAGTCATTCCGTTAAAAAGGAGTTTGAATTCTAGAACATTGCCATATCTAATTTTTTGAAGGTGCCAAATCTAATTTAATAAATGCAAACTTTCAAATTGAAAAAAATAATAAATATGACACATGGCACATACATATTGGACCACAATACTTAAAACACAAATGCCCCAATTCTTCCATCCTCGAGCACCGGGTTATGCCAAACATCTTTTTTTTTATTTTTCTCTTTGAACATTTTTTTTGTGCATATATCTATAATAATAGCATCCACAAACATTCCACCCTCCTCCTAGCATCTCTTTTGGACATCCCATTGGAGAAAGGCCTTGTTGCTCCCCTATGGCGTATCCAGAAATTTAATTTGGACTAGTCACACGACATTGCATGTGCCCTCAATTTCCTTTTTTAAAACGTAATGTGATCCAAAATAAAAAGTTGTGTATCTATTTCATACCAGAGGAATTTATTTAAATAGTTATAAAACATAGTGAATTTTTCAATGTAGTATTATTGTTTAATGTTCATTGATCATTGTTCAAGTAAATGTCCATTGCACTGGACATTGTTTAAATTAAATAGCCACAATCACTGAATATTATTCCCACATTATTCAAGTACTATTTAAAGTATAAAAAATTTAAGTACTACATTGGAAAAAGACTATATTTAAATAATACTTAGTACAAATTTTCACTACATACAAGTTACGGAGTATTAATCAACCTTCATTAATAAAAAACAAATTACATACTCCGTATTTAAAAATTATATGGAAAGATCTAGAAAACTAGCGATGACATGACAATATTATTTAATCAAATAGGATACGAAAATAGATCAAGAAAATAAATAAAATTTGACCATATGAATAGTGAACGAGAACTTTATTGTTAGATGGAAAGAGTATATATACTCATAATCATAATAATTACTACTAGATCACAAGTGTTCTTACTCGTCTTCTACTTAGGTCGATATTTTTAACTGGATCGCATCAAATAGAAAGTAATAAGTACGGTCTAATTAATTTACATCATCAAATGCAAGAATATAATGCGGCACACACCAATTCTCTCTCAAACTCCAATGAGACTCCTAATCCATTCTGCCTCTAATCCATCATCAAGCTTCAAGTTGTACTGTGTGAAAAGTGAGTAATTTAATTATGTCACACTACCAATAAATCTTGCTTATTTACACACCATTTGCAAATAAACCAAACTTAAGTAAAGTGAAACGTGGAGAACATTATTATTTAACATATTTTTTCTTGAGTATTATCAAAGGCACATAATAATAATTATAATAATTACGAACACGTAAGGACTTGGAACAAAAAACAGACCATGTCTATGTCTAATGCCGACTCGACGGGCTCGTCTTCGATCAAAACGCTAAAGAGAACCAAACAACCAACCCATGGTGGAATCTAAACCATCACTAAATATATATAACTACGGTACTAATTAATTGAGGATACTTGTACTTATTATATAGAAATAAATACCACGCAGAGATCATTAGCAAATTAATCACTCACTAGCTTCCAAGTTCCAACATTTGTACTTTTAATAATAATAATATTAAACCGGATGTGGATAAATTTATTTATTGGTGGAATGTGGGATCGGGTGTGTACATGGAAAGATCGGGCCAGCCCGGGTGGGTTCGGTTCATCAAACCCATTCCTATATGGGCCACACCGTTTGGGCCCGGGCACGACGTGGGAATCGAATTCGGGTTCCCGGGGAACTCACCCAACTGCAAATCCGACCCGCCCAGTAAACTCCCGAACTGCCGCCCTCCCCCGCTCGCAGTCGTCAGAAGCGACGTGAAACTGGCGTTCACATCGAAGCCCGGGATCCCGGCGATCCGGAACGGCTCATCCGACTTCTGCGGCGGCGCGGCCGGAGGACGACGGTTCGGCGGAGAAGACGGCGCAGCCGTGGTCGTCGAGGAGGATCGCTTGGAAGAGGAGGAGGAGGAGGAGGAGGAGGAGGAGGAAGAGGAGGAGCGCTTGGTGGTGCTCTTGCGGGTGCCGCCGCCGACGGGGATGTTTCTGAGAGCGCCGCCTTTGGTCCAATACCTTTTGCAGTTTTTGCAGAAGTGGCGCGGCTGAGAGAGGTTGTAATTGTTGAAGTAACAGAACTTGGTGTTCATCGAATCGCACCTGGGACATTTCAGGTGCTCCTGCTCTGGAAATTGAGGTTTGATCTGCGTATATATTATTGACGGATCCTGCATCTTCTTCTCCTTCTTCTGATCAATCAATCGACCGACCGATCACACAGAGTTCGAAAACAATTGGGTAATTTCTTTTTTCGAATCTGCAGAGGAAATTAACTTTTGGGGTTAGTGGGCGATTCTGACTGAAACGGGGGGGGGAGTTCAGATCGAGCTTTAGGATCTGGTGAGAAGAGAATTAAAAAAGCAGATGGTGTAAAGGGGGGAGGAAAGTGGAAGTTGGGAATTAAAGAGGAGAAGGACAAAAAGAAGCTTCAAAATTAAAAAGGGGAAAAAGTATGGACGAAAAAGTCAGGATTTGTTTTTCCTCCCGACCAGGAAAACTTTTTTTTTAAAAAAAAAGAGAGAGAGAGAGAAGAAGATCAGACATGAAGAGAGATGAAGAAGGCTGACATTTCAAGAGGAAGAGCCGCTGAAAGTGTTTTAAATTCCCTGAAGGGGGGTAGGAGGGGAAAATCAGAATATATTCTCTCCGTCCCAAAAAGTCTTTCTTGTACGGTCTCTCGATAATTCTTATTTGTTTGTGTGTTTTCATTGATCATTTGATAAAATAAAATATTCTTGTCACCTCTTATTTTGTAAATTTTTTGATGTAGTTTTTAAATATAATTTTTTTATGTGTTATTTCCTTACCAATTTGCAAATAAAATTATTTCAAAATCCACAGGATTTTGCACATTAACCAAAGTAGGAAATCCTTTTTGGGACGGAAGGAATAATTCTTTAGAAAGAAAAGGAGAATGAAAGGATGAGAGAGAAAGAAAACTCAACTTTGGTCTCAATGCCCACTGACTCATCTCATAAACAGAGGGGAATAGAGTTTTATTCATGTCAACTGCACTAGAAGTAATTATATTATACCGAGTACAATATAATTATGGCAACAAAGTGTGTTATTATAACTAAATATATTTTTTTATAATTTAATATATCTGGGGTGTGAGAGTTTAACAAAAAAACAAATTATGGTAATGTTTTAGGGCTAGATTTTTCACTTGAGAGAGGAGGAGAGTGATGGTTGTCATTTTTTGGGGGTGGAAATGAGAGTGAAAGAATATGCCGACAAGTATTTTACAGCCAAGGGAATTGATGATTGAAAAAAAGGAATAAATGAATGGTGGACGTGGAAGGGATGGAGTAAACCAGACTCTTTTGAATTAATCAAAGAAAAATGCTAGGGGTACACCTTTCCATTTGTCCCTCACCCTCTCCATTACCACAAAAATGACTAAGAAATTAAAACAAAATTAAATAAATAAAAATGGGGTTAAAATGAGTGGTAGAGAAAAGAGTGGGGACAAATGGGGTGTACCCTTAGCATGACTCTTAATCAAAAGCATGATGATGCTCTTAATCAAAAGCATGATGATGATGATTATGATGATGATGAAAATGTGTTTGTGAAGTTGTTGGCTTTATCCTCTGATGCCAAATGGACGGTCAAGATCGAGGGTACTATCCCCACAATTCCGGCCAACACACACCACTCTTGTTACAAAATATGCTGTGAGAATATAGACGGTGTAACCGTGTGTAACGTCTAGCAAACACGGTGCAAAATATACAATCAGAGGCGCGGATCTAGGATTTTACGGCCATGGGATCCCTTACCCGGCTACCTCTCATTCTCATGTCAAACTATTTCATAAGTCTTACGGAATAAAATTTAATAATAAATTAAACAAGAGTGGATTGAGTATTTTCTTGAATAACTAAAGATAGAGTATTTACTTGAGACACCGGAGCACTAACATTGTTATCAATTCCACTCGACTCCGAATATTTGAATTTGGCTAGCTTTTTGAAGTACTTTTGCAATTTAAATTCTATAAATTAGACATAAAATGAACATTAATTCAATAATACTTATCACTTGCAATCCTAAATTAATTTTTTATTGACGAAAAATCTTTGATTCTTTAATGTATAAATTATTATATATTACTAAATACTAATCATACATTCATATATCAAACTTCAAAGTTCAAACTATCATAAAAAATAAAAAATTAATTTTAGTAAAATACAGAATTTAATTTTAGTGAAAAAATTAATTTTACCGTTGAGTCGTTGACGGGAGTGACGGAGTCCGGGAGGTGACTGCTTGAAGTGCTGCCGATGGGAAGAAGATGACGCAGGCTGCCCGTCGCTGGAGCTCTGGAGGACGGCGGCTGGTCGGCGGTTGCAGGGTCTCGCAGAAGTCAGAACGGCAGAAGCTAGGGAGTTAGGGATCCAAAATCAAAATTAAGAGTGTAAAATAAAGAATTGGGGAACTGGAGAAGAAAGGATAAATTTACAGACAAAACTTCTCCTTTACTTCAAAAAGGAGAAGAAAGGAGAAATTTACAGACAATACTACTCCAATTTTCTCCTCCACATCATCTTTTTGGGACGCAATACACAACTTCTCCTTTACTTCTGTTTACTTTTGACATCAAAAGGACTACTAAAGTACTATTTATAATATAATCCAAATGATTCTTGTATCATTAAGTATTTATATTATACAAATATTTTTAAAAACTTGAAAGAAAATAAATTTATACTTTGTTAATTAATAAATTGATGTCATACTTTTTCAAAAAAAAATTAAATTAAATTTATTTATTTTTAATAATTGAAGAAGTGTATGGTTGAAATTTATTTGATAAATCTTACTTAATCTTAAACAAAAAGCATGTTTTTGAACATTTTAACACATACGGAGTAATTCCAGCTAGAAAAAAAAAAGTTGAAGTTGCCATGCGGCAGCCATTCCAATGATTTGGCCAAAGTACTCCAAAATATTAGTCCACGGGCAGAGGACTTCTTCTCCTCTTTTGTCTTGAATTTGGTGCGGAGAAGGAGTTCTCCATGCATCTACTCCTCCTTTCAAATGCGGGCGGCAAACTATTTCAGGAGAAGTTCTTCTCCTCCGTTTGAGTGAGTTTTTACATCCTCTCGCATTGCTGTTCGAGCCATGCTTAAGCATAAAATGGTTTTTTTTTTACAAAATCAATCTTATCCCCAGTTGGGATTGCGCGTGCCCTCCCCCAACCCCGCATTAGCATGATATTGTCCGCTCTGGGCTAAGCCCTCACGGATTTGTTTTTGGGCACTTCCCAAAAGGCCTCATACTAGTGGGGTTGGGTGAACCTATATATTTTGTTCCATTTTTTTCTTCTCCCTCCGGTGTGGGACTTGGAGGAATCCCCAACAGTGCCCGCGCCTTAATTTTATTCATACTTCAAGTGGGTCCATACATGTTGCTTTGATGGTTCTCGGAGAGGACGTTAGATCCGAATCCTAGAAGCTAGCTAGCTAAGAGTGAGAGTTTCATTCAACGTGGTAATTAATCCAATTAATTAAATGGCGCATTCATACAATCACGGAGTTAATTACTTTAATCCCGTTTGGCATCATCGATGGAGATTAACGTTAGCATTTTGAAAAGGCTATTCGACGGTAGCTTTTAGTGTTAGTGTTTTCTGAATTAATCTACACCATTAAAATTTTATTCAAAACGCTAATCGAAAACATTGTTCCCAAACAAAGCCTTTGTCAACCCAATTAAATGGCTTTGATGGTTCTCAGAGGAGAGGATGTTAAAATCCGATGTCTCAAGATCGAATCCTAGAAGCTAAGAGTGAGAGTTTCATTCACCGTGATATGCACATCAATCACGAGACGTTTTTTTAAGGACTAGATTAAGATTATGTTGGAATGTAATTGAAATGTTATTTACATCTCATTAATTAATTTGTCAACCCAATTAAATGGCACATTCATACATTCATTTCAAACCTGGGGACTAAACATCCATTTGTTCTCTTCTAATGTGCCCATAACCCTAAACATGTGATGATTCTTAATTACCAATTAACATTACGAAAAAGGGGAAGAAGATAATAAAAAACAACTTTTTGATTGGGAACTATATGAGTTTGTCTCCATTGACTTGTTTACTTTAGACAATTAAAGAGTCCGTTGACTTAGTTTCATGCACTCCCACTCTCTAGTTTTATCTCTTAGTTCAAATTATTCTCACTTCGTAACACAAAAAATATCATAAAAGACTTGGTACATATAGTTAATGCAGAATTAAAAATTATTGTATGATTGAAAATGATACATACGAGAGAGAATTAATACTCCCACGGTTCGGTATTAATATTCCCCAATTGACTTTTTCCCATTTTTTTGATGAGTTGACTAAGGAAGTAAATGGTCAGAAATGCCCCTACTGCCAAAGTCCCAACCTTGCAAGCACTCACCTTCCCCAGTCCCAACACCACCATTGATAGTCCCGCAGCCGCCCTCATCACAGTCGTCAGCCACACCACCGCCCCATCACCGTCGTCATCCCCATGCGTGACCATATCTTCCCCTCACCATCCCTGCCACCCCCCCCCCCCCCCCCGCCAACGCCCACCATCAACACCACCGTGCCCGCGGCTCCATCGTCACCACCATCCGCCATCGTCACACGGGGGAGAAAGAGAAAAGGGAGGAGAAGAACGGAGGTGAAGATAAAGCTATAGATGGATCTGCCAGATCTAGGAGGAGATGGATAAGAAAGGAGAAAGGGGAAGAAAGAGGAAGAGGAGGGAGAGCCACTGTGAGATCGAGAGATAGAAGAGAGGAGGGGTGGGGTGGGGGAGGAGAGGAAGTCGAAGAAGAGGAAGGGAAGAAAAAGAATATAGATCTGATCTGGAAGGAAAGAAAGAAGAGAGAGGGGGAGAGAGGAGTAAAAGAGATGGGGGGTGATGGAGAAAAAGGAGGAGGAGAAAAAAAGAAGAAAGAAGAGAGAGAGATTTGATGGGAGGAGTATTTTTGGAACATTTGGGGTTAAATTTAGAAATGGAAAGATTAATTACGGACGGAGAAAAAGGAGAAATAGGAAGATTATTTCCGGACGGAGGGAGTACAAGCTACTCACAATTCTTCTATAAATGAAAAGCAGAATCTTTTCTTTTTTGCAGAGAAAAAAATGTAAAATCTTTTCGATACTTAAATAAAATAAGTTGATGAAAAAAATATCATATGATTGGAAAAATGATACAGACAAGAGAGAAAAACAAAAACAAAAAAGAGACCGTCGTTAATTCAAAAGATGTGGATCGAGCAATAATAATCTGATAATAATGAACATAATGACATAATGTATTTATATCTCTTTGGTAATGTTGTTTGAAAGCAATAAGGGCTTTGTCGTATATGGTGCAAGTATTTATGAATGTCGCAGTCGCATAAGAAACGATAGATTTACTCATCCCTAGCTAGCCTCCTCCTCTTCATTCAAACTAAATTAACTTCTCTTTGTCTCCCCCAAAGTAAAGTACGTTTTTTTTAAATGTCCCATTAAAGATGATAATAGTACTTGGCATTCATGTTGAAAAGTGACTTTCTTTTTAACAAAAAATTTAAAGGGTGTCTCAAAATTATTTCCCACATTCTGTTTGTGCATTTCAATCAATGCCTTCTCGTTTTGTGCTATTAAAAAAATAAAACAGGTGGATTATCTTCATCAGATTTAACATTTTCATGCATACCCCTGAGAGTCGCAGTTGTTTGAGCATTTCAATTCTTCCTCTTTTGCTTATAACTTGCTTAAACCAGACCCCAAATACCCTCTGGACCACAGACATTTAGACATGTCCAAACAAAACCAGAGCATACTATGGAACAAACAAGAACCCTTTTACGTACTAAAATCATTCGAATCGTACCATAAAGATACAGACCCAGACCAGCCACCAAAGCCAAAATGATTAGGAGACTAAGATATCAAATTTACTGGCAAAGAAAACAATATATCTGAATTACTCTCTGTTACAGAATACAGAGGGAGTAATATAATAAACTATGCTATAGGGGCACAGGTGTTTTAATAAACAGTTACAAATGTCTAGCAATCTACCACCAGAGCATGAAAAATAAACAAATATTATGACTAAACTGGACACCAGGGCAGTTAGCAGAATTTTCTTCTACAGTACATTTGTGGGAACTATTGTTGCCGATAATATATAAACACACTAAATTTAATCTACAAAAAAATAATAATAATGGTTGCAAATCTACCCCCACCCAAATACAAGTTAACATTCTTACTTCCCAGCATGTTCTTATCTAGAAGCTGCTTCTTTATAGCGCGGTCTACATTTTACTGTACTAGTGGCAACTTTGGCAAAGCCATCACTTTTCTTGAAAGCTTCTATGGGTAACATTGACTTCATGAACTGAAACACACAAGCTTGGCATCAATGAGGCACTTGATCAAATGGGTGAAACAACCATGTGGGGCATCCAAACAATGACCTTCCCAAAAACCAAACAAACCCAGAGGTTTGGGGTGAGTGAGATGTGCACGGACCTTAACTCTACGCCAGATATGTTTGCAGAAAAGAAACCAGAAAAATAAATGATAAAGCAAGAAACACATTCACCTCACGCATAATACATATACAAGCTGTTTGCAGCAGCACATGCAATTGAATTTTCGGTTGGATGCCATGCGAGATGGAGCAGTTTTGTGCTGAAATCAAATGTGTTCCCATTTGCATCTCCAATGGGACTTTCTGCACCTGTAATAAAATCATTCCATGACTGCAGTCTCTTTGTAAAAGAAACTATAAGCTTCTTTGCATGTGGTCCTTGATAATATCAATGGAGCTTTTGGTAAGTCAAAAGCAATTTTACAAGTGCTTTTAAAATGTAGGAAAAACAATACAAACCAAGTGCTTTAAAAAGGTTGGGGGAGACCAATTTTTCAAAGAACAATTTTAAAAGGTTGGGGATGAACAATTCTGGAAGAACAATTGTATCTTAGAGATGGTGATTTTTAATGAAGAATACTCATTTAAAAACATGTGCTTTTATAGGAAGACAAATTTACAAAAAGAAAAAAAAGAGTGTTAGACATGCAGATGAATAGAATACTTGAAATTTTGTGCTTCTTTCACAAACATGTGTTTTATGGAAATTCCAGGGAAAAAAACACTTTGTAACTGTATTGGAATTTTTTAGTGCTTTTTGGTAGATTCTCATTTAGTAAGCAGAGCCGCTCAGATGAAGGCACTTTTTCTTCTAATGTACAATTTAAACAAAAGCACATCCATAATGCAAAGAAATGAATATGCCGAATTGCGGACCTCGCCTGCCAGAGAGAGTAATGCTACTGCTAGGGGATCTTGAGGGTCTTGAAGGGGTCTGGGATTGCCGCCTGGATGAGCATAGTCAGAGGTTGAACAAGAAATAGAAGAGAAAGAAACACAAAAGAATGAATGAGACAGAAATAGATGGGAATAAAGAGAGGTAAATAACTTCTCGCTTTTCTTCTACCTTTGAGAGAAGTTTATAAGTGGGTCTTACCACTTCCCAATTTCTTTCCTCTCAATTTCTTTCCTATGCCAAACAAGAGAAACCAAACAATTGTTTTCTAACCCTTCCCATATCATTTATTTCTTTCCCACTTCTACTCTACCAAACAAAGGGTAACTATCAAAATAAAGCAAAACATAGCCTTCAGCCTGATGTGTCTAACACAAATACCTCATGGGATTTTTACTTGCTTCTAGTGTTGTTGCTTCGACACTTCCAGCGGCACAGCCAAAAACGCGGAAAAGGTTACTGAAGCAGCAACATTTACTCAGATACCAAAGAAGCAACACAAAAAGTAAAAACAATGGGAACAAGAGCAGGAAAAATGCATATTATCTGGAGTATAGATACCTATATGATCCTGTAGCTACTCGCAAGCCATCACCACTCAAGCAGCACTCAAATTTATCAAATATGGAATCATTCTCGTACAAATCACAAAGCTACAAGTCATCAAATTGTACACTGTTTAATCAGCATTCACTGAGGGTAAAAAAAGAAAATTTTAGAAAAGAATAATAATCTTCGACTAATGAATAATTCACCTTTGGTCTTAGATGTTCGTGAACCTGGAAACTAGCAACTGGACCAGAATTCATATTTACATCCCACAGCTGGTAAGCCAAGTATAAGTCATTAAGTAAATAGCACAAAGAGTGGCAGTAACATTGATATAAAAGTTGTTTCAAAACAATCATTTCAGAAAATAAAGACAAAATTATTAGCATAGAAATAAGTATGAAACATCATTGAATAGCAGAAATTAAGCACACCCACACCCACACACATGCAAACACCCATCCTAGGAGCATGTAAGCATAACTCACACAAAATAGTAATAAATAAACAACCTTAAGAGTCATGTAATCGCGACCAAGGATATATCTTCCATCCTTTGCAAATTTAATGTCAGAAATTGAAGCAATGATCTCGGTAAAGAAAGATCTCGAACCAGGTGCCTCATGTTCCTCGAACCTAAAGGCGCATAGAGGAGTGGTTCAGATATGTATGAATGAATCTATTCAGTAAGACTGTTTAAACTTGGTATAAACTTCCTTCATTCTCAAATAAATGTAACGTAAGGAAAAAAAGTCATGTGAGACCTTTTTAGATCCGTCTTGGTATAAACTTTCATAATATCGACTTTTTATAACTTAACTAAAACATTATAAAAACATTAATGATTTAATGTGTGCATTGGTAAATGTGCCAAGTCTAGTATGTATGTATCTACGCTCACCATCCTGCAACAAAGGTTGTGCTTTGAATTAATGGAGTTCAAGAATTAGGTTGAAATGCGAAAACTGTGTGGTAGGAATGTGTTTAAAAGAGAAATGTTATGACGCATGTATTCCTTCCCTAAAAAGGAAATGAGAGAAGAATAAATTTTATTTTTGGACAAAGAAAAAGTGTAAGCCTTGTTTCCGGGCGAATGGAGTATAAAAAACTTTGCATTCACTAACTGTTTTTTTTCAATTTTCTAGATAACTGTTTTCGATTTTGAAGAATGAAAACTCAAAATCATATATAGCACTATCACTTGCAACGTTTTTTCAGCTGGAAAATGGGAAGAAATATCATGTTTGACATTCTATTTCTATATTTTGGAGAAAATTCTTTCTTTTCTATGCCTCCATTTTGAGAATAAAGAAGGGTTACAAGGATGTAGAGGCAATTTCTAATGTAAACCCACCCTTCATCTACAGGAAGATACAATGCCACATTTATTATTTTTCCCTTTTGCTTGTCTTTCTCTTTCCTAGTGGTTTCCTTTTTTAATTTCTTTTTTTTAACTTTATAAAATCTAATGAACTTTATTTATAACTTAACGTTAATTAGTTATATATACCCATTATTCATTTACCTTGTTTTCTTGCTTCATTAAATCATTACTTATTTGTGTCCCCTACTCACATCACTTCTCATTGTAATTCCGAGATTCTTGAAAACAGTCTCCAATCATATTCCCTGGTGTAAATGGAAACAGTCTCTAATCCTATTTTCTGGTGTAAAGGTAAGGTCAGTAGTCAGCTTATATTTTGTCCCCTAGAATGCTAGAGCCTACTTATGACTTATGAGTGAGGTTTACTACGTATGTTTGGTTTAATTGACAGTTAACAAGAATATATAGTTAAAGCCACCGACCCAACGGATTGGGATTAAGGTGTGATAATGATTTTATGATAAGTGTGTAATGTTGACTTGTTTTGATATGGTTCACTTTTTAAAAGGGCGTGACTATAAAAATACTCCACTTTTTAAAAGAGGGGAAATAATGTGGTCAATAAAGCTTTGGGACAGTAAAAATAAGAAGCAACAAAATTAAGAGAGGGAGTAGAAACTATCACAACTCATTGTTGCCTCAAACAATTTTCAAGCAAATGGAAAATATTTATGATGATGACGGAACTGAATATGCATTTCTTTAATCAATTTTTTAGAAATATTCTACATAAACTCATAAAGAGCATGCATACCCACATAAACTTTGCTACTATGCCTTTTCTATGAGTTTAGTGTTAAATACTTTTAGATAGTTGGTTGACACTAAATTACTCCGTACATGTCACGACTCCATACTTAGGATTTAAGTGATGGCAGTTTAATAAAATATGCACCTTTTTAAAATCACTGCCACTAAAATATTAAATGTGTTTCATTTAATAACATTTTGAAAAAGAGATTTTGTTCTCAAAATTATGTTTTTCGTTATTCAAATTGGAAAATGAGTTTGAAAAAGAGGTGATAGTAACCATGATATTTAGTTTTCATGTTGAATGGTGACAACTCAAGAATGAAAATTGGAGAGTGAAGTAATTCAGCCAAAGTCTCCAGAAGAGAGGAGCCATGAAACTAGTAGAAATACTCACAATTTAGCAGGTGAATCACACAGTGCCGATTGCCGTAAATCTATGAGACGTATTGATCCTTTTGAACTACTATAAGCTAACATATTACAGTGTGTCGGGTGAAACTCGGCTGAAGTTATCACCTCTGCAACAACAAACAACCTCTAGTTAAGGTACAAAGTGTATGTCATTACAAAACAAAATCAATAGAAGTTTATTCCTATTTAATGATTATGAATATAAGGAGACTCTTGATGGTAATAAAACACATTTAAGCAATTCTGGCATCTTTGAACGAAAAATGACTTTTGGAAGTTGATGTGATTAATTTTCAAAAGAACTTGGCACTGGAAGTGCTTTGCACTTTGCAGCATATTGAAAAAACATTATCAGACAAAATATTGTCAGAAATTGTGAGCAAAAAATACTCGCTACTTTCAATCATTAGTAGCTTGTAAGCAGAAATAAACATTTTTAATAGGAAAAGAAAGCTAAAGCTGAAAAACAAGTAGGTATTAAATCCATATTCATAATCCATGGATGAATAGGAATTTAAAATTAACTTGTGAAGCTCACCTGTAAGGTCTTCCATATTTGAGGGCTTCATATCAACAATATTGAAACTCTGGCTGCTTATTTCCAAATTCCAAAGATTTATCCGCAGATCATCGGCTGATATAAATGTTTCACCATCACTGAGTACCAAAAAAAAGGAATTAGCATAACTTCTTTCTCAAAAAATTGTATTCGAGATAATAACAGCTAGACAACATAAAATTGTATGATCACCTGTTATTTGATATGGAATTTATATGGTAGTCATGGGCATGAGCATACACTCTTCTACACCTTGCAACAATACTAGTCTCAGCACTGGAAACCTGTAAAGCATACTCGTAAAATTGGGGAACAAAAAAGAAAGGAAAATAAGTTTTCAGAATAAAATAAACAAGTCACAACAAAAGAAAAACATCCTCCATATTTAACAACTCATTCCACTCCCATCCCCTTCTGCAAAAATAAAATAAAATAAAATAAAATAAAAAGAAGAAGAAGATGGAAGGTTTTAACTTCACAGGGAAATGTGATGAATTTATTCTCTGAGTGCAGCAACAATTTTTTTTTCTGGAAGAACGCTATATAAATGTCAAGGAACCAACTCAACCAAAAGCTCAAGCTTTTAGTTGTGGCCCAGGAATGATTATTATATACTCTAACACGCCCCCTCACGTGCAGGCGTGACCTCTTTGAGCCTTGCACGTGAAACCTTAATTTTTTTAAACTGGATGGCGGTGAGTTTCGAACTCGTGACCTCTTGGTCATCAAGGCTCTGATACCATGTCAAGGAACCAACTCAACCAAAAGCTCAAGCTTTTGGTTGTGGCCCAGGAATGATTATTATATACTCTAACAATAAACAAGCATGAATCCATGCAAGTATATATAGTGAATATGCAAATATCTGTATGTGCAAGTAAAAGGAAGTTTGGAAACGAACATATATAAACACATACAAATGTGTCCACAGGTGCATATACTTGTAGATACACATGAATACTGTGCATATGTTAAAAGGTGCACAAGACAACAGTAAGTAAATTAAACCTTTTAACGTTGCAATTCAAATGAATACACAAATAAGTACTTTTTGAAGAGAGATATCTAAAGCAATCCAGCATATGAACCTGCTGATGACTTCTATTGTCACCCTCTCGTTGGTTGCACTTATACACCCATGCTTGAATACCACTCAAATCTATTACTTCATAAACATTTTGTTTCCATTATACTTAATTAAAGAAAAGTAGATCTTTGTACATCCAGACATTTACACACACAAACACCTATTGTTTGTCAAGTAAGTAATAATAATTTAGGTCAGGGAAAAGCATTAAGATGTGTGCAACATGTTCCTGAAAGCTTAAGAGGATCACATATAGTGATATAAAAATTAATAAAATCCAGTACAAGCAGATATTAAAAAATATGGACTACATAAGAGTGCTAGACAATATGATTAAGGCAAGTACAACTACCACAGGCAAGCGGAGCTCTGCTCTGCTCTCTATAGGATGTGAGATATTGTTGCCCAACCTATCGTAAGATTTATTGTGACAGCTCTCATTTTCAAGATATTGGAACGGATTTGATGAAACACTCGACCTCCCAATATCACCATTTACTACCACTTTGGAAGGGCTAGCATTCATGACTGATATTTTCTTGATTTTCTTTTCTTGGACCTGAAAAAATGAAGATGAAAATGAGCAGATAATTCAAAAACTTCCAACTTAAAGCTGCAAAACGAACCACAACTCACAAGGAAGAACGGCTGAATGAGTCATTTTAATTAATATAAGGATCCACAACAAAAAAATGGATAAACTTAAAAGAACAGAAGCTTCACATTGAAAGAGATTACCCACCTTCCAAAACTTAATAGTTTTATCATTAGTGGATAGAACAAAAAGGGCACCATTAGCGGCTTGACACCACCGAATCTTGTTTATTTTCTCCTCTATCTCCAGACTCTTGAGATAATCAAACTGCGTGCAAAACAGACAAAACAAAAAAAAAATACAATTCTAATCCCTTGCCAAAAGATACCACTTCAAGATAATAATATGAACGACCTTGCATCAGAAAGTTGCCCCTGTGAATTTCAAAAGCTTTGAAATGGTCAACTGCATAAGTAAATTTGGTTCAAATGGGAACACTCAAATCTTTTGGCAGCACTGATGTAGAAAACTGTAATTTCTAGACAGTTGTTTGAGTTTTCTGAAAGTTCATACACCAGACTTTTGTAATAGACATGGTTGCTTAAAGCAGTTAGTTGGGTAGGTGACATTAAACTTATAGTACCAATCAATTGTATAAAATAAAGCTATGTTGCATGGATTCTTCAAATAAGTGTCACTTTCCATCCCTGAAACACTCTCCTTGGGTGCTTGGGGACACCCCAACACATAAACCCTTCGTAAAATTTGGAAACCTTGGTGTTTCCATGGTACCGACCCCGTCCCCATCTAAGTTACTGTCTACAACTTGGTGCAACTTAGAGATAAAGAAACACTATAAAGTGATGCAAAAAGCACAGTGGCAATGTTTTATGAGGGGTGTTTCTGTCTTAACATTCATATAAAGGAATATAAATGGAATATGTCATGAGACTGCAATGAGCTCATTCAGAATTCATTCAGGAGAAAGTTCGGAGTGGTCTACCACTCAAAGGATGTTTGGATGAAACGATGTAAACCACTCTCTGGACGGTTGTTTGGATGAACTATAGATGCATTTCACCACTCGTCCACTCTGATTGCACGAGTTCAACAGAGAGGGTACGGTTCTAAGGAGAGCATCTATTACAGTGGTCCAATCACAAATACCAATCCAAACTCCTTGTCACCCATCAGAAGGCTCTCCCAAACACATTCTAAGGCAACAAGGTGAAAACCAACATTTGGGCATTGGAGGGGGGGTGCTGACATGGATAACAATGAAAATTTTCATACCTCAGGTTCATGGCTTTGAAATTCTGTCTTGTACCGGAACTCTGGATGCCGACTAACATGATAGTCCATCATTTCTAATTCTCTTCGACTTCCAACAGGCTGAAAAGTACATATATAACGGATAGATAAAAGAACAACACTGAGTACATCAAATCACTCCATTTTTAAAGAAAAAGGTAAAATTAGCTTTCCAGTTATTCCCGGTGCACCAGTGGGGTCCTGCAACTTTAACAACTTTGAATGAAACATATGAAATCAAGTAATGCTGCAATTAAGTGATTTTTATGTTTGCAATCAGAAGTCATTGCTAAACTAGTTAGTATTCATGCCTTTTTTTGAAGAAGTGGCATCAACAAGATGATGACAATGTATATTATATCCCAGTTGCCACCACCAGACTCAACTCTGGTGAAAATATCACTGTGGCCACCTTCTACTCACTACATTTGTGAAATCTAGGAAAAATAGAAGCAAGAACAACACAGAGAACTGAGGATACTACTACCACCAAAACTCAATATCTGGAATGCTCCCTCTCCATTTCAAATCTGTCCACTGAAGTTTGTAATCGGATCTCTTTCTTCTATATCTTGAAAAAACAAAAATTTAATGCATGTATTTTGATTTTAAACTTCTCTCTCTCTCTAATATAACTCCAATATCTTCACCTCATTTATTGTGTCTCCTTCTTCACTAATGTCACACAATCCCCAGTCAAAGCATGCTTCCTAAACCCCTGCACTCGACACTAAATCTCTAATTGTTACACCTTCTCACTGTTACAGCCACCAGCGGCCATGTAACCCACACTTCTCTCTGCTGCTCTGCTTTTATTTGTCCATGATTCACCACACTGGGAAAGGAAAGAAAAAGAAGCAGAAAAAACATAAAAGGAAAAAAGAGAAGTATGTGATGAGCTGGCAGGTTTAGGCGGTTATTTGGTTATGATTTGGCCAGGATTAGGTGGTGATGCGGTGACCTGAACGTCACAAGCTGGCTACAGGTAAAAACGGTTTAACAGCATTATTGTTAATTTTATGAAGATCGATATCTGCTTTGAAAAGACTTGGAGGGCTTATTTCACCCTTTTCCACAAAAAAATCAAAATTAAAAAACTACCTCCTTTGTATCTGTCCTCTCAAATAATACCACTCTACCCCCACGGTCACCAGTAGCAAGATGGTCACCAGTTTTATCAAATTCAATGGCAGAGATGATATCAACTGCATATCAATGAGAAGCAACATATTTGAGTTTCTCATCAAATCAAATTTCTACAAATTAAAAAAACATAACATAGATGTTTGCAGAAATCAAACAACACTGTAAAACTGCAGATCTTGTCGGGATTCTTTCGTAAAATTGCGCCATATTTAATTCATTGCATAAATTATATCGGTTTCTACATTAAGTACAAAACAGAAAATATCTTCAAGACTCTTCACTGGTCTCAGAGACTGAAGTACTGCTAGTGAACTATGAATACACCACAGATAACTTTGGCCATTGTTTGGATAAGATGTTCAACCGCTCAACTTATTTATTCATTCATTCTTTGTGGCTAAAAGAGTGAAGTTTAGGCAATTTATAGGCAGATGTGTCAAAGCTGGAGGGGAGAATGAGAGTGAAATAAATACAAATACACATGCACGAACCCTCACTTTTTATACAAGTTAATGTTACACAAGCTCTATGAATTAGCACTAGGGACGGGGCATAGAACAAGATCGAAGGGAGAAAGAGAAATACTCCCTCCGTCCCAAAATGGATGTCATGATCCATTACTCATGGGTAAAACTTTATCTTCGTTCTTTGCCTATTTTGGTGACTCATTTGGTAAAATAATATGGTCATGTCACTTATTGTCTTGTAGATCTTTTGATGTAGATTTTAAATATATGAATTTTATTTTTAAATTTCATACAAATATTTAAATAAAATTGAATTGAAATTAATTTTAGTTAAACATTGTTAACCGTAAAGTGACATCCATTTTGGGACGAAGGGAGAATGAATATCAATAAGCAAGCACATGTAAACTCCATTTCATGGTTTGATAATACAGTTAGCCTTTAGCTATCAGCTTGAAAAATAACAATTTAAACTAGAAGCAACAGCTTACATTAAAGCCATTGCCACTTGAATTCACAATTCAAACCATCAAAAAATTGCATTATAGTATGGTATTCAAGAGAGTGGGCATAGAGCAACCCTTGTGAATAAGATAGAAAGGTGAAACAATCAGCGGAGAGGTCATATTGGTGTTTAAATAAGAGGACATTTATGCCTAGCTCCAGCACCAATGAGCTTAATACATACTCCGCAACACTCTTCTAAGGCAAGACAAAATCAATTGAAAAGAGGTCCGGAAAGAAATCCAAAACTCTCAGTTTTCAAAAATCAACCCAACCGCATAAGGGGAGAGGGGGAGAAAGACATTGAGTTTAACTATAAGCTAAATTAGCGTCAATTGAAAACAGCTGATGCCTCTTATAGATTAATCAAAGAACACATGCAAATAAGGCAATCAACCAAACACTTAAATCCAACTTGAAAACTAATCAGCTACTTGAATTAGCGAAAGAAGATCAGATAAGAAGCAAGGAACAACAAACTCTAGTCAGCGCAATAAAACCAAGCAGACTAAGGATCGGAAGGCACAAACCATGGGCATAGAGCTAAGAAATATACATATATATATGTATACCTTCCTGTACCTCCTCTCCGGCAGTACGTTCCCCGAACACCTGCGAAAATTTCCACTCCAGAGGCTGGGGCGGTCCGCCGGAACCGGAAGCCTGGACACCCACCCCTCTCAGGCCACCATCACCGCCGTTAATCATGGCCTCACTCAGAATCAAACGCAACAAGAGCAACAGGCCGGGGGAAAATCGGTATTACAAGAGAATCTCGAGAGAGAACAGAAAGCAGACTCTCGTCGCAAGCTGCTAGACCACTAATCTCACTTCCACCAAAACAGAAAAACAAAAAGAAGTTAAATATAAAAAAAAAAAAAACTAAATCGCCTAGAAAGAGGCGGTCTGCTTCACAGAGAAGATGACGTCGGATTCGGATTCAACCATTAGGAGTCCAAGAAGCCATCAACAGCGACGCATGGCCTCCAAGCACCACCACCAGATTGAGATTCTCTCTCTCTCTCTCTCTCTCCCTATTTCTATCTCTATCTCTCTTTCTCTCATGGAATATGGGGCCGAGGACAAGAATGGAAATCTGGAGTGGAGCTAATGAGCAAAGCAAACCGTTCGTTGCCTTAATGAGAACCAAGCCCAAAACTCTCTCTCCTCTCATTTTCTTTTAACGAGAAAAGAAATGAAGGATATGACATTTTCTTGTCCCAATTACATGGGTGAGGTGAGCCACCAAAATTTGCACTCCTCCCCCAAAAAGCATGCACAGTTTTTTTTGGTACAAAAAAGCATTTACAGTTTAATGTCGAAAAACAGAGTAACTAATTGGGCTAAAAATTGTTATGGTACGTCTAGTACACGGAATTGACATAATTGAAATTGAATTAAGAGTTAAGTTCTTTTGAAGTGATTTAAAAGGATTTGATTCTTCAATTCTAATTTATTTTTGACATTATTAATTTCAAATCTATAACTTGGTGCTACCAAACAACATAATTGGAAATATTGTCCTCAAATGAAAATGTCCATTCTTTGTACTCCCTATCATAGTACTTTTTAAAAAGAATCATACTCCTATTTAAATTTAAAAATCTGACACCAAGTGATATATACAAGCGCGCGCGCACACATATATAGTTATTGTTTGTGATGCATAGACAGTTATTATCTGTATATATTTTTAAAATACTGTGACAAACTTGATAGTTTCTAGCATTTTTGTTAGAGTATATACATAAAGTCCATTCCGTTTTTTTCTATACTTTTTCACGCAACACTTTTTCATTAAAAAGAAATTCTCATTGAGATAGTGAACAATTACTTATCAATTATCACCATCATTTTTAAGTCTAAAAAATGTTTAGAACCGTCATAACATTTATTTTTTAGTTATATTATTATTCTTGGAAACAACTTCTCTACTTTCAAGAAAAAGTAAAGTCTGCATACGTACAACTTCTCAAGATTCTACACTAGTGAGCTTCAATTGTGTTACTGTTAATTGTTTAATTATATTATTATGTGCAATCGCAATATTTCCTTAATAATATAGTGTGATGGCAAATGAAGCTCCTCATGATCAGGTAGTGATTATGCGATGGGGGAAGACCAAGCCCAAAAGGGAGCTCCACTACGAAATCTTTAAATCATAATCATAAAAAAACAATATGGTGTAAAGGGATCAATACTTTCACTTCAAAATTGCCTATTCTTAATTTCAGCATACAAATGCATTATCATCATTATTATTATTATTCTTTAGCTACCACTACAAAACAAGTTTTGGAGTATAATAAGGATCAAAAGGTGGCACATTGGTCATGGCTAGCCTTAAAACTGAGTGTCCTTTGGTTATTTGTTGGAATGGAAGAGTTCAACCCTTTCTGTGTTGTTTAGTGTTGACTCACAGGTTTTGATAATTGACTAACATAATTTATTCAAGTCAAGATTAAAGTGCTACAACGACAATCACGAAGACTTGAAGTGTCATTCCTTGAAATATTCAAGAAGGTGCACAGAATTTTGTTGAAGTCCGAGACGCGTCCGGAGCGCCTAACGGAGGACTCAGAGGAGTAGAAGTTTTCCGAAGACTTTTTATTTATTTGAGTCTTAGGAATTATTGTAAGGATGAAAAAAATATCTTCTCTCCAAAATTATTTTTATGAGAGTCAAAATAAAAATTATATTTATTTTTGGAGTCAGTTGAAAAATCTTTTTAACTGTTCAAAATAGTTTTATTGAGTCAGTTACAAAAAGTGTGTCAAACATTTATCAAATATTTATTTTGATATTATAAAATATTTTTGGTAAGCAATAATATTTTATTCAAATATTTTTTGTGTACATCGTTTGACACACAAAATAATTTTTGGACTCACTTTTACTCCCTTATTCAAATTCATTGAATAAGAGGAGGAGCGTTCTCTGATTCCCGTTGTCTCAAACAACGAGTGTTACGCCAATTTGCTCTCCATCGCAACTGGCTTGGGCCCTTTGTGTTTTGCCCATTATTTCTTTTGGTAATCGATTATATTTCTCTGTTTAATCGATTAACTGTCGTTCGCATTTCATTAATCGATTATTCCTCTTGTTTTAATCGATTAGTCCTCTCAGAGCCTTCTAATCGATTAATCCCTTTGCATTAATCGATTATTCACGCGTTGAAGGAACTCTGCGCAGACTGCATTAATCGATTATTGACACTGCATTATTCGATTATTATGCTGCATTTTCCATCACAGCTTCTTTTCTTGGACCAACGGATATATTCCTTCAACCCCTTTATAAACCTCACTCCTTGGTCATTTTAATTATGAACAAGCACTCCTAAAATCCCCAATCTTGAGGTTATAATCCTCCATTCATTTCTTCCTCAAATTGATATATTTTGAGAGAAAACTAAGTGTTTTCAAGAGAGTGTTCTTGTCATCCGTAGAACTTAATCTTTTCTCATTTCTACTCTTGTGAGAGTTATTGCTAAGAGGTTGAAGAAGATTATTCTTCTTGTTGTTCAAGGCTTATGTGATTTAAGTCTTGGTTGTGAAGTCTTGTAGAGGGCATATCTACGAGCGGTTGTGTCGAGGCTTGTGGGATTCAAGTTCTCGAGTTTTAAACGGTTTGTTAAGCACCCGTAAGCTTAACGAAAGTAGTGGTAGCTTCGAGAGAGTCTCTCGGGGAACTGGACTAGCCACGAGGTGGTGAACCAGTATACATCGGTGTGTTCTTTGTCTTCTCTCTTTTATTTCCGCTGCACTTACGTTTATATTATTAATCCTGCGAAAATCGGTAATCATTCTCAACAACTCTATTCACCCACTTCTCTAGAGTTGCATGCATTGTCTAACATTATTGTCTACAAGGTCATAGTAGAGAACATGGTCCATCTGCGACTTCACCCCGAAGATGGGCATGTTAATGTCGTCCGTCTCCGAAACCAGCGTCACACACACCACCCCATTCCTCGTACACGCCCTTCGGCGAAAGCTCCACGTCAGCATTCCCCGCGAAATGCGCCACGATCCTCGGACGCCGCCCCACTTCCACCCCTGATTCATTGTAACACAACTGCCCGTACTCGTTCTTCGTCATTGGCGCCCCAATTGCTTTCCTCATCTCCTTCTCAAACGCGTCGTAAAGCTCAAATGGGAGGTACGTGTAATACGTCCCGGTGTCCGCGACAATGGTCGCATTCCCAAACCAATATGTGTGCAAAGGCTTCTCTAGCAATAGTCTTTTGTTCCCCACGCTCAAAGTCTCGAGCGTGAGCCAATACCCAAAGTTACCTATTATTCTCGCAGTTGACAACACATAGAAAGTCTTTATAATACTTCCCCCGTCTCAAAAAGTTTTACATATTTTGACTAAAGTAAAAATTAAGGGAGAGATAGTTTTGTATTGACTTTCCAAAAATAACATTGATTTGATGTATAAAAGTAGGATATGATGTGTAGATTATAAGAAAAAAAAGGTATGATGTGATAGGTAGGGTTTGAAAAAGTAAGAGATAAAAGTGATTTTTTTAATAGAATTGGATAGAGGATTATGTGACGCAATTTTTTTTGAAAGGTATAAATCTTTTTGAGACGGATGGAGTATTTATTAAAGAATATTACTCTTCCACTAAGAGAAATCAAAACACAGTGTTTCAAAAATAAAATACTCCTTCTGTCCCATAGTATTTGTCCACTCTCATTTTTACACATCATCCAATGCACTTCTTTAATTCATTTTATCTTATAATTTGTATATTAAAAAATTATAGAAATTATATATTAATAATTTACTTCCTCCGTCCCACTATATTTGTCCACTTTCATTTTTTGCACACCATCCAATACACTTCTTTAATCTATTTTATCTTGTAATTTGTATATTAAAAAATTATAGAAATTATATATTAATAATCTATATATTAAGACAAATCAAACAAGATCATGCATGACTATATTTAGGCTTACACATTGAGAAAATTTGATGAGTCAAAATGCTTAGATGAACAATTCTAAAAGTCAAAAGTGGACGAATATAGCGGGAGGGAGGGAGTATATGTTAAGACAAATCAAACAAAATCACACATGACTATATTTAGGTTTAGATATTGAGAGAATTTGATGAGTTAAAGTGCTTAGATGAACAGTTCCAAAAGTGGGGGAGGAAGGGAGTATATAGGAAGACTTGACCTCTTTTTCCATACCTACAGAGCTATCCAATGGAGTGGAAACGACGCCGTACGGATATGGGATCATGGCATCGGGGCCGAATGCAATGCGGGATGAGATGTTGGGTGAGGATGAGAAGCAGTGGGCGAACTTCCCGGCTACCTGCGAGCGAAGCTGTCCGATGATGGAGAAGGAGGCAAGGCTGAGCCCCATGATGCCGGAGACGGCGCCCTGGAAGCCTTGGTCGCTACTATTGTGGGCACAGCCGAAGATGACGTCCGGGAAGGAGATGCCACCGAGGGAGAGAGTGTCTGTGGCCACGTTCCCTTCGGTGTACGTCTTCCCGATGTATTCGACCAGGCAAAGGCTCCGGCCGTACAAGGTATAGTTATGGTTATCATAATAGAAACCACTGGTGTAGGCGCAGAAGGTGGAGTTGCATACAAAGGGCTTGTAGGAGGAGCTCCTCGTGGCCGGTCAAAGACGGGCGTGTTTTGCGGGAAGCAGTTGGTGCATGGGAGGCACTGCGTCCATGTCAGATCGCTTCCCGTGTCTATCAGGACGGCGGTCTCCACGGGCGGCGTGCCGACGAAGAAATGTCGTGCAGTTAGAGGGCAGGTTGCGACTGCAGTGCCCCGTCTCAATCGGCTTCAAAGTTAAAAGTTGCTTCAGATTCATCTACAATTTCATGTGAGTTCTTACTTCAGCTTAGTTAAAACTCTTTTATGAACAAATTTCCCTATTTACAACAGCAACAGGAAAAGTATTCCCGCCAAAACTACTACCCAAATGGTCAGCGGGCAACTTGACCTATCAACCGCCCACTTATCGCTAATCTCTCTCTATCCATCTATCTACCGAGTATTACTTCAGGATTTCTCAACCGTTCACTTTTCTCAACCCATCGCACCTCTGTGTCTTCAACCTCCTCCATAAAACTTTCCCCTCACGCCGTCTTCAACACCTATCGCTTCATCTTTCTTGCTGCGGTTGATGGCTAGAAGACCGCTGGTTAGTTGGTGGAAGTATATGGATTTCTATCGGCGTTTTTCAGATACTTACCCAACCAGAGAACGAGGAACCGAAATCAGGAAGATGGTAATAACCTTTTGTTCTTTCTATTCTAATTTCTTTATAGTTAAACTAGTATTAAGATTAGGAGATTTTTGGAATTTAGACATTTTAGTTTTTTGGTGGAAGGCATCCATGGCGATGATAGTGATAGGTCAGATCTTCATGGTTTCCCGTGACAATTGGTGAGGCTGGCTTCTTTGGCAAACGGGAAGAAGAAGGGACAAGATTCAGGTATCATCTCCTAAATATTTGTGAAATTATCTTATTTTTTGCTAAATGTCTAGAAAATTTTGTAGGTTAGAAAGATAATATGCCTATTTGCTAAATGCTTACAACAAACTAATAGAATGTAAAGATACCATTTTATCTGATGTGTTCGTTGCAGAGTAGACAAAGAAATTGTGACTTAAAGATAAAACTATTTACATGTCTATCCTAAAATAGAGACATCAGAGTGCAGCTATTGTTTCAACATTTCTACTTCACAAACTTATACACCATTAAGTTAGTAAGCTTATTGTTGTTTGATTTGTTAACAATTCAGTTGTTATTTTAGAATATGAATACGAGGAAAGAGTCATTAAAACATCTTAAGAATCATTCCTAGATAGTGTCAAGGACCTTAGTTAAAATTTTGTAGTTGTATTTGGAATTCTTGAATACAGCTAATGTCTATTGTTGTTTTCCTTGAGAGTGTCTGGCATCTTAGTTTTTTGGGTAATGCTGAGCAACTTAGTGAAATTGTATACTGCATCCAACTTTGTATATAAGTCTATGTCAAATCCTATTCAGGTAGCTCTATGGCTCTTAGATGATCTATATAATAGTTTCTACTATAACCTTTAATGGCTTTTAGTCTGTTTGATCAATAGTTATGATAGCTGGATGGCAAGATATGTGAGTTCATGTTTTTTTATTTCCAAGTAGGATAAATGATTGGATGCAATACGGGTCACCATGGTCAATTAGCGATTTTAATTAAAAAAATATATATTCAATTTGCTTATCATATACTATAAGTCATTCGGAGAATATAATGTCCAATGGTGTAAAATTCAACGTGTAGGGGTTGAGAACATTTTGTTTATAAACATACTACGTATGAAGAAAAATTTATTAGCATAGAGAATTATACCCACTCACTTTGATTATTTGTTATAGTAACTATTTTGAAGTGCTTGATTGTTTACATTCTCATTCAACTATTGTCATTTATTATGGAGTAATTTCTATTATTGCATTTGTGCAGGCATCTTGATTGGAGGAAATGAATCATAATAGCCATACATGCAACATTTGGGATAGAATACTTGCATTAAAAAAGCATACTTTTTTTTATTCGAAATGTGACAAGTTAACATTGATTGTTGGTGATGTATTATTTATCGTCAGGATTATTTTTTTAGGATCATTTTTCCTTTCTATTATATTATTTTGTGCCTCAATGAGAAGCCTTTTTTCATTTGAATATTCTCTCAAGTTTTCCATTTTATATTATTTGATAACCTCAATTTTGAATGGTGGTTACAATAGAAAGCTTTTTTCCAATTTTTTTTTAAATTTATAATTTTGTTTGTTTAGTGCTAGCAATTGGAAAATTTTTACATTAGTATGTGTAGAATGTACTACCAAAAAGAATATATTTTTTCTAATTGTCATTGCACTTTTTTAGGCAATGTGGTAACATTGTTATCATTGCACCTATTTCTCATGACAAAGAATACTCAGTCTTCTATTTTACAATTAATTATTATTTAGATAAAATTAGAAATTTCTTATTTTTTAGAAAATAAATTTTCTTGCACATGTCAAAAATCTAGTTAGGGGAAAACGGAAAAGTTGGGAGCCAAATCCGAATATTCTCGCGCACATTCACCAAGCGAAACCGAGGCTTGACCGTCGGATCAATATACCATCCATCCGTCCGTGTCCTAGACTCCTCATAGGAGTAGTAGTAATGAAAATGGGGAGAAATCCAAAATCCACACGTAATATTCCATTGGCATCTTCTCCAGATATCCCTCCCTCCCTCCCTCTCAGGGCCACCTTTTTTCAATCTCGGCCGGTCTCTGTATAAATAGTCTCCTCCGTCTCAATCCAACAAGTACAAAGTACAAACCCTCCTCCTCCTCCTCCTGCAGTGCTCCTCCCTGATTAATGGCGGCCGCCGACAGAGTTGTGGTGCTCTTCGACTTCGACAAGACGATCATCGACGTGGACAGCGACAATTGGGTCGTCGACGAGCTGGGTTTCGCCTCCTTGTTCCATCGCCTTCTTCCCACCATGCCCTGGAATTCTCTCATGGTTACTAATTAACTAACTAACTACATTCACTTGCTTCTTCTTCTTCTTCTTCTTCTTCTTCTTCTTCTTCTTCTTAATTGAACAAACCCAACATCTGATTAATTAAAACCCTGTTCTTGTGGGCATTTTGATCGATTTGCAGGATACGATGATGAAGGAGCTCCGCGATCATGGGAAGACCGTCAACGACATCGAACAAGTCCTCAAACGTATTCCAATTCATCCCCGGATCGTCCCTGCCATTCGGACCGCTCATGCCCTAGGGTAATCCATCATCTTCATCAATTGATTTATTGCGTCCAATTCCATGGTTTGAATTGAAATCCGTGTGTTTCTTTTGCCTCTTATTATTCCTCATAAGGTGCGATTTGAGGATTGTGAGCGACGCAAACCTTTTCTTCATCGAAACCATACTGGAACATCTCGGGATCAAGGAATGCTTCTCGGAGATCAACACGAATCCAGGCTGTGTCGACTCAGAAGGTCGTCTCAGAATATTTCCTTTCCATGATTTCCACTCTTCTCCCCACGGGTGCAACAACCGTTGCCCTCCGAACATGTGCAAGGGGAAGATCATAGAGAGGATACATGGAGAATTGGGAATGGAGGGAGGGAAGAAGAAGATGATGAGGATGGGGATGATCTATCTGGGCGATGGGAGTGGGGATTTCTGTCCGAGCTTGAGGCTGAGAGAAGGGGACTTTATGATGCCCAGGAAAGGTTTTCCTGTGTGGGAATTGATAAACCAGAACAGGGCTTGTTTGGAAGCAGAGGTTCATGAATGGAGTGATGGGGAGGAGCTGGAGAGTGTTCTTCTTCAACTCATTAACAGGATCTGCTGCGCTCAAGAAGAGAGTCAATTTCCTCTGCAAACGGATGATGATTTTAAGTTCCAGAAGATGGAGTTGCTTAAAGCTATCCCTGTGCCTTTCTAGCTGGGAAATAGTAGCTTTTGAGTTTTTGTGTTTGATCAAGAAAAAAACAAAGTCCATAAACCCACCCATTTCATATCATCTTGTCCATTGGCTTTCACTTTTTATAATGAGTATATTTTGAATACAATGAAGCTAAAAATATGTTTGATCTTAATATACCGGTTAAAGCTCATCAAACCAAACTATATGACCGAACCACATTAAAAATTGAATCTAATCGATTACTACCTCGATTCAAGAGCTCATAAACCCATTATCTTTATCTTTTCAAGCCTATCGGTTTAAAAAACTGAAAAGAAACCCTCGAAAAAGCTTATAATTTTGCCCTCCTAATAAAAACCTAAATTTAAATAATATTAATACTATTAAATATCCTACTCTACTCTCCATAAAGAGTTTTGTTTTAGTTATTTCCAAACTTGTACTCCACGTGTACTATATATTTCTTTTTATTAGACTTTATATGATCTCTCTTGTCATATTTTGACCACTAATATATTTCTATTTATATATAAACATAGATTATAAAAAATAACATTTCAAAACTACGTTTTGAAATAAATTTATTGATATTAAATTCATATCACAATTTAATATATTTTTCTCATAAATTTATGATCAAAATATAAAAATGTTTATTATAAAAATTAAGATGAGAAAAAAAAGGAAACATTCACATGAATATTCTAAGAAATATGTGATTTTACGTTAATACCTTGAAACTAAATAATTGACACCATTGCTCCTCGAAATTTCTCAATTTTACACCAATACTCCAGATTGTCAACTAAGTTGAATACGCGACATTTTAAATGGTGACTAGATAATTATTAAGTATAAGTTGGAAATTAATTACAAAATAAAAAACCTTGAATGCGTTATAATTACCCCCATCCATGTTGAATTAAAATAAAAAAGTTGTTAAAAAATGAAAATTAAAGTGTTTATATTTTAATCAGATAAATTATGAGTATGAGAAAAAATTAGAGAATTTTAAAGTTGATAAAGTCAATAATTTTTATTTTAAAGTGTCAGAATTCTTTATTTTAATCTAGAAACATTATTTTCCATTATTTTTTATCACTCCGTAGTTACTAACACATACGTAATATTTAATAACTTACAGTCATCATTAAAAAACATCACGTACTTTGCTTAGTTGAAAATTCGGAGTATTGGCATAAAGTTGAGCCATTTTTGAGAACAATAATGTGAATTACGGAGTATTTGATTTCGGAGTATTAACGTTAAATCATAAATTTTTTGGAGTATTCGTGTAGATTTTTCTATAAAAGAGGGAAAAAGGAGCGCTCACTTCTTTCTCAAAAACACATCTTCTTTCATTTTTTTCTATTCAACTAAAACATATTTTCTCTTAATAAAAACCTACTTAAATCATGACTGATGGTGTAAATTACTTGACCGATCAAACTATACTAGACCGGGTCTAGAATAGTTTGCTTGATTTGGCAAAGTAAGAAAGGTAAAAACACGCAGATTGACTGGTAAGACTTTAGGTGGAACACCTGTAACCCAATCTATATTATAACGGAGAATGCACGGGTGCTTTTACAAGGGAGTTTAGAGAGAATGAATTCGGATGCCTCTTTCTGAGGTTTACATGAGTATTTATACTAGGCTATGGGGGACAAGACCACGTGCGCCCACGTGGGGGCATGCTGCTGATGTGGTGCGAGGTGGCTGGTTTCGTCCTCGAGCTGTCTTGTCGCCTTGTGAGGGGTATCATTCCCTTTGTCGAGTAGTGCCTTGGATAGATTCTTCAACATCTCCAGTTGTCCTCTACTGACATGGGTCGCTACACGCCAAGCCCTCTTAGATTTTCTTCTGCCGACACTTTCCAACCCTAGAAACTACACCGGGTAATCTCCGTGGGATGAGATCATCGAAGTTAGGGAAAAATAGGGTGACCAAGTAGTTTGACCGGTGTACTTTTTTCGTGAAGTATACCGGTCATCTTTTGCCCGATTACATATCGATTTGCTGACGATTTAAGTTTACCTCCCAAAACTTTCGAGATTGACCGGTCAACTAATTGGTCTCCTCCTTTGACCAGTCGTGGGTGGAATACACCCATCAATGACTTTTCCTTACGTTACATATAACATGATATTTTTTTTAATAATCTATCTATCACATGAAAAATAAAATTAAAAGTCAACTACAATTTTTAGCTTCTTTATTTTGCCATTTAGTCAAAATAAAAAATGTTTTAAAAAACGGAGGGAGTATATTTTAGTAATAGCTCTCAATTATTGTCAATTCGATTATACGTGGTCTCCACTGACGGGGCCGAGAGATTCCAACATGTTACTTGCTCGAATTTGGTCATTATTAGTCACTAATAGTGATCACAAGCACATCCGTAATTCATTCATTCGATCTTTGTTAAATTGAACTACAACTCTATACCACTTTCAATGAAGTCTCACCTTTTGTTTTGGATTTAGTTTGAAAAATATACTTACGACTAAAGATCGCACAATCGAGATGATATGACCCATATGGCCATATGGGTAATAGAACGGGTAAAAAAACCTTTTATTCCTTTATTTTTGCTAAATAAAAAAATTCATTTAAAGTAAATATATTTATTTTTGTAAAATGGTTCTTTTGACCTTAGAACCTCATGTCATATTATGATCAGGGCCCTTACGGTGCTCCATTCCTACCCTTACGGGTCCTATTGAAGTTTCTATTTCAATATTTTTTCTATGTTTTATTTTTATATAAGATGATTTCTCAAAAAAAATGGATGGACCTATCTGCAAGTCTTGGAACTACGAGACGAGAACGTAACAAGAAGATTGTCGGGAATCGAACTCACATATTAGCTTTTAAATACGAAGTAGTAATTAAACACCCATCGTCTTACTCACAACTCAAGAAGAATATGCCCTGCATTTATTTTAAAGGTGGAACACCCACCTCAGATACTTCAATCAGACAAAATTGTGAGGAAGTAAATAATGATATAATCTCAATCTGGTCATTAGAGAGATCATTTCGTGTCCGGTGCGCACACGAAGCTATTATAAATAATAGAATTTCCACACCGTCGTTGTCGAGAATTCAACCTTAGGTTCAACGAGATTAATCTTTTCTTTGGACCATCAAAGGAGAGGGAGTGCATTTATTTCAAACTTAGATAGCGGGAGATGTACTTTAATTCAAAGACGGATAATAAATAAAGGTGAAAATTCATAAAAGAACAAAATCAAATCATCAATTGTTGCTATTCATTCAGCGGCACAAAGCCAGAAGCTACACTCTTCTTTAAGAGTAGACGTGCGAGTTCAGCTGAACCAGTAGTCCCACTCCGGGTCCTGAAAAATTCTCACAGATATCTCTCCGGGAAGAAGACGAATTGAACTCCCCTCCCACCTCTGAAGGGACGCCCGCATATCACCAGATCTCTCGAGGGCGGCGAAATTATTGCTGCAGAGTTGCCAGGAAGCGACTCGTCCGTCACTTTCTGCGCTTATTTGGTGAGCAATTTCACGCCCGCCCTAATGTGATTGACCTCTCATCTTCTTTTATTTTTTCAGACGAATATCTATTTATTTTCATACCATCAGTAAATGTATATTCTGGATTCACTCGTTTAATTAGCTTCGCGTTCCTCCATTGTTATGATAATACAATAATATAATATGATCCTTCGGAATTCCGTTTTTTAAATTTCAATTACAAAGCCATGAAGGAGATCAATTTGTGTTATTGAGATGCAAAATTGGGAAATACGCGGAGAATGAAGGAGACGATGAGCTAACAACTCCCACTGCATCACTCTCCCCAATCATTCCAATGCTTACTTGAATTGTGTTCTGAACCTGTTATTAACTTCAGACTCATGCTTATCCCATCCTTTTTTACCCTTTTCATTTTTACTACCTCAGTCTAAAAAATTTGCATCCAGATCAATTCTCTCTCTCTCTTTTTTTTGATTTAGACGGTCCAAAAAGCATTTTCTATTTACTTTCTTTCATATTTTCATATTTAGTAATGTACAAGTGGCTCACCAAAGCTTTCTATTGAATTTGAGTTCTACGTTTTCCACTTTTTAATACTTTGAAAAAAAAGCACCATATTGGAATTCGGGAGTCACTGAAATTTAAATTTATGTCATCTCAAATCTTAGCTACCCCGTACTCTGGTACATCAGCCAGATTCTCTCAGTCTCTTTTCAAAGGAAGAGGTGGACAAAAAGTTCATTGATCTGTGGCAACGGCTCAATTATTCAAAAGATGCTTTTTATTCTTCCTTTTCTTTTCTAAAACAATGTTTGTTTATGCAAATGATCAATGTCCCAAATGATAAATGGCTCCTTAGTTAATTTGGAAATCTCGGGTACAAAATGTTTCCTTAGTTCTCCTAAGCAGGCTCTTTTTATCCCCCCTATACCTTTGGTTCAATAAGTAATGACAAATCTCATTCCTTTGGGTATTTTGAGCAAAATAACCATCAATCAAATCCAATCCTCCCCCAACTCCCAAAAAATAATAATCCGTGATAGGAAAAGTATTTTCATTGACACCTTTACAGCTCAGTTTTTTTTCCTTTCTTTTTCTTTTGAAAAAACAAATCTTGAAAACTGTGTTTGGCCTCTAGTCAAAAGTGTCTTGTCATTTGAAATTGCAATGATTCTTAATTTGGTGCCTTCTTTGGTAGCCACAAGCACCACACCTTTAAAAGGGATTAAAAAAAATTCATTGAAGGCACCACAAAAATTTCCTTCTGGTTATTTCCCATATTTGTATTGTGGGCGCTAGAGTAATGAGTTTGTTATATACTCGTATTGAAGCTCTGATGAAAGCTTTCTGAAAACGTACATTCTGTTTAATGAGCCAGGAAGTGAAGAAGGGACACAGGATACGGATCCTAATGTAATGGAAAAAGTTTTGGTTGCTGTGAAGGCATCCAAGGAAATACCAAAGGCCGCTCTTGTTTGGGCTTTGACACATATCGTTCAACCCGGGGATTGCATTGCACTTCTGGTCGTTGTCCCTTCACAAAGCTCTGGTAAATCCTATTTCTATCATAAGAGCCCCCTAAATAACAAAGCATCACAAATGCAGAAAACAGCTAGGAAAACTGAAATACGCTTATAAAATAGGTAGTGGGTACATTCTTCATGTTTGGTTTTACTTATAAAATCATATCTGATCGAAGTGTTTAAAAGCTTTGCATTTACAACTCTTTCTTAGTCTTAAGAGGAGTATAACTAAATGGTAGCTACTCCGTATATGCTTAACACATGCAAGTCGAACGTTGTTTCCGGGGAGCTGGGCATAAGGAAAATAGGCTCCTAGCTAAAGGTAGCTTGTCTTCCCCAAGTTTGAACTAATATCTGAAGTTTGATTTCCTACCAAAATTCCTCTTATTTCCTCGTTGTTTTCATTTCTTAGCATTTTATGCGTTCCAAATGGGATCAACAGATCCTCACACTATGTTTGGTTCAAAGAATTTGAGAGGGAAAAGAAAAGAAAATAAATGAAAAACAATTTTTCATGTTTGGTTAGAGACAAAAAAAGGAAAATTAGAAGGAAAAATTATTATGTTGGTGAGAAAAAGGAGAGAAATTATTTTCTTTTTCTTCCTAATTCCTTGGACCAAACGTAGTGTTAATGAAATCCGGGAAGGAAATTGAGACTTCTTGTAAAGATACCTCATTCTATAAGGAAGTACCTGCTATATTGAATGTTGTACACCATTGTTAAATACGGAGTAGCAAAATCAACTTGGCTTCCTAGCACCATGGCACCATATTCATGTTGCTCAAATCCAGATTTCTTTTATCTGAAAACTTTAGTGTTCTCTATATCATTCTTCAGGCAGAAAATGGATGTTCCCAAGGTTTGCTGGAGATTGTGCTCATGGCCATCGAAGGACACACATCGGGACTACTTCTGAGCAGAAATCTGACATAACAGATTCCTGCTCCCAAATGATCATAAAGCTTCATAACGTTTATGACCCAAATAAGGTAGTTTCATAATGATAATTCATCTTTAGAAATGTCCATTAACATTATCATGCACTAATGAATTAGTTTGTGTTAACAATATGATGCCCTCCAGGTAAATGTCAAGATTAAAATTGTTTCTGGGTCACCATGTGGGGCCGTGGCTGCTGAGGCAAAGAGGACTCAAGCAAACTGGGTTGTTTTTGACAAGTAATACTTGTACATTTTTAGTGTGCTTCAATAATGTGCTTAATCTTCGTATAATTTTGAGGTATATGGCTGAAATGATATCACCCAACATTTCTCCAGAAAATTACTCGTGGGTGACGCGAGTTTTGTCGAAATAACTTTCAGGTCCCTCTATTTTCAAAAAGACAACCGAGGTCCTTATATTTTGTTGTAATGACTGGGAGGAGACATTTCATCCAATACATCATCCGCAAGTGTTAATAAATGTATTTTTTTTCCTATTTTTCCAATACCGTTTTTTCCTATTTTGCCATTACCTTGTTTTTTCTTTTTTTAAAGTTTTTTATTTCATTTGTTTTAATATAATACAAACAATTTTGAATTTTTATACGATTTTATAGAAGAAATTCTAAAACAACACTTTAAAAAATAGTAACAAAATGAAAGAAAAATAAAGAAATAAAAAAAGGAGTGACCTAAAATTTATTACCTTAAAACATTTAGAAAAGAATAGGAAAAAAATACATTTATTAACGTTTATAGATGAAATATTGGATGAAATGTCCCCTTCCAGTCATTACAACAAAATGTAAGGACCTCTGTTGTCTTCTTGAAAATAGAGGGACCTGAGAGTTATTTCAACAAAACTCGCGTCACCCGTGAGTAATTTTCTGAACATTTCTCCTTTGAGAAACGCTCAGCAGATTAAACAATTTCTGCCATTTTGGCCAAATAGCGCCTACCAAACAGGTCTTATTTTGCATCATATACAGCAAGTTCATCTATTTATACATTCTTTTTAGGCAGCTCAAGCACGAGGAAAAAAGATGCATGGAAGAGCTGCAGTGCAACATTGTAGTAATGAAGCGATCTCAAGCAAAGGTTCTTCGACTTAATTTAGTTGGGTCGAGTAAAAAGGATAGTGAAGCTTCCAGTTCAATACCTCCAGTGAAATCTCAATCAAGTAGTCCAGAGATATTCACTGCTACTGAAGGTGACGGTACGCCCTCAGTTTATAGTTCTGATCCAGGAACCTCTCCGTGGATGTCTAACAGCATAGCCAATGCACAGTTTCAGTCCTCCCACAACCTGGCTCAAATCTATACAGCCAATAGTATGCTTGGAAAGTTTTCTAAAACTGAAGATGAAGGCATATTTGCATCATCACCAAGCTTTAGGGTTGACTTAGATTTCACTGGTAATTTGCGAGATGCAATTTCGCTTTCAAGAAGTGCCCCTCTTGGACCTCCTCCCTTATGTTCAATATGCCAACACAAGGCACCCGTGTTTGGAAAGCCTCCTAGGTGGTTCAGCTATGCTGAGCTGGAAAATGCGACAGATGGATTTTCTCAGGCCAATTTTTTGGCAGAGGGCGGGTTTGGCTCCGTTTACAGGGGTGTTCTCCCTGATGGCCAGGTGGTTGCTGTTAAACAACATAAAGTGGCAAGTTCCCAAGGGGATCAAGAATTCTGCTCAGAAGTTGAAGTTCTTAGCTGTGCTCAGCACCGAAATGTTGTCATGCTGATAGGATTCTGTATTGAGAATAGCAGAAGGATGTTAGTTTATGAATACATCTGCAATGGGTCTTTAGATTCCCATCTATATGGTATGCGATCCTTCTCTCACTTTGTGCATATCTTAAACTGCGATTATTCTGTGTTGCAAATGTAAAAAAGATTTAAGAGGATTTACTGCTCTATTTTTATGGAGCTGTTTGCAATCCATGATTGGACACATACAATATTATATTTTATTTCTTATTACCCAGCCTTTTAGAGGTAATGTTTAGTTCCTATTTAACTTCATTAGCATTGTCTAATTTCAGGAAACAATGAAAATCCTTTATTGTGGTCTTCCCGGCAAAAAGTGGCCGTTGGGGCCGCAAGAGGTTTGCGCTATTTGCATGAGGAATGTAGAGTAGGATGCATTGTTCACCGAGACATGCGGCCCAATAACATCCTTATCACCCATGACTTTGAACCCCTGGTATTGCAATTCTCTTCTGCTGCTAGTTCATGCTATTGTTTTCATTACATTCCGCAGAGTTTTTCGAGTACATTCTTGGTGGCAATATTATTCTCCCGAATAGAATAGGACTAATAACTTTCTCATAAGACTCTTCCAAGCTTAATTACATACAACTTTTACTAGCAAAGGTCTATGGCTACTCTAAAAGACTAGACTCTTCCTCGCAGGCTCTGCCAAAGACAAATAGCGGTCATATACTCATATCACGGTATTTATGCTGTGTATTTCGTTTGCTTCCTAGGTTGGAGACTTTGGTCTGGCCAGATGGCAACCGGATGGAGATACAGCAGTTGAAACACGGATACTTGGGACATTTGGGTTAGTGCCTTCTGCATTTTCCTTATTTTGGAGGGTGTTTCTTAGCTTTTATTGGTAGAACTACAAAACTAACTCTGGCAACTATCTCTTTCTTCATCCAGATACTTGGCTCCTGAGTACACTCAAAGCAGCCAGATCACAGAAAAAGCTGACGTTTACTCCTTTGGTGTGGTGCTCGTCGAGCTTGTTACAGGACGCAGAGCTGTGGATCTCACCAGGCCCAAAGGCCAGCAGTGTCTCACAGAATGGGTTTGTTGCATTTTTTTTCTCCTTTCCAATTCCCCTTCTTAGGGTAGCGGCCCATCACCATCTAATTAGTTTTTATTTTTCTTTGTTGCTGGCTTTCAATCGACAGGCCCGCCCACTGTTGGAAGAATACGCCATTGAGGAATTGATTGATCCTCGGCTAGCAAACAACTATGATGAACATGAGGTTCATTGCATGTTGCATGCCGCATCCTTGTGCATACGCCGCGATCCTCAGGCAAGGCCTCGCATGTCTCAGGTAAAAAAGGCCCATATGATTGTCATCAATATAAAAAACCTATAAGATCTAGGGGACGCTTGGTACATTCCATGGGGAATAAATATGATCACCATCCTCCAAGAGAATCAATTTCATCACACCGAAGGAAAGCAATTACACTTAACCGTTTACTTTCCTTGGTTAAAGTGGTTAAACAATACGTTAGAGTATATAAAATATGTCCCGGACATACAACCATAAACATGTACCACCTCAGCATAGCATTGTTCCAAACAATCTTTGGCATCATTTTCTCGCCAAAGTGTAATTAAGCTATTTATAACTTCCTGTCACCATGGATTAGCACTGTTGTCTAACGGGAATGATTTATATCTGTCGAAGGTGCTTCGCATACTTGAGGGGGACATCATCATGGACTCGGGTCGAATATCGACGCCGGGAGAGAGCAGAAGGATGTGGGCAGCGGATGCGTCTCCATACTTGCAAAGGTACAGCGGCCCTATGTTAAACCAAGTGCTGGAGGATTTCTCCCCCAAGCTCTCCTTTGACATCGTTGATAAAATCCCCCGGTGGGAGATAGATGATGAAGGTGAGTTAACCACAACTCCGGTAAATTAAAAAAAAAAAGAAAAAAAAAGTTCCCCCCTCCCGGCGGTAAAACTAAACAACCGGGCAACTCCCACTCCAGCTCCCACTCGGAGGTAGGATACGTGTAAACGTTTCTTCTATATACGGAGTATTTAGGATTAGTGCTTGTGCTTTGAGTGCTTTCTGTATTACGGAGTATTTAGTTGGAAACGGTTCCTCTTTTATTTTATTTTGTTTTCTCAATTCAATTTACCTATTTCATTTTTATTCATTCCAAAATATGCACAATTCCTTTATTCAAGTCTTTATTTCAACTATACTACGGAGTATTTCTATCTTATTAATATTTGGATGCAATGAGCTTAGGACCAAAGGGGCTCAAGTGTAGTGTAAAACCCCATATTTAACGACAGGAACTCTTCAAGATGTCCCAAGCTGCCAGTATTTCACTTACCATCCGTGCCAATTTTGTGGACCATTTCTTAAAATTCCATAGATTTAATAATTCAATCTAGATTTTTAGTGTAATTTAGCAGAATAATTCAAATGAATAGATTTATTTATTTATTTTTGTTAAAAATGAGGGCGTTGAGTGGGCAAGGTGGACGGCTGTCGACATGTGACGCGAGGGTGGTCTACTCCAGAGTCCAGAGTGACTTTTGAAATCTAACATTAAAAATCTAACAAGCTACTAGATCAAAAGATGATTTTAAATTTTTGACTAATTTAAATTTCTTCCAAAAAAAAAAAACAAAACCAAATGAAGGCACATCCCTACATTTACAACAAATTAACCAAGATATGAGAAAAAATCAACACTCGTTCATAAACCAATAACATAAAATAATGGGATTGGAGAAAGGAAAATGCGCAAACACATACGGCACAAGCAGCAGACACTAAGACGACGGAACAGACGGAGCGTGGCTGGCCAATAATCCGCTGGATTCCTCATCCAAGGCCAAATCGTCGGTGGTCCTGAGAGCACCGTGTGCAACCACGAGGAGCGCGCCGATTAGCAGAGATGTGATAATGTTCCAGGTCGCGCCGGTGAAGAGGAGCAGAACGATCGTGAGGACGGAGAGAACAATCAGCACCGCGCCGTCACTGATCTGGCGGCCGAAGATCACCAGCTGGAAATCGCGGAGGAAGTACAGGAACAGCCACACGGCCATTAGGGCGACGAAGACGATGAGCGAGATCGGGTGCCACAGGAGGCTGAGGAAGAGAATCGGGAGGACTGCCAGGGCGTAGTTCATCCGGAAGTAGGCGATGTTGATCTGGATCCGCGAAACGGCGTCGTGGAAGCTGGAGGGGAGGCCGAAGGAGTGGAAGTTGAACATCTCTCGCCACGGCCGCCGCGCGCCGAGCCCCTCCTTTATCGTCGCCTTCGCACGGGAGATGTACTCCATGCTCGCAGTCGCACCGCCGCCGGATGAAGACGTCGGGATCGTGCCGTATGTCGTCATTCTCCGGCGACTTTTGGTTCAATCGGGAATCCCGAGGAGATGCAGGCAAGGGGGCAACAATAAATTGACGCGGGCTCTCTTTCTCTTTTTCTCTGTCTATATAGCGCGACTGACGGATTGGTGCGCTCTCGTGGGACCCAAACCGGTCTGGACTCTGGAGATAGGGGTGTAAACAGATATTAATTGGATTAGATTTGCTATTATCAAATCTGCATCCGTTTATTTTTGTCGGATATCGAATTCAGATACGGATCTTGACGGATATTGAAAAATCAAAACCGTATCCGCATCCGTCGGATTTCGGTCGGATATCGGATATATCTGTATCCGTTTCCAGTTTTTAAAATCAAATTAAATAATACTTTAATTTTAAATTAGACTAAAGTCAAACTATTATTAAATCAAATATAATTTTTATGGGATAATTATTTTATTTGTTTTCATGATTTATGATGTTCTACGATAACTTCATATGATAAAAAGATATACACAGCACACATATATACATATTTTTATATGTCTGCACATATTTTTGTGTGTCTACACATTTATTTTGTATATAAAAATGTCTTATACTTTGAAATATCAATAGACAAATAAAATATAAACATAAAAAATTAGGAAAAACTATATATAACGGATCGAATATTCGGATAAACGGTTATTTAAACAGATGCATTTTCGGATCAGAATTTAAACGGATCGGATATACAATTACCAAGTCCGTATCCGTTTAGTTATCGGATATCCTTAATCGGATACGGATAATATCCGTTTAAAACGGATGCAGATATTTTTTCTTTAAACGGATACATATGCGGACGGTAATCGGATTTTCAACTATCCGTTGACAGCCCTATCTGGAGATTATAGAAGTTTAAATGATTAACGGCTGTGATATTGATGGATGATCATTCATAGCAAGGGCCTACCAATTTAGGAAAGATTAGGCCGTGGCCCATTGGCAAACGGGCTGGACTGCTTGTATTGATTCATAAAGGGTTTGTTTGAGAATATCGTTAGATTTTAGCGATTTTGAAAAAGCTATCAACGGGTAGCATTTAACATTAGCGTTTTTAAACTTAATCTGTACTGATAATATTTTATCTAATATGTTAACGCTATTCTCAAGCGGACCCAAAATCACAAGGCGGACCTGGGTGCATATCATTGTTTGAAATAACTTGCGAAGTAGTTGTGGACTACATTCACAAAAGGATGAGCCCCATCCTTGAGGGTCATCGAGAAAAGAAAAGAAAAGTTAGATTATAATTGCAAATTGATGGGCTACATTTGCTTTTTCTCGCCTAGGTGATCTTATTGTAGTTATATTATTGCTTGTTGTAAGCGCATAAAAGTAATTTGTAAACATCTCAATTTTAGATTGGAGAATGATAAGGGTACACTAAATATCCCCTACCCTCTCCTTAGCCATAAAAATTTGCATGTAAAATTCAAAAAAAAAATAAACAAATAAAAACCAAATAAAATTGAATGGTAAAGAGGCAAGTGGTCATGTACATTTGAGTTACACCTTTGGTGTACCCCTAGCATCTAATTTTAGATTTGTTTTCTACTCTGTTAATGAGATGACACGTTTATTGGTGCGTGCTACTCATTCTATTGAGATCGTTGAGGAGTGGTTCGTTCACTCCGAGATGCGTGCTACTCATTCTATTGAGGCATTGCCTTGCCATGTCAGCAAATGCCACTCAAATCATGACATTCCATGACCATTCACCCCATTTTTCATTCCATGTGCAAGGCATGACTCCCTCATTTTTTATTTTTTTAATATTTTTAATTTTTGAAAAAAATATTTTTTAAAAGAAGTAGATATATTTTAATAATGTAATAAATGTGTAAAATAATTTTTGATAATTGAAAATCATTAAAAAAGTACAAAAATTGACAAAAACAATGACTTGCCACTGTATGTTATGACACTCCACTAAGTTATTTTTTATTGGTTGAAATAATTCATGTCACCGCGTGACATTTCATTTTTGTCTTGCCATTACTAATGCTCTTACTACATCTATTTAAAATAAGGTTTTTGCTTTCAAAAAAATAAAAATGAAAAGGGCGCACGGACTTTAGCGTCTTGGGGAAGGACAATGAGGTCGTAACGAAGGGCAGCCACTACCCCTCACGTGGCTTTGTCTAAAGCTTTTCTTCTTTCTTTAATTGATTTTACAAAATGTTTGTGAAAAGCATTATAATATTATACAAAGTCTCTTTTCATAAAAGAAATGCGTAGATTTATTAATTATACGTACGTGGTATTTGGAGTGAGATTATAATGTCTTGTAGTAATTGGAAACATGGGCAAATTTGGGAAGAAGAACGACATTGAGTTGAAGCCAAACCAAGCCAAGACAAAGCCAACGGTACTAACTCAATCAATGCAAAAGTTGCTCTTCTTTGTACTATACCTCTTGTGTTATTTACTCGCAAACCTCTCAATTTATATATGGAGTTTTCTGTTTTACATGGAATTCGTTTATTTATTTATTTAGTTCTAATCCTTAAGTTTTTTTTTTTGCATACTATAATTAAATGAACACCATATATAATTGTCGTGTCAGATGCTATTTGGTCCGGAACTCAATAGGAGAACTCTATTCAAATTTAGTATACCCATCTGAAGAAAATAATAAGAGGGAAAATATTCTGTATATTCGATTGTTCTGTTTAGTTACAAGGAGTTTCTCCTTTATTTATAGGAGAGGATGATTCCAAAATAGACAAGGAATACAAATCCTACAAGGAAACAAATCATAATCAAACTAGGAAACAAATAAATCAAGATCAATCCTAATTAGAATGAGATTCGGTCATCAAAGGATTTGGACTTCTCAAGTTTGGATTTCTCGGAATTCGGACCTCTCGGAATTCGGATCTCTCGGAATTCGGATTCCTCGGAAGTCGGACTTCTCCGGATCCGGACTTCTCAGTTCCAATACCCCCCCTCAAGCTGGAGCATGTGGATTCTGGATGCCCAGCTTGGACAGTAAATGAGAAAACGGAGCGGAAGCCAAAGCCTTTGTAAAGAGATCCGCCGGTTGATCATTGGTGGAGATGTGGCGAGTACACAAAACACCTCGTTGGATTTCATCACGTACAAAGTGGCAATCAATCTCAATGTGTTTTGTACGTTCATGGAGACCGGATTAGCGGCAATATGAAGAGCAGCCTGATTATCACAAAACAACCGCATGGGCTGTTTGTGACGCACACCAAGGGAGAAGAGAAGGGATTTCAGCCATTTGAGTTCACAAACAGTAGTTTCCATGGCCCTGTATTCGGCTTCAGCTGAAGAACGTGAAACTACACTTTGTTTCTTTGTACGCCACGATACCGGGGAATCGCCAAGAGTGATAAAATATCCAGTAACAGAACGCCGAGTCAAGGGACACCCAGCCCAATCAGAGTCACAGAAAGTTTTAAGAGTAAGATCACTTTGTACTGGAAGAAACAAACTCTGCCCGGGACATGCCTTGATGTACCGTAGAACGTGAGTCGCACCATCCCAGTGTTCTTGCCGCGGCTCCCCCATGAATTGAGACAACACATGAACAGCATAAGCCAAGTCAGGACGACTGATCGTGAGATAAATGAGGCGCCCCACAAGTCTGCGATAACGCTCTGGGTTGGTGAGAAGCGGGCCACACGCTAGAGCCAGTCGTTGATTCTGAGGAAGGGGAGTGGAAGCCGGACGAGCACCCAGAAATCCAGTCTCACAAAGTATATCCAGAGCATATTTGCGCTGGCATATGAAAATCCCTTTCGAATTACGGGCAACCTCAACGCCCAAAAAATATTTTAAGAGACCAAGGTCCTTCATATGGAAGCAATCAGATAGATACCGTTTAAATTTGCCAATGAAGCCTTCATCATTTCCTGCGATCACAAGATCATCCACATACACTAGCACACGGAGCTCGATGGTGCCGCGCAAAAGAGTAAACAGAGAATAATCAGCGTTGGATTGATGGAACCCAAAGTGTTTTAATGCAGAGGTGAGTTTAGCAAACCAACAACGTGGAGCCTGTCGAAGACCATAGAGAGATTTATGAAGACGGCAAACCAATCCTTTACCGCGAGAGGCAAACCCGGGGGGAAGAGTCATGTATATTTCATCGCGAAGGTCTCCATGAAGAAATGCATTATGAACGTCCATCTGATGTAAGAACCAATTCCGGGTAGCGGCAACAGCTAAGAGAGTGCGAACAGTAACCAATTTAGCTGTTGGTGCAAAAGTTTCTTTAAAATCAATTCCCTCTTTCTGACGATTGCCAAGCACTACCAAACGAGCTTTGTAGCGTTCAATGCTACCATCAGACTTGTGCTTGATTTTGTAGACCCACTTAGATCCAATTGTTTTCCTTCCTGGAGGCAAGGGGAGGAGTGACCAAGTACCATTAGCTTCCAACGCCTGAATTTCTTCCTTCATAGCTTGTACCCATAGCGGATTTTTGACCGCCTCAGAAAAGAATGTAGGCTCAACATCTGCACTTATAGCTGCCAAAAAACATCTATGGGAAAAAGAAAATTTGTCAGCGTTAATAAAATTTGTAATACAGTGTGTTGTACCTGAAGGTGTTGTTGGTTTGAGTGAATCAGGAGAGGGACGTTGAATGGTGTGAGTGACAAAGTCATGCAGTCGCGAAGGAGGACGACGTTCTCTTTCACTTCGGCGCAAAGTGTCTTGGGTTGGAAGGGTTTGGTTATCAAGGGCAAAAGAAGGTTGGACTGGGTCATTGGGTTGGCTGTTTGGTTCTGATGTTGCAGGGTTTTCTGGATTGGATTGGAGCAACGGTCGACCGGGGTCCTGAGAACGGTCCAGTGTTTCGACCGTCTGGGTGGCTGATTCTTCACTGCGTATTTCTTCCTCAAAAAAATCAGCAGTGGGTTCAGGTTCTGTGAGATTGGGGGTATTTTGTGAATGGAAGGGAAAATGGTTTTCAAAGAACTTGACATCTCGGCTGACAAATATTTTATTATTGTCCAAATCGAGAAGGCGCCATCCTTTTTGGCCAAATGGATAGCCAAGGAACATGCAGCGTCGAGAACGAGACTCAAATTTGTCTCCATGGTGGGATTGATTGTGGGCATAGGCAAGACATCCGAAAACCCGGATATGACTATATGAGGGGTTTTTTTCATATATCGTGGAATATGGGGTTTTGCCTTTGTGTAGCTCAGAGGGTGTTCGGTTAATTAGATACGCAGCGGTTAGAATACAATCACCCCAGAATTTAAGAGGTAGGTTGGCTTGGAAGCGAAGGGCTCTGGCAATGTTGAGAATGTGACGGTGTTTTCGTTCGACTCGACCATTTTGTTGTGGGGTACCGACGCAAGAGGATTCAAAAATAATCCCATGATTGTCAAAGAAAGATTTTAAACAAGTGAACTCTGTACCATTGTCACTTCGTACAGTTTTCACTTGTTTATTGAATTGTCGCTCAATCATGGAAAAGAAATTACGCAAGACAGTAGGAGCTTCATATTTGTGATTTAATAGATACACCCATGTTGCCCGAGAAAAATCATCAACAGTAGTTAAGAAATATCTAGCCCCAGTGCGAGACGGAGTACGGTACCCACCCCATAAATCACAATGAATCAAGGAAAAAGAAGTAATGGATTTATTCGAACTAATTGGGAAAGAGTCACGACATTGTTTTGAACGAAAACACACATCACAAGGGGAATCAGGGATATTGGTATTTTTGGGTAAATGGAGAAAAGTATTGACAGTGGTGTAGGAGGGATGACCCAAGCGCTTGTGCCAAATGTCCAGATCCTTCGCCTCCTTCACAGTACAGACTTTATCCTTCACACCTTTCTTGAGATAATATAGTCCTTCGGCCTGCTCACCCATTCCAATCACCATCTTCGAGATATAGTCCTGTATAATACAAATTTTATTATTAAACTTGACAATTAAATTCTTTTTCTCAAGAAGTTGTGAGACAGATATAAGATTGCAGTTGAGTTGAGGAACTAGCAAAACATTTTCTAAGGTGATCAAATTATCTACAACCACACTCCCCTTTTGGTTGGCTATCGCACAATCTCCATTTGGTAGGCCAACTGAGCAAGGTTTTATGACTTCCAAATTTTCAAGACACTTCTTATCACTGGTCATATGTTGACTGGCTCCACTATCAATGATCCAAGAAGTATTAGTCATACCTGAAAATTTTCTTTCCATACCCGAATCCTTCTCGTTTAAGAGTCCCATAAGTGCATTCCATTGATTGGTTGTGAGAGAAGGTAGATTCGGTTGATGGAGCTCACGCCCTCCATCCGTTGCGTTGGCCTGAGCCGTGTGTGCCGCAGGTCCGCTTGCTGGACCGCCACCAGCTCCGCCGTGGTTACCTCGGCCGGCGTTGCCCCCCCTGCCGCCGCGCCGTCCCCCTGTGTTGTTGCCGCGGCCATTACCTCGTCCCGGGTTCAGGACACGTGGGCGATCTCCCCACCATTCAGGATATCCAACGAGTTGAAAACAACCACTCTTCTCGTGTCCACTCAGTCCACAGTGTTTGCATTTTAAATCTTTAGTTGCGTCACGGTCAAATTTGGAGGTCACGACAAAACCCACCGGGTTACGTTCCTCCTCTTGAGTAGTCTTCAAGACCCCTTCCTACTGGATGATGGTGGAGTATACGCGATTCAGTGGTGGCAAGGGTTCTGTGGCGATGATGTTAGACCGTAGACTCCCATATCCTTCGTTATCTAATCCCATCAGAAATTGGTGAACCTTTTCTTTGTCACGTTGGATGGCAAGCGCTTTGCTTATCCCACACTTGCATCCACACTTGCAAGCGGGGATTTTTTCATGATCGCCGAGTTCGTCCCATATGGTTTTTAATTTTCCAAAGTACGTAACGATGGACTGACCGTTTTGCTTGCAATTTGCAAGTTCCTTCTTCAGTTGATGAATTCGAGGACCGTTTGCAACAGAGAAACGATCTTGGATATCCTTCCATAGTTCTGCTGCTTCTTCTACCTGTGTGATGGAGTTTCTCAGGCTGCCATCAATTGTGTTGTAAATCCATGAGACCAACATGACATTCACAATCCACCATTCTTCATAGTTTTCATCTCTCTCTTTTGGACAAGGGATGGATCCGTCGATGAATCCAATTTTCCGTTTTGCACGGAATGCAATTCTCATTGCACGAGCCCATTCTTCATAATTATCACCGTTTAGTTTGACTTGGGTGATAATTAATCCAGGTGTGTCTGTGTTCTTGAGTTCGTAAGAACTTCCCTTCGTAGGGATCTTCTCTTCCTCTTCGAAGAGCTTGCCGACGAGATTTTCTTCTACTTCTGCCATGTCGACGTTCGAGAAGGAAATTCCGGCGGTGATGGACCGTCGTTTGTCTAGATTAGGGTTTTCCTAGGAATCTTGCTCTGATACCATGAAGAAAATAATAAGAGGGAAAATATTCTGTATATTCGATTGTTCTGTTTAGTTACAAGGGATTTCTCCTTTATTTATAGGAGAGGATGATTCCAAAATAGACAAGGAATACAAATTCTACAAGGAAACAAATCATAATGAAACTAGGAAACAAATAAATCAAGATCAATCCTAATTAGAATGGGATTCGGTCATCAAAGGATTTGGACTTCTCAAGTTTGGATTTCTCGGAATTCGGGCCTCTCGGAACTCGGATCTCTCGGAATCCGGATTCCTCGGAAGTCGGACTTCTCCGGATCCGGACTTCTCAGTTCCAATACCATCATACACAAATTATATTTCTTACATATATATATAGGCCACATAAACTTTTCTTTGAAAGAATTACTGTGTTTTTTGAACAAAAAAGTACTCCGTATGAACTAAATCACAACTTATGAAAACATTAAAAAACCAATAAAATTCAAAAAAAAAACAAGAAATACATATCCATATGATAATTAAATTACTTACTGGGCATATGAAAAGATCTATGATTCTTTTATGTATATTCAGTCCATCCATATACGATAATTTACCCTGCTATTTTTCGTGCTTTGATATGAATGTTTTTTCAACTTGAATTTTCTTTCATGAAAATAATTAAATTCTAGGAAAATCTTTCTTGGAAAGATATCCTTAGTTATTATTTAATTTTCATAAAATTACAAGTTCCTCCATCACATTATAAGTGCCATATTTTTATAATGTATAAGCGTGTAATTTTGATGAGGTACGAACATTAGAAATCATCACATATGGTTATATCTTCAAGTGTGTTTGTTAGTCTAACTGAATTTAACATGTTTAACTTAATCCGTTAAGCATTATTTAATAAAAACTCATTTAATATGATGAAAATTGTCGTTTTTTCTTCAAATTTGACTCTTTTTATGGTATACAAACATGTTAAGAGAGAGGGTTGTGTTTATGGAATGAATATAATAGAGTAATAATTTATGTACATCACCCAAAGTGCAAGTAAAAAAAGAACTGTACAAAGGCCAAGGAGCCTCAAAGGTGACATACAACAATGAGTAAATGCACTTCCAAAAACAAAACTTCAACTTAAAGTAGACACAAAAGTGTATTTAATCAGCTTGAGGGAGTTGAGTTTGCCCCTAAGATTGATCATATACAAATTCACAAACTTTTCCAACCCTCTTCAATTTTCCATTCCAAGTTTCCACACCTTTCTTTGATTAGAAAACAAATAATTATTAACTGCATACCTATCTGCATTTATTACATATACCCCTTGAAGGACCATTTCAAGAATCTGCAACTCTTATACCATTTATATATATTCTAATATAAAAAAACAAATTAAAATGGAGGGAAGACACAAATTCTTGCATGGAACACTTGAAGCATCAATTTTTCATGCAATCAGGGACAATAATCCAACTTTTCCCTTCATGGTAAATTAAAGCTCATGCTAGAAATTAAACAATCTCTTTTTTTTCTGAGTAGTTGTTTTTTCAAGTCTTTATTTTCACTATGAAAAGTGAAAACAATCCATTTTAGGAGTCTATAACCATTGTTATATTCATGTTTTATACACACACTTAGGAGTGTATGGCTTTGAGGGGAAAACCTGCACATGTGACAATCAATCTGGGAGACAAGACGGTAGCGAAAACGACAAGCGAGCGCAGCCTTGTTTGGAACCAAACCTTCCACATTCTATGTGCTCATCCCGCAGACACGACAACACTCACAATTGCATTGACAACAAAATGTCATGTCTTGGGGAAATTCAGCGTCGAAGGAAACCGACTTTTGCAGCACGGCGTGATCCAAGGGTCATTCCCTCTGCGGCGTACTAACACCCAGAAGAGGACGGTCAGTTTGCAGCTGATGGTGTGGTTCAGACCTGCAGAAGAATATGAGGGCAGTGGGTTCATAGGGCCAAAGAGTAATATAAATTCCACATTCCCACTCAGATCAAACTGTGCTGTCACCTTGTATCAGGACGTACACCATACGGTTGCATTTCGGCCACCTTTTGGGAAGCCAAGAAAATTGTGGGAAGATATATACAAAGCCATTGATGGTGCTAGACACTTGGTTTACATTGCAGGCTGGTCTTTTAATCCTAATCTGGTCTTGGTAAGTGCAATTCAGCTATCTAAGATTCATTACTAGTGACATTTGATCCAGATTATCCCAAGTACAATTCACATTTTTACTTCCACGCGACTTAAAACACAATTATTTTACGTCCACGGGCAGGTTCGCGATCCCATGACAAAAATTCAACATGCAAGAGGAGTAAAGCTGGGAGAATTGCTGAAACGCAAAGCAGACGAAGGGGTGGCCGTGAGGATTATGCTGTGGGACGACGAGACGTCATTGCCGATCATAAAAAACAAAGGGGTGATGAGAACACGCGACGAGGACTCCCATGTATATTTCAACAACACAAAAGTGGTGTGCAGATTGGTTCCCAGAGGTCACCGTAAGTTACCTCCCTCTGTCTTTACACACCACCAGAAGACGATAACTGTGGACGTCGCCTGCGGCATAGATTCTCTGCCGTGGACGTTCTTGAGGGAGAGAGAAATCATGTCCTTCATTGGGGGGTTTGATTTGTTTGACGGACGTTATGACACGGAGGAGCACTCCCTATTCCGCACCCTCAACACAGAATATCATTGCCATGACTTTGACCAGACCAGCTTACCCGGGGCCTGTCTCTCTAGAGGCGGGCCCCGAGAGCCATGGCACGACACTCATTCCTCTGTCTTGGGACAGGCTGCTCTCGACGTTCTTGAGAATTTTGAGCAGAGATGGACGAAGCAATGCGGCCGTGGCCCCACATCTCTGGTCCCGATAAGCTCGATTCGCGAGCTAAGTAAGAATTGTAACCAACCCAAAACCAACCCCGTTTCAGAACGGGATTGGAAGGTTCAAGTCTTGAGATCCATTGATGACTCATCAACAAACACTCTTCCAAGAAACATGCAAGTGGAGAGGAGCATCCACGAAGGGTACGTGGAAGCCATCAGGAAGGCAGAGAGATTTGTATACATTGAAAACCAGTACTTCATAGGGGGAAGCCATGTTTGGGAGCAAGACAAAGACAAGAACAGAAATGGGTGGTGCACCAACTTAATCCCGGTCGAAATAGCATTAAAGATTGCGAGAAAAATCAGAGAAAATGGTCGTTTTGCGGCATACATAGTGATACCTATGTGGCCGGAAGGAGACCCCGGGAGTGATTCCGTTCAGGATATACTGCACTGGACTAGAGAAACAATGAAGATGATGTATGGAATAATAGGCGAGGCAATCAGAGAAAGTGGCAGTCAAACGCACCCTAGAGATTACTTGAACTTCTTCTGCCTCGCTAATAGAGAAGAAAAGATGAAGGCAGGAGAGTTTGTCCCTCCATCCTCTCCTCACCCTTCATCTCATCACTACTGTAAGGCTCAAAAAAACCGGAGATTCATGGTTTACGTCCACTCCAAACTCATCATAGGTTGAGTATAATAAATCAGCATAAGCATGTATGAAGTCTTGAAATACTATATAATAAGATAGATTATTATTATAATGAACTTTTTTTTTGGATATTTAGCGGACGATGCATATCTGGTAATAGGGTCAGCGAACGTGAACCAAAGATCGATGGATGGGGAACGGGACACAGAAATTGCAATAGGATGCTATCAGTCATCAAGGAGTAGTGAAGAAGGAATCGCTACCGATGAGGGCGACATTCGCGCGTATCGAATGTCTTTGTGGTACGAACACACGGCCGGAAAAGCCACGAGCTATAGAGAGTTCCTGGAGCCTCAGAGCGTGGAGTGCGTGAGGAAGATGCGTTCCATTGGAGACAAAATGTGGGACATCTATAGTTCATCAGGTTCAGAAGACGAAGAAGAAGAAGATGATGAAGAAGTAATTAGAGACATGGAAGGGGTGCACTTGGCGAGCTATCCAGTGAGGGTAAGTAGAGATGGTGTGGTGGAGGATCTTATGGAGACTAATAATAATGGCTGCTGCTTTCCAGACACTGAAGCACCGATCAAAGGGAAGAGATCGAAGTTCCTTGCTCCTATCATCACAGCTTAATTGCAACTTATTACAGGGACGGACACGGAGAATTCATAGAGTGGGATCACAAAAACGATAATGTAAGGAAATGAAAACAAGATGATTAACGCGGAGTATTAAAAGTCATACCATACAAATTAAATCATATTACTTCAATTGCACAAAGCACTGCAAAATATAATTCGGAGTTGTTTAAGTTTCTTGAATCCAAAACTGCGGTAGAACTTCAAGTCCAATCAGATGTTCTTGTGGAAGCATAGGTTTTAACCTTTTGTAATGAAATTCTAAACCTAATACTCCGTATAACACAAAATATTACTAACATATTAATACCGTTACTTAATATGAAATTCATGATAAAAATATATAAATCATGAATATAGTGGGTACATATTACCACATATCGCAGCTATTGCCCTCCAACCCTCCATTATATTAAACAACAAAACCCAGTCGCTACAAACTCAAATTCAATTAAGCATAAATCTCTAAATCCGAAAAGTAAAAATCAAATTGGGTTTCATTTACCCCCAAAAAATCAAATTAAATCGAATTTCATTAACCTTCAACCCAGTCGTGCGCCCGCGGAGCGGCGGAGGATTCTAGTCAGCCGTCAGGCGCAGCCCAGGAGTAGCGAAAGCTGAGCTTATCACTTACAATGCGCTACGACAGAAAATGGGTAGCGGGGAACGCAGGGAGGGAAAGGGCTGGGCCCCTCACTTCTAAAAGGTACGGAGTAAAATACTCTTCTAGCTCGAAATTATATTTTAGATTTGATAGGTAGGGTAAGAAAAAGTAAGGAGTAAAAGTGATTTTTTAATATAAATGTAACAAACTTTACGGGACGCAGTTTTTTCAAAACGTAACAAACTTTTTGGGACGGAGGGAGTAGAATATGTGGTTGACCTCGTTTGGCATCAGCGTTTTAAAATAGCATTTTGAAAATGCCATTTAACAGTAGTCTTTAGTGTTAACGTTTCTAGAACTAATTTATACCATTAAAATTTTATCCAAAACGCTAAGGCTATCTGAAAACGCTCTTTCTAAACAAGGTCAATGTTGATGCTGTGTCTTGCGTAGAAGAAAGAAAAATTGAGACAATCCAAACTGAAAATAATGAAGATAATTATAAAATTTTATTTTTTATGCTATACCAATTTTTAAATATGATGAATTAAAAAAAATTCATTATACTTCGTAGTTTTCTTCTTCAAGGCTCTTACTATTTGGGAACGGAATGAGTGCAATTATAAACGCATAAGTTTTGCCTCTATCTACAATTGTGTTTTTGAAAGAATTATATTGTCTTTACGATTAAATTATGCATATTAATATACTCTTTTCATCTCCTTTGATTCCTAACATAATGCTTTATGATATTATTATTTTCAAAAAAATTATTTTAAAAGCCTAGTGTAAAATAAAAAAATAAAATCTATTTTTTAAAAAATAACATCAAAGGATCTGCATAATAAGATTTGGTATGAATATACGCAGTTTTATTTTATGAATGATAAATGAAAATATGTATAGAAAAGGAAATTATTTATTCACGTGAATAGCAATTGACCAATTGTCCATACCCATCCCAAATTCTATCATGGTATCGGAGCAGGTTTTGGCGCACCTCGTTTGTCAAGGTGTTCGTCTAGACGTTCATTCCTAGCGGCCCGTTAGTCTTTAGCCCAGTTATCCGTATGAAGTATGTACCCAACGGCCCGTGGCCCGTTTAACACAATTGCTCGTCTGGAAGTCCATACCCAGCGGCTCGTGGTCCTTTAGGTGTTGGTACTCAAAAAAAAGTCAAGGAGATGGGAGTTCATTTGCAAGTGGTCAATTGGTTAGATTCAAAATGACCCGGTTGTCCGCTTGAGGGGGAGTGTTAAGAGTATCCCACATCGGAAAAGTGTGAGGAAAATAATTGGTATATAAGCTATTGAGTTGAACTAACTAATTGATTGGATTCAATCTTTTAATGCGGTTCAACCCAAGTGTCTTAATGCCCAATCCAGTTACTCTTGCCCCATCGTAAATTCTATAAGCTAGCTACAACAATTGACAATATTTATGGGTTAATAATTGTATTACATACTCCCTCTGTTCCTAAATAAACTTCCTTTAGATGTGATGTGTAAAAGTAAGATGTGATATGTAGAATATTAGTAAAAAAGTATGATGTGATAGGTAGGGTATGAAAAAGTAAGGGGTAAAAGAGAAGTTTATTTAGGGACAAAGAAAAAACGAAAGAGGAAGTTTATTTAGGGACGAGGGAGTACTATTTACTACCAACTTGGCTTAATTAGCTTTTTTAGAGTAATGAGTATCAGTTTTACTTTTTTTTAACCATCATTTAATCAGGTTTAATGAGATTTTGGGAGGTTACATGTACACACATTGACTCAAAATTTACTGTATTGATGCATGATTCCGCATCTATAAGCTTTCAAATTTACAGTGCTGTAAAAGATGATGAACCTGTGGAGAGTTGAAAATGAAGATAGTGTTTCACACAAAGTTACCGGAGGCATATCTCACTGTCCTTGTCATGTGCAGTTTCTTGGTGGGATTCTATATTGGTTTGTCCCTTAGGAGAGCTAAAAAGGTTTGTTTTTTTTCTTAACGGATGAATTTATTCATAGTAATAATAACTTGATTTCATCCTATGTGTTTGATTGTTTTTTTTACCAGGTTGATGTTTTGAATGTCGTGCCTTCATCCGAATGTCAGAATTATTCAACTTGTCTACCAGAAGATTTCATAACAGATAAAAACATCTCGAATGTAAACATCATATCGTGATTAGTTATAACATTTTTCTTATATTATGTGTTTTCTTGCGTCTATTTTTATTTATCATATTTGAGCATGATATAATTAAATCAACTTTTCAATATAGATATTTGTTGCAACAAATCCACGTGGTGCAGAAAGATTGCCACCGGGCATTGTTGAGCCTTACTCGAGTTTGAATCTCAATGGTGAAGATATGTCGCCGAAATACTTGCTAACCGTAACAGTAGGGGTGAAACAAAAAGATTTAGTTAACAAGATTATCTCAAAGGTTCATGTCTATTTCAATACAATACTCTTATGCTAATATCTTTTTTATATAGACCGGGCACAAACAAAAACTTGTGTCTAAGTGCACAAAAGTTATTGTTGATCCAATTTGGTTCAAGAAAGAGATCTCCAATATCACTAAATAATATATGATGTTTGTGTTTTTTAGTTTACAGAGGATTTTGCAATAGTATTGTTCCATTACGATGAACGGGCAAACGAATGGGACGAATATGAATGGTCAAAACGTGCCATTCATGTCACTGCAAGAAAACAAACCAAATGGTAAGTCATTTTTTTATTGTTATGAAAATAAAATACCCAAAGACAATAAAGAAAAAAATTGTGCAGGTATTATATACCTAAAATAATTTAAGTATTGAGTTCAATCCAAACATAAACAAAAGAACTTCACTTGTCACTTTCTAATCATGTTAAGTCGTTGTCAGATGATCTTTCAATAAACTTTCAACAGAAACATAATACTTCTAGAACAGGTGGTACGCAAAACGCTTTCTCCACCCTGACATTGTGGCCCAATATGAGTACATATTCATCTGGGATGAAGATTTGGGCGTGGAAAATTTCAATGCAAATGAGTAAGAAGAAATAATCATCATGTGTGTGTGTGTGTGTGTGTGTGTATGCCATGCAAAATGATAGGGAGATGATGATGTATGCATGTGTTTGTAGGTACATTAAGCTTGTGAAAAAATATGGTCTAGAAATCTCACAACCTGCGATTGTATCGCAGAAGGGCTTGACATGGCTAATGACTATGAAGAGGCCGGGCGTTGAAGTGCATAGGTATATATGACATACATCATCATCAAACCAAATAGGAATAGTATGTATAAATATACTATATATGCACATGTTGACCTTGTGATCAATCTTACTAATAAATTAATGTATTCTCGTTGCATTGTGTTGCAGGAAGGTAAACCAAACACTGCAAAGCGGACAATGTGCTGACTTAGACATGCCACCTTGTGCAGGGTACGCGTGCCTTCGCACGCGCGCGCGCACACACACTCCCTTTTGAACACATTCAAACAAATCTATATATAAGTATCGTTGTGCCAAGTTTAATTTCACTGATAAAGAGATTCTAAATTGTGATCACGGGTGACTGACACTGGTTAGGTTTGTGGAGATCATGGCACCTGTATTCTCTCGAGAATCATGGCGGTGCGTTTGGAACTTGATTCAGGTATTCATTTTACATATTATTCATGGCCCTTTCTTTTTCTTGGATATGGAGATGGACTCTTCTTTTTCCTTTTTGTTTTTGGGGGACGCAGAATGACTTGGTGCACGGATGGGGCCTTGATTTTGCCTTGTGGAGATGTGTAAAAGTAAGGGCGGAATGCTATTTTGATTGTTTCCTTCTTTGATTTGATTTCTTGGACCCTTATTGGTGGTTAATCCTATTTGCAGAGGGCACATGAGAAGATGGGGGTTGTAGATGCTCAATGGATAGAGCATTTGGTAGTACCCTCCCTTGGAAGCCAAGGAGAGTCCATTGATGGAAAGGAACCATGGGAAGGGGTAAGAAAAGATAACCATTCAACAACCTATTCACTATTCCTATTGTCCATATTTATCTTCATCTATCCCCAAAAAAACCCTGTATTATTTAAATGAACAAAATATTTTCATTTTATCCCTTCAAACCCACATTTTAACATGTGCATTTGACACCAATAGCACACACAGAAAGGGAATAAGGAAAATTGTGTTGTGTTTTAAAAGGTACGAGCAAGGTGCATCAAGGAATGGAAAGAATTTGAAATCAGAATGGAGCAAGCTGTAAAGAACCAGTCGCAATGGAGTTTGCCTTAACACTCTAATAAGCTAGGTGGCATCCCCATCTATGTTTATGCTTTAGAGTTTGTTTGGAACCACATATATGCAAGGGGATGGAAAATAGACGGGGCATTTGAAAAGCATGAATCAATTTGTTCAATCTCATTTTACTTATAAAGATAGATACAGTGAAAAAATTAACAAGTTCAATCACATTGGGTATTTCTTCATATTTTTCAAGGAAAAAAACACACTTTTCATTAGTTTTTTCCACTTTCCCACCAATCTCCCCCCCTCCAAACATGGCCTTGAGTATTCCAGCAGAAAGGAACCATTGCTATGGAGGGACAGAGGAACCATGCCCCTTCATATATTTTTGGAATGAAAGCTTTAGGAATGTACTACTAGTAAACATAAAACAGTACTGTACTACACAACCAACATACCAGAAAGGTACCAGCAGAAGAGAAGAAATCGCATCAACAGATTTTGTCCAGAGTGCTGTTTGACAGTTTACAGATTGGGGATAGACTTTGTACGAATGAACTGTTTAAGAATGGCCTTATCCTCATCAATGCGCTTTTTCTCTTCAGGGTCTCTTGGCTTCAGTTTTCTCTTCTCTTCAAGCATCCACTTTAAAATCTCGCGCTTATCGTTTTCAGATATCGGTTCCTTAACAGGCTGCTGCACTACAGGTGGAGTAACTAGTTTTTCAGCAATTGTGGCAGATTCGGTAGCAGTCACCACAGAAGGGCTAGGAGGAGTCTCTTCCATTTCTATGGCAGTGTCTTTCTTTTTTGTCCTCGTGTAAACGTAAGCTATAGATTTCACAGAAAATCAAGCCATTTCACCATGAAAAGAAGAAAGAGAAGAAAATGTCAAGGTTGATTTACCTGACAAAAATAGTGGAAGGACACTACAATAGCCATACAGAAATTCCAAAGATACAAACTTCACCAATATAGATAGTTAGATACAACCATAAGCCGTAGGCAGAATAAATGTTAATGGTATACATTAAAAGCCAGAATGTATGATATTGATGACACCAAAGATTAACGTAATATGAGACCGTATAGAATTTCAATAACTTCTTTTATAAACAATCTGTTTTTCAAAATATACAAAGCTTCCCCCACCCAAAACCAATCCAAAAGACCAAACCCGTCCATCCAAAAAGAACCTAAGTGATATATTACTAATTTACTTGGAAGTGCTCGGAATCTTAAGTGGTGAATAATACATGACCCTTTTTGACAGACTTTATTCCGATCTAGCGGAATTAAACCTGCAGAATTTGCAGTTTTGCACCATGTCGGTATGTCCTTAAAATGTACTCCGTATTCTATACTCCGTAACACAACCAGTTCAACCCTTGGTGTTTGAAAAGTTCATAATCCCCATCTCCCTTTTCCTAACCGTTTAACCAGTACCTAGAGAACGATACAAGGAAGAATTGGTTTAGGATGATGCACTACGCATCCTCCCCAAACAATAGGCTTTTAGGAAAATGTGATAGCACCTGTGAGCTGTGAATGGAGAACACCATGTGAAGTGTAAAAATACAAAACAGACACCAAATCCACCCTCGCACATTCCTCTCAAATAACAAGGTAAATAATCAGTATTCTGCAAAGTATTGTTTCTAAACTAATTTGCTCAAACAATCAAAAGACTACTATAGAAAATAAACTCATGCTCCCTCAAATTTCAGAATGACCATCAAATTCAATGATAACTCTTCGCAAGGTATTGCCACACTAAGCAATTAAGAATTCTATATGGCAGCAGAACCGAAAGTGAACATAAACACATAAAAAACAATGAAGTAAGCCAGGCATCACAAACAAATGTGAGACTCATCCTTATGCAGAACACTATTTGAAAATACATGCTACCAGTTTACAGCCAGTCTATAACTCCCTATCAAAAGCTAACTGATGATACACACAAATCTATTAGGTTTTTCCCGAAAATCATGAAATCAAACACAATGCTAACGGACCTAGTCAATAATGGCCTAAGGCGTCGTTTAATTAGCACAAATCTACAGAGATCCGTAAGAGTTAAGGCATGAAATTACTTTCATCGGCCAACATGAGAAAGAGAGAAAGAGAAGAACCTCCAATGGAGAAATTGACGGCCAAGAGCATCGGGATTAGAAATCTGTAACGGCGAAGGAAAGGTTCCTTTGCAGGGGGAGAAGGCGGCGCGGGCTGAGCCGGCGGAGGAGTAGACGAAGTCATCGGCGGAGGAGTAGACGAAGTCATCGGCGGAGGAGATGCTTGCTGCTTCAGCCGCGCTGCGATAAGTAAAGTATAAAAGCAGATGGATCAATCAATCGCATATGCAAGCGATTGTTGCTTAATTCGGATGATATGCGAAAACAACTTCACAGTGAAGTAAATAAATAAATAAGAATTACATTTCTTAGGTTTGTTCATGTACAGCTTGGAGCCGTTGGAGGCGGCCATTCTTCTTTCTTTCGTCACCTGCTTTCACTGCATCTCTGCCGGACTTTAGCCCCAGTTTATTTACAAGTATATCTTGTTTGTTTGATGCAGATATAATACAAATTATACAATAAAGTTTAAATATAGAGTAAAAATTACATTAAATTTTTTTATAAAACAAAACGTGCAATGACTATATTTTTTGAACAAATAATAAAAAAATAAGTAAAGAAAGAAGAATGATATGATTTGTCACCTCTAAATAATATAGAAATCATTCTAAATAGGACTAAAACATAGAGAAAAGTACCAAAATAGGACTTTCATGTTTTTTTTCCAGAATAGGACTTTGCACTGTGGTAATGTGACTTTGCATTGTGGTAATGTGGCAGTGTACATGTGCAAATTACTATATTTTTTTGGTAATATATATGACCATGTTTGGTAACGTAAGTCCTATTTCGGGAATAAAAACATGGAAGTCCTATTTTGGTATATTTTCAATGTTTTAGTCCTTGTTTGGTCTTTCTCCCATAATAATAAAGTGAAATATTTAATGTGAGAAAGAAGAAATACATATTTAAATAACAATAGAGGATGTATCTCATTACTAACCTCTCTTAAAATATATTGAAGTGATAAATCAATGATTGTTTTTGTAGAATATTAACACTGTTTATTTTAAATCATTTTCTTCATTTATGTAATTTTTATTTTTTTCTTCCATATTTTTGTGCAGGTGGAGCCGGGGTCTCTTGGAAACAGCCTCCCTACTTCCGAGTAGGGGCAAGGTCTGCGTACACACACCCTCCCCAGACCCTACTGTTGTGGGATTCAACTGGGTTGTTGTTGTTATTTTCTTCTCTCCAATTCACGAGTACGTCTACCCTACAATGGGGTGTACCTAGAGCTAGGTGATGGGTGTATTTACACTCTGACCTGGTTCCAGTCCAGTAGAAACCCACCTTGGTGAATTTCTAGATTGACATGATAAGTAAAGAAAATAAGAAAAATTGATCTGGTCAAAGTGTCATGAAACCTACTCTAGTGTAATCTCCGTGATCAGGCAAACCCGAAATGATTTATTAGTCAGTTAGCCTGACCTTTAGAGTTTACTCGAGCCTAACCGTGCAGAGGTGGCCTAAATTACCAGGTTGCGTCTCGTGCACCTACTTGATATAGCAATAGTTGAGAGCTCAAAGTGTAGTGACCTGGTCAGAGTGCAGGATATACCTTTGAGAGATCACTCGGGTAACCTTGGACCAAAATCCACCTGGGTGAATTCCAACCTTGTACGATGATAATAAACCTACCGTGATAATCCAGTCGTATTTACCCTGCGATGGGTGTATTCCACCCAGGCCACGACCCCAATCGAGTCCAGCCAGGAGCAATTGGTGAATCCCAAACAATGCGCACCAGGACAGTTTGGGCAAATCTATCCACTCGGGTGACTTGTAGGTGACTGGTCGAGTGGCATGACACAATCAGTTCATCAAACAATCGGATAACATCATTCGAGAAAGCACTCGGGTGACTACCTAGGCGACCGCTCAGGTAGCCTTTCATCGCGGAGGATTTTAAAGTGAGCAGGACAGACCGCCGAGGGACCAACTAAGTGCATTTTTGGGACTTATAGTCACATGCACGTGATGACAGCCCAGCACGATTGGACGGAAGCGACTAGCCCATACTAGATTCCTCTACACCAACAGGCTTTCCCAGATATTCCAAAAGGTCACGCAGAGTCATGTGGTTATTCCAAAAGGTCAAGTGACATCTTAACTTTAAATAAAGCCTCTTGTAGCTAGTAGACCTCCAACTTGGTCTTCGAGGTCATCATGTTTTGACGACTTCCCCTTCTCTTCATGTGTTCCTTGGCCTGCTCTGAAACCTCTTCACTCACTACTTTGGGAGTGATTTTTGTAAGGACCGTCTCCCTTAGTTCCACAACATCAAGAAAGTCACCATCCTCAATAGTTTTTTGTCCCTCAGAAAGCTGAGATGTTTGGTTCAGCACAACAGGAGTGTCAATAGCCTCTACTTATGTTGTGCCTTCCGCTTTGCCTGTTTTGAAGCCTGCACCCCAACCGCATGTTCCACACATGTTGAGCGGCCCGCACCACGCTTGCGTTTACGTCTAGACCGGCGCCTTGTCTTCTCGCTGGCCCCATGACTCTCAACGGCTTGCCCTGGATTAGTAATGGTTTCCTCCAAAAGCCTTATGTCTTTCATCACTTGTATTTGCTTCATGGTTCCATGAGAACGGTATTCATATTTATGACGTCTCACAACCCAGAAAGTTGTGTCCAAACCTTTTGCAATGAAAGCAAAAGTTTGGGAGGCCTTCATGCAAGTTGACTTTGAAAGATGTGGGTAGCTCCTTTGACTTGTCCACGAGGATAAGCATCTAGCAAAAACTATACCCTTTCTCTTTCCTTAGTCATATGGTTTGTTTGAATGTGGTTCCCATCCTAGCCCCCAAATGATCCAATTCCACACGGTCCAAATTCTCAAAGGTACGTCAATAAACTTCACCCAAACTTCAACCTTCATAAAGATATCAAAATCAAAGTAAAAATCATCTGGGAGAACACGTAATGTTCATTCTTGAATAATGTATGTAGCATTCATTTTGAAGCAACGCCATGTTCATTTTGCCGTTTTTGCCAGAATACCATATTTCCCATCTTTCCCAAACACATCTAGGGTTCTGAGGAAGAGTTTCCTTCTTTATCCAGCAACCGTCTTCACACCACAACATCTTCAGTACAAACCCCTACTCTTTTGGCAGTCCTAATAATTCTACAAGTTCTTTCCATCTATTTGCTATAAGTATCATCTCAATCTTATGAGTCTCCTTGAGATCCTTCCATGTCGGTGTTGCATAAAAATTGAGTTTGCCGGCAAAGACTATGCAATTTCCAGTGGATTCGTCGTCTGAGTAGAATCAAAGTTTGATGTACCAAGAGAAACATTTGGTTGTACCATATAATGTGCCACAATTTACATATTTTTTCTTTCAATTCATTCTTCGCCAGCATTCACAAAAATTAAAAAAAATACAACGAAAACATATTGGCTAGTGAAAAAGGAATAGTTAGAATTCAATTAAAATAGAAATACTTTAAAATACATATTCTAGAATGATAAAGTGACAATGGTGTTCTAAGAATCACAAAGTATTAGTACAAAGAAAAACAGAAGAAATATACACATTGAAGGCAGAACTTTAATGAAAGCAGAATCCAAATAACATCAACAAACCCAGTAGAATCCTACAAAAAGATTGAAAACAAAGTTATCCATATATAAATGCTAATTCACCTGTCTGTCCCTAGTAATTTGGGAAATGAAAATGAATCGTTGTTGGAAGCGAAGGAAGATTCCCCACATCTTAATACAAAGTTCGTTAGTTTACAATCGTAGATTCAAGTGTCATTGCACTCTTCTGCACATCAAGTAATCTTCAGCCCTCATTACATCCCGAATTGGTTTCCATCATAATCTCACTCTAAATGAAATTAGTTGTACGTGACGCACAAATAACCAATTACTATCTCCCAGATGGATGTGCCAAGTGCCAACAACACAGCGATGGTTTTACAAGAAACTGAACACCTTAACTTTAGTTCCATCTTCGTCCGCTACCATAGCCTCGGCCACGATCTCGGAAACCCCCAAGACCTCCTAAATAATCAAAAACCAGCAGAAGAGAGCTAAGGCAACAATGGACATATGATAATTGAAGCACATATACAGCTGTTATTCATGTCATTCTTTGATTTACCATGGTGGTCTCATAGAGTGCCTATATATTCTTTCTCAAAGCCATTGTTTTTTTCTAAATTGGAGGACTTAAGGTGGGGAGGAAAGTGCATGAGTGGCGTGTGTTAGGTTGTGGTAAGGAGGAAAGTGGAGATGCGAATTCATCCCAGCTACAAATTTGGGGTTTCAAAAAGTTGTTTTTCCTTTGTTTTTAATTTACTTTTTTGTTACAAGTAATGTGTCAATTAATTCTTTGTTTGGACCTAATAAGATATTTTACTCCATTGTTTCCCATCCACTCCTTCCTCGTTCCCCCTTCCCCTACCCTCCCCCCTTTTGAACCCAATAGTAAATGATTTGTTTGGGTCCCGGTCTAAAGAAAAGAGAGAAGGGGGAGGGATTTTTTTCTTTGAATGAGCTCTGTATGTTTGATTTTACCTTGTAAAACTACTAATGGAAAAAGAAATATGTTTGATTTGTAAATAAAGTGTACCCCTCTTTGGGTTTCCTGCCTTTCTCCCTATTTTCTTCCCCCAGCATTTTCTCCCCCCATCATTTTATCATAACTAATCGACCAACCTGGAGGAGGAGGAGGAGCACCACGTCCCATGGAAGCCAGTTCAGGGCTGACCTTCTGCCCGGCCTCTTGAAGAATGCTAATAAGCTCCTTTGCAAATCTGGCATTCGCAGCTGTGAAGAATGTGTAAGCTGTTCCTTTGGCACCTGCTCTTCCTGTTCGACCAATCCGATGAACGTAATCCTCAAGGGATCCCGGAAAATCGTAGTTGATAACATATTTAACATCTTTCACGTCTGCAAGCAACAAAACAAATATGCAGCATAATTAATGAGATGAAAGTCTAGAAGAGCATCAAACAACTTTCCAAAGTTTTGCTCATAGACTGACAAGTAGACTAGCACGTTTTGGGATAACTTATGGAACAAACGTACAAGTGATTTTATCATAAGTTCTATCTTATTGGTGAATTGCATTTAAAGTGTTTTTAATGTTAAAACTTAAAACATCCTTTTACATTTTTCATCCAAACAATTATTCTTAAGAAAAAGTCCAAAAGTACTTCCTTAAAAAAGCAATTGCTCCTTTGGAAAAAAATTTGTTATGCAATTTAGTAAAATATAAACAGAGATGTTAACAATTGAGGTTGTTTGTGTCTGATATAGATTATAGAGATATACCTAACCCTCGAGCAGCAACATCAGTAGCTGTCATTATTGGACTCTTGCCAGCTTTAAATTCTGAGAGGACCCAATCTCTTTCCGCTTGGCTCTTGTCTCCGTGAATAGAAAGCGCAGGCCAACCATCCATTCTCAGTTGCCGAGTTGTTTGATCACACCCCTTTTTTGTGTCCATAAATATCAGAATCCGGCTACCATCCATAATGTCCTCCAATAACTTTACTAATCTGAAATTAAAAACAAGATTAGCTTAGTCTGAAATTTTGAATTAATAGTTTAAACTGACAAAAAGAACTAATTGTCATGTAACAACACCCAAACAAATAGTGGGTCAGAAAAATCCTACTTGTTATATTTTTGGCTTTCTGAGACAACTTCCACATGCTGGCGAATTGCATGATTAGCTTTCAAATCTTCTGAACCAATAATTACCTGCAGGATAACAGAAATTAAAGGATCTCAATGAGGAGGAACACAGGGCAATAAATTGTACTTTAATCATTGCATCAACTTTTTTGGAGAAATATAAACTCTAATTAAGTGCAGATATACTTCAATAACCCAGTGGGAAATAGACTGTTACTCTCTCTGTTATCTAGTAAGTTTAGCTTTAGATAATTGTTCTCAAAAAATGAAGAGAGCATTAACGGCTCATTTCCCACTATTGCCCTTCTCCATCTTCACATGATCCATAAGGCTTTATATATCTGTAATGCACTAGTGAGGGTAGTCTAGTGATAATCGTGAATTTGGAAAGCTTTATGGATTCCTTTAAATGGTTATGAAAGTCTAAAGTGACAATTATTTGAGAATGTTGGGAGTAAAACAAAGCTTCAGAATCGATTTATAAGAGACATAATTCGCCACCAACCACCACAATGGGAGAGGCAACTAAGTAATTGAGCCACCAATATCAAAGCTTACTAAATGTACAACAAAAACAACAAAAGACCTGTTTTTTACTGAATTGCTTAGCAAATGATTTGAAGTGGAAAATTTGAGGATAATAAGCAAGTTGTTCTATCGAAATGAACAAGTCACATAAATACTTACTTTATATGGATTGTAGAGTGATTTCCTTGCAAGTTGTTCAACTTCCTTGGGCCATGTAGCACTCCAGTACAAAGTTTGACGATCTGGACGTATCTACACATCACAACCAAAATCAAAATGAACAATCGGGATTGTCTCAAGGAAAGAGCAAAAGGCACATAGGAAAAAGTGCAACTATCTGTACTAGACTACTAGTGTACTTGTTCCCCATTTTTGAGAATCCTAACTATTGATAACCGAGTGATAAATGCAGATTGGATAATGTTACAATGGTATAAGAATGCACGTGAGGCTCGTGAGCTCATTCCTACTTATTCACGACTTCGAAAAATAGGAATTCCAACTTGCAAACACTGAACAATTGAAAATAAATGTGAACTGCAATCTGCGATGAGGTGTAGGCCTAATCTGTAAGGCATCAACGGGAACACAAATATGGTGTAAATTGCAAGTTTTACTTTCAGTTCACCATATTAGTTACCAAAGCAAACATTCTCATTTACATATATATACAGAATAACAGAACGAGCCCACTATGGAGCTAGTCCATGTAAAGAACATACTCATTAATATCAAATTCACTTAACATATAAACACTTATTATCAAATTATGAACTTTAAATCACAACCAGACTATGCAAGCCCGTTCAATCCTCAAATTATTCTTTTGTGCAGAAGTTAAAAAAAAACAGAACAAGAGACTCACAAGCCCCAGTTGCAATATGTAGTGTTACAAAATTTAGATTGACATTATCACATTTATCACAATGGTCGCAGTTACTCTACAAACAAACCTGTGAAACAATTTTTTTAATCTGAGGTTCAAAGCCCATGTCCAGCATACGATCAGCCTCATCCAACACAAGATATGTAACCCGACGCAAGTTTGTGTGATTACACTCTAACATGTCAATCAATCTTCCAGGTGTAGCAATAACAATTTCAACACCTAAAGCATGTTGCAAGAGTGTGGAAACATAAATATTAGGTGCTCCATAAGAATGATATAACTTAAGAACAGAAGAAGCTGCAGAATATACCCGATCCATCACATCACGACATAGAAGTAAAGTCTTGAGCAGATCACCACCTACCTTTCTGAAGATCGCGGACTTGAGGCCCCTTTGGAACCCCTCCATATATGCAAGTGTTCTTAATCTTTGACGAAGCGCCAAACTTAGTAGCTTCTTCTTGGATTTGCACAGCAAGTTCACGAGTTGGAGCTAAGACTAGCACAATAGGACCATCTCCAGGTGCTTTTATACCATATAAGTAGTGTTACATTAATAGTTAAGTTTCTCTGGATAAAGGATAAATGTCCAAATAATATGACCACGTGAACACCGGGATATACTGGAGAACAATATGTAAATACCTAGAAATGGCTGAGCATTAACATGCACAATTGCTGGAAGAAGATATGCAAGTGTCTTTCCTGACCCAGTTTCTGCAATACCAATGAGATCACGGCCCTTCAAAGCCATAGGCCACCCTTGAGCTTGAATAGGGGTAGGTTCAGTAAAGCCAGCTTTCTCAATTTCATTCATAACATATTCTGAAAATATGACACGTGAAAGATACACACTGATTACGGGAGTTATTCAGCAAAAGAAATACATGTCTCTGGACAGTAGAAGAAATCTAATTTGTATATGTATAGTGTATGAATCTAATAAAAAATAGATCAGTCTGATCATAAAAAAATATTTTTTAAGCACTACACAAATTCAATATAATGGCTAGGAATTAATCCAGGCTTCTTAATGTGTTTGGAATAAAACACAGTCAAATACACCAAAGTTGGATGAAAAAACAGATTTTGCCCATCATTTTGTGTGTTTGGAATAAATCAGAGTCAAATGCACCAAATTTGGAAGAAGAAAAAAAAATCAGATTTTGCACAGGAATGTGTACCGGGGAACCCCACATCACTGAAGCTCTTCACGGGTTTAGGCACATCAGGGCCTTCAACTGTAATCTCCCGTCGCAGTCTATACTCATCTACATCCATCTCCGTCATTGCTGCCACGGACCTTGACTCCACATAAAAATTCTTCTCGAATGGGATAAGCCCTTCTAAATCCAATTTCCGCGGTGACTCGGTACCATCATAGTCCTTCCTAGTTCCTGAGGACGGCCTATACGTCGATCCGCCGCCGAATCCAGTGTCACTGAGAAACATTCCAAAACGAAACAAAAATTATAGTTACGAAATCCTCGTTGAAGCTAACATGAGCAAATCAAATAAGAGAGGTCCGTTGGCTTGCTAGGGTTTTACCTTCGGCGGTCGCGATAGCTTCCGGCGTCGGCCGCGCGGCTGTCGTATCTACTCATTGAACGTAGTATTATCTCTGGACAGCAAGTCGTCTAGAATGAGAACAAGGCGCCGGTAAAGGAAACCTATGGTTTACAGCGTGCGGCTGCACATTTGTGCTTCCTGTTGAACCCAATGCCTATCATTTATGTTCTTTTTCCCTTTTTCTTTGTTCTATAAAAAAATACAAAAAAACCCATTATATAACTTTCACATAATTAAATAAAAGTGAAAAATAAAACAATATTGTTAAAATTTGTTAAAAAGAGAAAACGATAAGCAGTAAAATTTTCTCTTTTGCTAGGTCTTACCCTTTTTTTCATTACAAATAAATTTTATACTCTTTATTATTTTACTTGTCATTCTTAATATTCACTTGGTAGAACATATAAATTCTTAATATGTTACAAGCCTAAAAGACAATCAACAATGAAGATTAGAAGATTGAAATATGGATTTCCTTTGCCAGCTAGTCAAGGAATTTATATGTTCTATGCGACTACAAATTACACGTGCACCTAATTCATTTTGAAGAATAAATACAACAAGTAAACTATAAGAGACGTCAATTACATTCTTAGACCGTTCTACGAATTTGTAATACTTTATCCATTACTAATATGGGGCAAACTTATTATTTTTACTTTTCAGAAAAACCAAAGAAATGAAATTAATGATTAAAATACATCTAAAAGAGAGAAATAATATAAACCACTTTTAAATTTTTTTTTAGTATAAACAAAAATAAAAAGGTAACTTTTCTACTTGTAGGGCGCAATGAGACCACACCTAGTGCGATAAGAATTTGTTGTTATTGTTGTTGTTTGATTAGTAGAAAGGCGAGTTAAAAAAATATACCCCAAATTTGAACTTCAGTCGTTGATAAAACATGTTTGAATCGATATTACATTGAGTAATATTCGAACTACACCAAAGTTGTGTACTGAATTTGACACCTATCAAATTTTGAATTAAAAATATACACGGAGAAGAGAATCCAAGCCTCATGTAAAAAATTTAATATACCCCAAAAACATTTGTATTATAGAGTATTACTCTAAAATATTATGAAAATAATTTATTGATTTTAAGAATCCATAAAAAAAGTTATCTTGTGTATGTGTCTCTAATAGAGCTGGAGTGGACTGGAATTGGTTAGTTTTCCTCCCCCCCAAAAAAGAGAGTCGGGGCTTCGTGCGCGCCTAAACCAGGAAGCCATGGCAATTGCTCTCCCAGCGCTATCTCCTTCCCGGATGGTGAGGGCTTCTTCAGTCGACACGAAGCATAGACTCTCTTACAATCCTCACCGCACATATCCGCCAACCTCCGGCGCAAGTTCTACGGCACCGTCAGCCATCGTCTCCCCCGCGAACAACCGCCCTGCGATATCAATTTCAGACATCCTCAGACGCGATGCTCCGGAACCGAGTCACGGTATTGTAACCTTACCTGGAATACTTGTTTCTAGTGTTTCTATGGTCTGCGGAGTAGTAGAACAACTGAACAATATTCGCCCGTTTGAGCTTTAATTCATGCCAATGATTTATGCAATTAGGCAAATTACCTGAAACATATTTGGGTTATGAGACGTGGTTGCCGAGTCCGCCCAAAGTGGAGAAGCCTCGCTCAGTCTTCAATGCAGCAGCACTAGCTTATATGGGAGATTGCATTTTCGAGGTGACAACATCTCTAGCTCTTTGTTTTTAAAAACATACTCTGTAAATAAATGAACAAGGGGTTTTCTAAGGTGTGTCACGACTCACGGGGATAAGATGAAATTAGTGTTCAACTTCAAGAAAGGATCTAACAAAGTTAAAGAAACAGGGAATGTGATTTTAAAAATCAAAATGATTTGTCACTGAAGTTTGTAGACTCGGCTACATGGATCAAACGATGCCATTGCGCCCTATCATGCATCATATCTTCCAAAAACCCAATAATTAAATAAATTAAATCGCAATCTGTAAATTAAGTGTGCACCGCGCCACCGCCCCAATGACAAGGAAGTCCTTGACTTGTGCAGATTTAGCTATTTTGGTTCATTGGTAAAAAGATTTCACTTTGGTCACTGACTTGTGCAGATTTAGCGATTTTGGTTCATTGTTGTTCATTTAAAAAGGTCCTCATATCATTATGCTTGGAGTTTTTTTGTTATTAAACACATCATATTCTATCTTTTTTATTTAATCAATAATTGCTAAACGATTATGATGTGAGTATGTTTTACCCATTGACATTAAACACTAGCAAATATTTGATGTTTTTTGAGCTATAGGATGTTAGCTCAAAGGATTAAATTCACAAATTTGAGGACTAAAAGTGCAAAAATGTGATCCAACTACGAATTATATGTAGAAAAATGGGCAACCAAGATTCCAAACAACAAATCACGTACTATTCAGGGACCAAAATTCCAACAAACTCTTATATAAAGTTATTATTCAGCCACATGTGTTGTATGTCCTATTTAAAATGTAACCATGTAAGCAGTTATATGCTCGAAGGCACTTTTTGTTCCCACCATTGAACATTGAAGAACACAATGATCGTGTGATGGCAGTAGTTCGCTGTGAGGCTCAAGTAAGTCCATTCCTTCATTATTTAACATTTTAGCTGTCATTTGTGGTTTGTATTCGATTATGGGCGAGGGGCTTACTTTTCTTGACTTACTCCTCCTTTTAATAACATCTATGTTTTGCCACTATCTCCTAGAACTTGTGTTGTCCACGGATGAACACTACTAGCATATGCATCATTTGACATTTCTACACTTGTTCTCATTGATAATTTCTATTTCCTAATGTAGTTTTCCTTAAATAAGGTAATCATATTACACATGCACACAGCTTGTAGATAAATCATGATCATCCTATAAAAGCTGTAGTCTTTCCCCCACTGACTGTGTGCGTATGGGTGCCATTATGTTCTGTTATGTGAGAGAGACTGAGTGGATATGCAAATATTGGTGCCTAACACTTCGGTGGGGGAATAGTATATCATGTGATCGGTACATTCCAGGATGTTATGTTTTTTTCTGGCTGAATTTCAGGATGCAATGTTGCAGAAACTCATTAAGGACAAATCCTTATCAGAAGAAGAAAGGTCAGTAGTGCATTTGTAGAGTATTGTAATAGAAACATGATAATTAACCTAAATATGACTAGAACATAATGACTTTCTCAGTATAGGACCATATGTTTTTACTCGGGGTATTTCCCAATGTAGGACCATTGGTCATTATCTATTAGTCATTATTCAAGTAATCACTGGACATTATTCCTCCTACTAGACATTGTTAAGTCTTATTTAGGGAATAAAAAATTTTAAGTCCTACATTGGGAAATGACTTGTGTTTTAGTCCTATTTAGTGCAAATTTTTCTAGAAACCTAGGTATGCAATTCATGTTGATTTTGACCTGATCAAAGAGGAAATTGCAGAGTCAAGGACGGTTCCGATATTTCAGAGAACCTGCACAAAAACTATTAGAATTTGGCATTTAGGCCCTAATGTTTGTAATACATGAATTTCCTACTAATATTCATAAACATTCTCTTACCCAGTTAAGAGTTTATTTTAATTTTAACATCTATAACAATTCAAAGAAAAGTGAAATGAGACTTCATAAGCACAAAACCCTATATTTATTTTATTTTAGATTCTAGCTATATTCTTCTTCTTCTCCGTCAGCAGCAGTGCACCAAGAGAATAAGTGAATAGCCATAGTCATGGAAAGTTTCATCAAGTAATAGTATTCATTCTGTTAAAAGAAGTTTTGTATGATCAAGCTACAGCAGTTTAATTTTTGCGATGCACAACTCTTTGAAGTCATGGTATCCTAGTTTTTCTTTTAATTTCCTTCTTAGTTTAGCTATATTTATCATATTGAATTTGTTTGTAACTATTGTTGGCAAATTATATGAAATTTTAGTTCCGTTTTTTGAAATCTGACTCCTATCTTGGGACAAAAGAAACTTTTGAAACAGTTGAGGAGGGGTAAGTTTTTACCAATTTATTGGTGTAAGATTGTTACACACTTGCACCAATTCAAGGGTACCTACGTTGCTCCGTTGATTGTTCTTTGTTCCCACCCTCTAACCGTTTAGGTAAACCCCCCAGCCCGGCCGTCTCCAACGCACCCCAGCACCCACTCCAATTTCATTACACCAATTTTGGTAAAGGGCTTTTCGTGCAGAACACTACATACTTGTACTAGTTTCCAAATGTAGAATACTAAAAAGACACGAAGTTCGTAAATTTGCCATGGAATATCATGCGCGGGATATAATCTTAACATCTGACAGCCTTTTTTAAAATACTTGCATTTTAGGGCAGTGCTTCGTTGGGGAAAGAATATTGGTTCTGGGAAAACAAGGACAAAGAAACGTGCTGGTGTAGCTGTTTACAAGCAAGCATCCTCACTTGAAACACTTGTTAGTTTCTCTTACTAACTGTAAAGAATATGCAGTATATTATGTGAATGCTTATAAATCAATATACAGTTTGGCTCGCTATTCATATGTTGCTTCCTATACGCTTGTATATACGAATTTAAATAAGTTTGCTGATCATCGCCACCACCACCACCACCATAATGTCGACTAGTTGTGATCAGTGGCAGTAAACCCGTAGTTCCAATTAATTGAATGGAATTGAGTGAGACCATAAGTTCAAGCAAAAACATAGCCGCAATATCTTAGATGCCCTTCGTGTCACAACATTCATAAGAAGGAATGATGAGATGAGAATTCTAAAACTATGATCACTATAGCTTATTCCACATGATATAACAACTAACAAGATGACAATGATCTGAGATCTTCGTTTGTATCATGTTCCACCACAAGATTGATACTGTGACTTGACCTACAAATCGTCGAACACGATGATGACAATGCCCATTGGATCAACTTGAGAAAATATGTTGAATGTATTTCCATTTGAAAAGAAAAGATGTAGCGAGTATATTTCCATTTGAAAAGGGAAAAAATTACGAGTATACTTCCATTTGATGCTTTACTAGTTGAGTATGTTATAGCCTTTTCTGTCTCCCGGTGCTAAATATGTGATTGATTCTTTTTTTTTTCCTTTATAACCCTGATATACATTTTCAAAGTAGTAGTTCTTTTTGCAGATTGGTTACTTGTATTTGACAAATGTGACACGGCTTGAAGAGATCATGGTTAAGTTAGGCTTCTGTAATGGAGCTTCTTCTCAAATTTTAGTGGGAAACACAGGTGGAGAGGTCATACCTGCAAAAGTTGATGTCTAAGATTTTATATTTGTGTATGTACTACTTGTACAAAAATCTTTCTTATTGGTTACTACCAATAGAAAAGACGTGTAAACCTCATCTTATGTTTTTCGCGGTTTACTTTTTGTCCTCTAAGCTATTTTTGAAAGCCAACCCATCATATCTGTCCAAATTGGGTCGATTTGGGGCTTTCCCATTCTCAAATTTAATGGCATCATAGCATCATCCATTATGTTTGGATACTCTTTTATTCAAAAGCTATAATAGCACAAATTAAAATTTAAATATAAATTTTGATTGATAATATCAGATTTTTAAACTAGAAATGGTTGACATCATGAAGCTTTCTCTCTGCTAAGTAGAAGGGAATTGCTAGGGGTATCCTAATTAGTATTATCTTGTTGGTCTTGTTATTTCCAATATTATTTTTGGCTCTCTTCTCTCCATTCATTTTTAAAAATACCATGAATTTTACAATCATCTTGTTTTCTTTTCAATTAAGATGAAAATAATGATAGGACAAAGGGAGTAATATTTTTTTAAAATAAAATTTAAAAGACTATGCAAACATAATGGATGATGCTTGATGCTATGAAAAATAAACGAGCATGTGCATTTTATTGGATGCATGTGACACTAAAATATGGATATATTGAGATGCTTAGAAATATAATGAGATGGGAGAAAACCAAAATACAAATAAAATATAAAAAAATTAAAACACAATCTTAATGTTTTTATTCAATAAAGTCAATATATAACAACAAAAAAGTAATGTGAACTACTAGTATATCGGTTCGGTTCCAGTGACACCAGAAAATGGTGCCACTGGATTTTTGATTGCATAATAGCCACACATTTTGTGTGGGGGTTACGGCGGGGTTGGGGTGGGGTAGGGTGGGGGGTTTAGGGGATGTGTTAGGGGGGTAGGAACCGTCAATTTTACGAACGAAGCACCAGAGGTGCCTCAAAAACTAGAGCTGGCAAATCGGTCGGTCAGGTCGGATTCGGGTTCGGGTTTGGTCACTTCAAGTTCGGGTTATTTCGGGTTCGGGTCAATTCGGGTTCGGGTTGAGAACTATATGTTCATGACCCAGTATCGTCGGGTTCGGGTCGACCCAACGGGTTATAACTTTGATTTTTAAAATTTTTAAATTCACATTACCACTTACATTTTCTATTAAATAAATTTAAAATATAAAAAAAAATGTATTAAATCTATAAAATTGATTTATTTTAAACTCTGAAGTAATTTTTTAGATATATAAATCAATATAAAGAATTTAAAAATGCTTAAGTTTTGGAAAAAAGTAAGATAATTATGCAATATCATTAAAATTTTCTCTGCAAATATAAATTTGTACACTAAAAACGAGTAGTAAAGTGTATGATTTTGAAAAATTCTTACTTTAGCGGGTCGGTCAGGTCGGGTTCGGGTTCGGTCGGGTTTGACCCATTTTTAGCGGGTCATTTCGGGTTCGGTCAACTTCGGGTTCGGTCATCAAAACCATTGTTCAAAACCCAGTGTTTTCAGGTCGGGTTTCGGGTCAAAAAACAGGTCGGGTCATTTTTTGCCAGGTCTATCAAAAACCCAGTGGCACAGTTCTCTGGTGTTACTAGAACCGGGCCGCTAATATATAGTGTCTCATTGGCTTATTTTGGGATAGATGTAGGTCACTTCTATTATGAGGATAATGATTATGTTTTACTCATATTTTGATTAATTTTTTAAATTTGAAATTTAGAGCCTAAAGTGTAAATAGTGAAAATGATACTCCACATAGTCCCAAAATAATTTCCAATGACTATTTAATTAAGACAAACAAATCATTTTTTTCACTTAACACTCTCTTCATCCTGACAGAATCCTAAAATAGTATGGTCTTCGAGGGTATTTGTATGCAGACCTTACCTTATTCGAAAATAGAGAGACTGCTTCTAAAGAAACTCGACTCAAGTATTGCATGTAATGACGTATGTAGCCTAACCCTTATGTTTAAAAAATAGAGTGATTGTTTCTGGATGACCCATGATGAATGTCAAACGTTACAATGTCTAACCGCTACTTCACTATTAAAAGAAACGCAGACATTTTAAAAAACCAAAGCAAAATGTAGTGAATTTTTAGCTCCATCGAAAATGATTGATACACTTATTTTTGTTAATTATTTATTAAAATAATATGGTCATATCACATTTCTATATAAAGAATTTGCATATTTGAATATATACATTTTATTTTGAAATTTTATACTATTATTAAAGAATGAAATGAAAAATAAATTCAATTCAATTTCGTTTGGGAAAGAGTATTTGTAAATAAAATATTTATATCACTTCTAATGTTGCAAAATTTTTAATTTATTTTTAAATAAGTTTCGATTTTAAATTTCATTTAATTATTTAATTAAATTTAATAAAAAAAATAATTCAATCTAATAATATTAGATAAAGGAAAATAAAAGGTGGTCATCCAAACACTCCAAAGGACGGCGGAAGACACAGTATGACCCTTTTACTATTCTCAGTAGGTCCGCTCTCCCTGCCCTCTTTTTAACTTTTACATGCTCCAAAATGTCAACAAAATTTCTTGCCAGCCAACCCCATCCATTCCACTGTAAAATCATACGCACTTCCATTTCCCATAATCACCACCGCATTTTTCCGTGACAGAGAAAAAGAAGGGAGAAAGAAAAAGGGAAGAGAGAATAAAGCGCAGAAAAGAAGGAGAAGAGTGGGGATTATTAAAGCCTCAATAATCATATAGCACAAAACCTCCAGTTTGGTGAGACTGGGACAATAATAATAATAATGGGTCTGAAGCTTTTGGTGGTAGCAGTCTCACTGGTTTCTTTCCTCTCTCTTGGAAATTCTTCATCATCAGTTTCATATGATAAGAACTCTTTTATTGTCAATGGCCAAAGAAAGATCCTCATCTCTGGATCCATTCACTACCCAAGAAGCACACCTCAGGCATATATATATATATATATATATATATATATATATATATATATATATATATATATATATATATATATATATATATATATATATATATATATATATATTCAGTCTTTCATTTCCTGCTCATCAATCTGCTTTCTGAGTTCTGTTTTCTGTTTCTTTTTTTCTTTTCTGCGCGAAAGATATTTGGCAAATGGGCATTCTTTAGCTCTTTGTTCTGATGATTATGGATGTGATTTATGAATTTATCATTTGGTTCTGGCGAAAGATTAAATTTTTAGGACAGGACAAATTTAAGCCTCTTAAAAATTCCTCTTTTCTTCTTCTTCTTTTCTGTTCACAGATGTGGCCTGGGCTTATTCAGAAAGCAAAGGAAGGAGGTTTGGATGTGATCCAAACTTATGTTTTCTGGAATGGTCATGAACCTCACCAAGGAAAAGTAAGGTTCTGAAATATGATTCTTTGAAGAGTTGTATTTTCCTTCATTTACTGATTTTACTGTTGGAGTGGAATTTTTCAGTATCACTTTGAGGACAGGTATGATATTGTGAAGTTTATTAAGCTGGTTCAACAAGCTGGGCTCTATGTTCATCTCAGAATTGGGCCTTATGCTTGTGGTGAATGGAATTTTGGGTAATGATAATGATAACTGCAAGTTTCAAATATTCTGTTTTTGTGACTGATGTCAAAGTCATGAGCTTTTGTTTTATTCTATATATGTTAAAAAAATTAGGGGATTTCCAGTTTGGTTGAAGTTTGTTCCAGGCATTAGTTTCAGAACAAACAATGAGCCTTTCAAGGTTAGCCGCTTTGTCAAAACTCCCTTACAATTAGTAACTAATTTGGAATGATTGGTTTCTGATTATGGGTTGCAATTAATTGCTCATTTGTCTCTTTCCCAAAACAAATGTCAAAAAACAGTCTGCAATGCAAAATTTCACCACCATGATTGTCAATATGATGAAAACAGAAAGTTTGTACGCATCCCAAGGCGGTCCAATTATCTTATCCCAGGTGAATTACATATCCTTCCCTCAGTAAATCATGTACCCTGATTAGAATTTACTGCCCTTAGGTGAGGCTCTCCCATCTAGTCTAAATTTCCAACCCATGGCCCTATAAACCCATGTGGTACTCTTAGCACTTGCCTGTTATAGTAATATGATGGATCTTTGTCAAATTCCAATGACAGATTGAGAATGAATATGGGCCGGTAGAGTACGAAGTGGGTGAACCAGGAAGACTGTATGCCCGGTGGGCAGCCCAAATGGCTCTGAATCTTGACACAGGTGTGCCGTGGGTGATGTGCAAGCAAGACGATGCCCCTGATCCAGTTGTAAGCTGTCTCTGTCTCTTAAGTCAATCTTTTTGTCTTCCAGGCAGTCTATACCTTCGAGTAGGGTTAAGGTTTGCCAACACACCCTCCCAAGACTCTACTTTATGTGGGATTTTACCGGGTTTGTTTTTGTTTGTTGTTGTATGCATTGACGATAGAGTAGTGCGGCCATATCCCTCTATGTTGTCTAGTTCTTTTTTTGTCCCTTATGGATGTTCATGTGAATTGTTTAGACTATTTTCACCCCCTTCACATGGCCTGTCTTTATCTATAAAAGGACATGATGATAATAATTAATAATCACAACCACTGGCCTTTGGCTCCTGCAATTTCTGCAAACAAGTATTCTTTTTGGGCCTATTTTGGTGGAGGGTTTTTTAGGGAAAGACTTTGAAGGGCTTAATCTATATCATGACAAATATAATAATTGTCGAAATTTTGCAATAGAATAATTGTCGAAACGAATGACCTTCCAAATAGCCCCTAAAGGATTAAACTAGAGGCAACGTTTTTTCATATATGTTTTAGACTGTAATTTCTTTGTATGAAGTATTATTTTTACCTGTAATTTCTATACAAGCTGCAATATTTATTTGTGCTCTTCTCCTTATACATTATGTATTGCTCAATATAAATTCACGATTCTATTCCCTTTCCAGATCAATACTTGCAACGGCTTTTATTGTGACTACTTTACCCCAAATAATGCCAGTAAACCCAAGATGTGGACCGAAGCGTGGACTGCCTGGTTATTTGAATGCTTACTTTATATACTCGGAATTCTTTAGAAATTGACTTTTTACAGGTAATGGTGTCGAAGTTCATACCATAGCTTCTTTTTTGTTGTAGGTTTACTGAATTTGGAGCTCCAGTACCTTACCGTCCAGCTGAGGATATGGCTTATGCAGTTGCAAAGTTCATAATGTATGGGGGATCTTTCATCAATTATTACATGGTAGTCATTGTTTGTTTCTTCATCCATTTTCTTTATGGTAAATTTCCCACTACAAATGGTATTTATGTTTTTAATAAAAAAAATACCACTCTTTGATCTCTTGGCCAGTATCACGGGGGCACGAACTTTGGCAGGACATCTGGAGGTCCTTTTATTTCCACCAGCTATGACTACGATGCCCCTCTTGACGAGTTCGGTAAGAACCAAAATGTACTTCAGTCTAAGATTTAGTCCTGGCTATACATGGATTTGTACGACAACAATGTCCAACTAAATCAAAAAAATATTTAATTTATATTTTCTTTCAACGACAAAAGGGTTATTACGTCAACCTAAATGGGGTCATCTGAAAGATCTGCATAGAGCAATAAAGCTGTGTGAGCCAGCATTAGTATCTGGAGATCCAACTATAACATCACTTGGACCCTCTCAAGAGGTTCGGTTTACTACTTGATACCAATCTTTCTTCACACCCGCTATATGCATATTTCTCCGCTTATTATAATTATTATTATCACTATTATTATTGTTATTATTAATTCCACAGGCTCGTGTGTTCAAATCAAATAATGGAACTTGTGCAGCGTTCCTTGCAAACCATGACCAACATTCGTTTGCTAAAGTGGCGTTTGGAGAAATGCATTACCACTTACCGCCTTGGTCTATCAGCATCCTTCCGGATTGCAAGAACACCGTTTATAATACCGCAAGGGTGAGTGAATTCAAATGTTGAGGATATAGTGTCACATCGTACACTTAGGCCAAAAAAATGAAAGACCAGACCTTTCTTCGAACATTTCTCTGTGTAGTTTTAAGGTATTGACTTTAAACTAGGTTTTAACATGAAGGTTGGTGCCCAAACTGTACAAATGACAATGACTCCCGTTGGTGAGGGGTTCTCTTGGGAGTCATATAATGAAGAAGCACCCTCTTATGATGACAATATGTACACAGTTGTTGGGTTGTTGGAGCAGATTAACACCACTAGAGACGCTTCTGATTATTTGTGGTACATGACAGAGTAAGTTTGATCTCTTATAAACTTGAAAAGGATTTTATACTTTGATGCTGTTTTATCATAAAAATGGCGTACTTCTTCTCATTTCCAGGGTCAACATTAATCAAAGCGAAGGGTTCTTGGAATATGGGTATTCGCCTTGGCTTACTGTCTTCTCCGCTGGACACGCTCTACATGTGTTCATAAATGGTCAATTAGTAGGTACACACATCATGTTTTTTTTGCATCTTATAAATAAACCCAAGAAAGCTGACAATAAGGCTCCGTTTGGTGCACGGAATCTAGGCCATGGAATTGGAATTGAAGGCTTCACTTCCGATTCTGCTGTTTGGTAGCACAAACATATGTGAGATTGGAATTGATTTGTAATTACAATACAATTCTATATAAATTCTTTAATTATACCAAACAAAGGATTTGGAATTGAATTAGAGTTCAATTCCATAGAATTTCAATTATATTCCACTTCTGTATACCAAACGGAGCCTAAGTCTCAACATCAAACACTCATAGGCAATAAGGTGAGAAAGTTTAGAGATATGATGTGGGGTATACTTGAATTCATCTCGATCAATGTTTTGGCAGGAACGAGTTACGGAAGTTTAGAGAACCCAAAAATAAGTTTCAGCCAAGGGGTACATCTGGTGGCGGGTGTGAATCAAATATCTCTGTTGAGCATTGCCGTTGGCCTTCCGGTCTGTTGCCTATTTATCTAGTCTAGTATAAAACACAGCATATATGATTCCTACATCTTCATACACACACATGTATAGAATGTGCAAATGAAATAACATCTTTCTAATAATTAACAGAATGTTGGCCCTCATTATGAGACATGGAATGCGGGCGTTCTTGGCCCGGTATCACTTAGTGGTCTAAAAGAAGGAACCAGAGATTTAACATGGCAGAAGTGGTCTTACAAGGTTTGTTGGTTCCACTTTCTGTCTTCCCATTACGCTCTTCAAACATTTGTATCTGTTTTTCTAAAAAAAAACAACTGATCGAGTGGATGTGCATGCCATCTTATATATATACATCAGATTGGTCTTAAAGGCGAAGCTTTGAATCTTCATTCATCTAGTGGGAGCTCTTTAGTGGAGTGGCTTCAAGGTTCTTTTGTTGCACAAAGACAGCCTCTCACTTGGTATAAGGTCAGTTGGTTATTCTCATCAATATGGCATATATTCTTGAACCATTTGAGACTCCTACGAACGATAATGCTCCGTTCAATGCCGAATTGGGTTTTTCTTTTTTTTGTGGGCGCGCAGAGTACATTTGATGCTCCGGATGGAGATGAAGCATTGGCATTGGATATGAGTACGATGAGTAAAGGTCAGATATGGGTCAATGGGCATACCATCGGACGACATTGGCCCTCAAACAAAGCATCTGCCTCCGCGGGTTGTAGCTTCTGCAACTATGCTGGTTGGTTTGACGAGAGAAAATGTCTCGGCAGCTGCGGAGAAGCCTCACAACGATGGTACGTACGGTGGTGATCGATCGATACCAATAATCATATCGTGTTTGATTTTTGTCTTCACCTTTTCCCTCGCAATGATCGATATGGATGAATAGTTAACGCACATGCAGGTACCATGTTCCTCGGTCGTGGCTACGGCCGACGGGAAACCTGCTGGTCATTTCGGAGGAATGGGGGGGGAATCCGTTCGGCATCTCCCTGGTCAAACGGGAGGTGGGAAAGGTGTGCGCACAGATGTATGAGTGGCAGCCGCAGCTGATGAACTGGCGGCTGCAATCCACCGGCAAAGTCAACAGGCGGCTCCGGCCAAAGCTTCACCTCTCATGCGGCTCCGGCGGAAAGAACATCACCTCCATCACCTTTGCTAGCTTCGGAACGCCGGAGGGGAAATGCGGCGATTTCCGGCAGGGGAGCTGCCACGCTGCCAATTCCTATGACGTTTTCAACAAGGTACGTACACAAATCCTATCTAGCTATACTTTCTCCCTTACTTTAAACACTTCTTCTTTCATTTTTCAAATTTTCCTCAAAACACTTCCACCTTCTATTAAAAAATTACTTTACCCCTACTTTTTCTTACCTTACCTATCACATCTTACTTTTTTTATTAATAACTTATTATCATATCTTATTTTTATCCATCACATCAAGGACAAAATTAAAAAATCAACAACAAATATGCACTCATTATTTCTTCTAAAAGTCAAAATATGAACAGTTTTATAAACGGAAGGAATATATATTTCAAACTCATGTGATTTACTTAATTTAATTTAATTGGCATCAATTTAACTACAACAAATCATAAGATTAATTGCTGCTCTGCTCTATATATATGGTGCATATATATATGGCATGCATGCATGCAGTCATGCATGGGGAAGAATTCATGTACCATAGATGTAACTCCGGAAGTATTTGGAGGGGATCCGTGTGCTGATGTCATGAAGAAAGTGGCTGTTGAGGTTGTTTGCAGTAGCATTAATTAATATTCCCTCCCTCCGGTGATGACTGATGATGTTACACATTCGTTTTTCTTTTCTTTAGCTTTCTAATTAAATTGGCCCTCTTGCCGATCTGATCTGATCGATTTATGTAATCTTACATTCTCATTATATAATTAGTTACTCAATAATATGTAGCTAGGGACTTGTCTGCAATTTAAAGATGGTATGCCGGCCAATCTATAATATAATTAATCACTTCACTAACATATATATATTGATATATAGTAGTATACATATGGATTGCTCTTCAATATATAAAAGCAAGCACCTACATAACATATATAGATAAGGAGGCCAGGCTAGCTAGGATATATAGGCTAGGCCGCTAGGGAGACATACATACATGGCATTGTACTACGTACTTAATTAGCGCGGACACAAGATATACTATGCATATTTAAGTAATTTAAACGCCTTCAACGAAGCGGAGATATTCCTTGCCGGAGGGAAGCTCGGCGGTGGTGAAGCCCTGCGGAAACATCTTCTTCGCTTCGTTGCTTGAGACGGAGGGTGCAATGACCACAGCGTCCCCCGGTTTCCAGTTCACCGGGGTAGCAATCTTATGCTCCGCTGCCCTTTTCAGGGACTCCAACACCCTCACCACTTCTTCCATGTTTCTTCCCGTGCTCCCCGGGTACAAAAAGCTCAGCTTTATCTGCACCCGGCCACATGCATACATTAATCCTCAAATGTCTTAGTTGTCAAATACTCATATAGTCATATATACATACCACTGGATTGGATTCATTAAGAGGATCATCAATGTATAAATACCTTCTTGTCGGGACCAACAATGTGGAGAGCGCGAGAAGGGACGTTGTTACCAGAGGGATCCTTCTCGTCGGGATCGACCATGTTGAGTTGCTTGATGAGTTTCCTGTCGGGGTCTGCAATGATAGGGTAGTTGACCTTGTGGCCGCCGTTGTAGGACTCGATGTCCTTGATCCACTTCTTGTGGGACTCCACGTCGTCGCACGACAGCCCGATGAGCTTCACCCCGCGTTCCGCGAACTTGCCGGCGTACGCCGCCATCATCCCCAGCTCCGTCGTGCACACCGGCGTGAAATCGCCCGGGTGGGAGAAGAGGATGACGTAGGAGTCACCGACGTAGTCGTGGAGATTGATCGTGCCGTGTGTGGTTTCCACACGGAGTTTTGGGATTTCGTCTCCGATGGTGAGGCCCGGCATGATGTTATATATACACTAGCTGCGATATATAGGATGAACTGTACTAGAAATAATTAAACCGGCGGGGAGAGAAGTTACGAATATACAGGAGGAGGTTGTCGTCGGTCGGAGATATATAATACTCCCTCCGTCCTAAAATTAATTTCCCAGTTTGACTTTTGCAGTCAAATTTTTTAAACTTTGACCGTAGATTAAGGAAAAAGTACATTGAATTTTCATATAAATTTACTAGGAATAGATTCATTTTGAAATATAGTTTTGAAATATATAATTTTTATAAAATATATTTATATAAAAATTGAGATATTGATGGTCAAAGTATCGCATTGGAGACCGTAAAAAGTCAAATGAGAAGTTAATTTTAGGACGGAGGGAGTAATGGTGAAGGATGGCCGGCGGGGAGGGGTATTTATTTATTTATATATTTACAACGAATTAAGAAGAAGGGGAATGGAGTACGACGTCGTAGTGGCGTGCATGCATGGAGGGAACGTGGCAGGAGACGTGGGTACATGCATGCAACTTCCCAATTCGGTTACCGGCCAGCTTCCTCGTACGCGTGGCATTCTCCGGGAATTAAGTACTCTTGAATATAATTCCACTACAAGAAATTAAAAGAAAAATTATCCCCCGCTCCCTCTGCTAAAGTTTTACCCTTTATTTTTTCCTAAAGTTATTGCTGCTAGGAAGGGGGATTAGCGCGTGTTGCAGTTTTTTCATTTTCCGGAAATGAAAATTATTTTGATGAAAGTAAAATGCCTTAGCCCGAGTTACGTTTCAAGTACCCGAGCTTAACCGACCTCGAACCGAGAATAAAATAATCCGAACTCGACCCGAAATTTTTTATCCGAACCCGATATTGGGTCGGGTGTGGTTTATTATTTTACCCGACCCGAGCCCAACCCGCACCCGACCCAACTCAAACCCGAATATTTTATAACATAAAAGCCTATCTATGGATATAATGAACACTTCGTATAATCTCTTGACAAAGTGCTACTATATCAGGTATGCATTTTATAATCATTTTTATAATTTCTAAATTAAAAAAAATGAGACACAAAAAAAATTGATGTAATCTTTTTAATATTATTGGGGTACACCGAATTGATTATTGGTTAAAAGTCGGGTTCGGATTTCTGGTTGGAATGTCGGGGTCGGGTCGGGTTTTGACTTTAAAAAATTGGGTTTCGGGTCGGGTTTCGGTTTTAAAAGTCGGTTCAGGTTCGGGTATAGTACTATCTGATCCGAACCCGACCCGTTTCTATCCCTAGACTAACACACCACCTCTACAGTTGCGGGCCTTCCAATATTTTCACAAGTTTCCCTAAAAAAATTGGGCTAAAGCATGGACAATAGATGAGACGACTAACAATGTGAATATATTTTTGTGCATCAGTAATCAGCGAAGAAGCATTTGTGGAAAAATACAAAAATATGAAAAAAATATAGAAAAAGAATCAAAATAGAAATCCCATATCTTTATTCGGATATTTACCTAAATATGGCTAAAACATAATGATTTTCTCAATAAATGACCATATGTGTTTATTTTCCAATAAATGACCATTGGTCATTATCTATTTGTCTTTATTCAACTAAATGTCCAGCATCACTTGAACATTAATTAACTAGTCATTATTTAGTCATATTTAGAGAATAAAAAAGTTTAAATTCTACATTGGGAAATGACTTATGTTTTAGTCCTATTCAGTGCAAATTTCACATTTTTTTATTTTCAAAATAGAACCGGACGGATTAATTAAAAAAATCAACGCTGCCAATTTTCAAAACGGTCATTTCTAATAAGGTATTTTCCTGAAATAGTTCTCAATAAACAATAATTACGAACATTGTCCTTTCTAATTGAGATCTATTTCCTAGATAGTCTTTTTTTTAAAAAAGGACTATTAAATGAAAGTTAAACATATGGTATTTTTATACTCCTTATTTTCCATCATCTAGACATAAAGTATGTTCTCGAAATACTATTTTTTTTAAATTAAGTATTTTTTCAAACTGATAATTTCTAAGAAAATGTTTTCCCGAATGGAGTCCATGAGCCTACTCGGGGTGGATCTGTTTCTCTAGCACCCACCTACTTAATTTGAAAGGACTATTTTGAGAATTTATTCATTGTTTAGCATATGGAAAATACAAAATTACCATTTATTTAATTATCAATTATTAACATGCATTTTTGAAAGACGACTATTTAGAGAATATATCTGAATTACAAAGGATTATGTTGTTAATTATTGCTTATTGAGGACTAATATGAAAAAATATTTTATCCGAAAGGACCGTTTTGGAAATTTACTCAATATTCAATGCAAAGATGATAATGCATGTGAACAAAAAGTCATTGAATAATGTCAAAAATGTCAATGTATAATGTCAAATTCATAATAAAATGCTAAGAACTAATGTGATTTACCAACATATATACAATGTCACACTCACATTATAGATCATACTTTGATTCCAAAATTAACAAAATTTATTGGGAGGTGCACATGAAGAAGGTGAGAGCTAGGTTCAGGTCGGGCCAGAGTGGAGAGTTACTGAGGACGTTAGGAGGGTCGTGTGGATTATCAATGTTTTGAAATTGTCACCTTTTTTTCTATTCCAATATTTTACTTTGAACTAGAATCTTTCATTTATCGTTCTTACTAATTATTAATCAAATTATCACATCATACTTATTATAATTAATTTTATTTATTATAATTGATATGTGAATCACTTCATATTTATTCATTATTTTAATAAAATAAGGGTAAAAAAAATACAGGGAGTCACTACAAAAAAACTAATGAAAGCCAAGCGGCATATTTTAAAGACTGTTAAAATAACGAAGTCGCCGGGACAAGAGCCATTCTGCTCTTCGTCTTCTTCTCCAAACCATGTCGCCAGCTGCTCGAACGTAGAAACACAAATTCAAATGCATTCTTAAATTATTAGTTTTAATTTCCTTTGAAATTTCTTATCTGATCTCATCCCGGCCACCATTGTCAGAGCCGCTTCGCCTCAATCAGATGGGTACGCGCCTTCACCTTATCCCCTCTGATCTCCTTCGTTTCGATTCCTATATATATATATATATTTCTCATTATTAAGTATTTTGCATGTGTGTGAAACATCAATCATTTAATTAATGACGATCCGGTTTTAATTCATTCCATCATTTCAATCATTTTCGATCAATTTCTTTTGTGTTATAAAACGCTTCTGTCCGTTTCTCCCAATGTCATTCATTGCATCGTTTATATATATATCATTGTATCGAGGAACTCAATTCTTTTTCTTTATCCAAGAGGTCCAAATCAACGCATAATTGCTCTTAATAATACATATAAACATTACTGTTTGTTTATATTTTGGAGAAGAGGACGATACAAATTGAGATGATTAATCGAGGAGTATTAGACTTTGGACTATACAAGCAACATAGTTTGGTTGGTAATGGGTGTGTAGTAGATTCATTTCAGTTTTTGTTTTGTCATTACAGCAAATTAAACTCTCATACACCATAGATCTTCCCAGACACTATTAACTATTCACACAGTCAAACTTTAATTATATATATATATATACACCATAGTTTTTGTTTTTGTTTGCTCATTTTTACTAGTCATTTCGTAAAATATTATAATTTTGTCACATCTAGTTTTGTAGAACTTTTCATGTAGTTTATTACTATATAAATATTATTCTAAAATTTTACTCCTATAATCAATTAAATTGAATTGAAAATAAAGTCGGTCAAGCCTCGTAACACGTAATGGAAAGATCTTAGGTGGACGGAGTGAGTATTAGGTTGTTGAATGGTTTAGAGATTGAATGTTTCTTCCCGGTCTCGATTGGTTTGAGCTTAAGCATAATAGTTTGGGGATAAAAATGAAATAAGCTATATATACATTTGGGACATTACCATTCTATCAACATTCAATATTGGTTTACAACTTATTCACTTTTTATGTAATACGAAGTATAAGTTAGGTTGTGGAGCCTGATTAATATTTGATGTACTGTCCATTCTCCATTTATTCTATGTAACTGTACTCTGAGTCATTAAGATTATGATATATATACCCCACCGCCGTGGAAGTTTACTCACGGAGTGTTACCACATTATTCATGTGTTCACTTTTCTCTCTCTAGCTTTACAAATCTCTCTCGTTTTTCATCATCTTTTCCATCTGATTTTGTGTGTGAGTGGATTCGATCCTAACAATGTTAAGTATTCAATGCTCCTGCATGTGTACTCTTAAAACCGTGAAACAGAAAGCTTTTGGATACTGAAGGGGGATTCTATATAACTTTTTGTATGCATTTTTTTATGTTTCCATAAGTTGTTAGCAGAGGATATAGATCATTGTGCCTTTTTTTAGTGATGAATTTAACTTCTTTCATATTCCCAATGTTGAGTATAAGTTGCTATCTTAATTGCTTGTTTCAGATGAAACTGAGGGGTGCTGTTCAACTCAACTCATTGATGGGGATGGTAACTTCAATGTTGCTGGAATTGAAAATTTCATGAAGGAAGTTAGGCTAGCAGAATTTGGACTTTCATACGTTGTAGTATCAATAATGGGTCCACAGAGTAGTGGTATGTCTTGATTTTCGAAAAGGATCTTCCTAATTCTTACAATTGTAGTACATTTGTTATTTGGTTGGCATGAAAATCATTTTCATATTCATTAAAGCCCTCATTGAACTTATTAAGATTCTTTTTTTCTTTTGCATTTTTTTTTGATTTGATGGTCCACTCTTTTGATACCTTAACTACCTTATTGTTTTCGTGATTTTAACAGGAAAGAGTACATTGTTAAACCATCTATTTCATACAAATTTTCAAGAGATGGATGCTTTTAGGGGAAGGCAAGTGGTCATCAAGCTCCTATAGCATGCCATTTGAGTGTGCGTTAAGAATGAATCTGTTTGATCTTCTTCTTATTCTTAGGTCACAAACAACAAAAGGAATTTGGATGGCTCGTTGTGTTGGGATTGAGCCTTGCACACTTGTCATGGATTTAGAAGGCACTGATGGAAGAGAGCGTGGAGAGGTATGGCGGCTAAATAAGCTTCTTCATTGTGCATCATAAACGGTGATGCACAAGAGCATTGTTTCTTATTTGGTATTGTGTTTTTGTTAATTAGGATGATACAGCATTTGAGAAGCAAAGCTCCTTGTTTGCCCTTGCTGTTTCTGATATTGTTCTAATTAACATGTAAGTTTGTCTTTACCCTATTTTGGGTAAACATATGACATGCATTTCTCAATTATATACACATACGTAGATAAGGGTGAATCTTTAGGTGGTGTCATGATATTGGTCGTGAGCAAGCAGCAAACAAGCCTCTATTGAAAACGGTTTTCCAGGTACAATGCAACATGTACATTCTTGGCTTACAATAAGAAAAGATGGAAGGTGATTTACTATATCAACAATGTCGCAAACAGGTCATGATGCGTTTATTTAGTCCCCGCAAAACAACTTTGATGTTTGTTATACGCGATAAAACAAGGGTATGATCCTTCAATCTTCTTCTTGCGTTGTGGAAATTCATGAATTTGATAACATGATTGCTTAATTTAATGAATGCGATTCAAAAATGTGTTTTATATAGACACCTCTTGAAAATTTGGAGCCTGTTTTGAGGGAAGATATTCAGAAGGTACTGCATGCTACCTTTACTGCTGTTGTTGTTGTTATCACCACCATCATCAATATCACTATCATCATCATCATCACAATTTTGCAGTTGACTATTATTCTTCACTTTTTGGGTTCAGATATGGGATTCTGTCCCAAAGCCACAAACTCACACAGAAACTCCTCTAAGTGAATTTTTTAATGTAAGTTTCATCAAGATAGACTTTTGTCACAACTGTAAGCTCTTGATATTGTTTACAAATAATAAATGTTCCAACGGAATCTATTTACCATTTACCAGGTTGAGGTTGTGGCTCTTAATAGTTTTGAAGAGAAAGAAGAACAATTCAAAGAGCAGGTAATTAGTATTCCTCTTTTTCTTTTTTCAATCCAATGTTATTGATCTCTATTTATTATCTTGCATTTCTATCTAACTAAAGCTGAAGTTGGTTTAATGATCAATCTGATCAACTAATTGTGAGGCATTAACTTCTCTTTGCTTTTCAATTGTCTTTTAATGGAGGTGGCTAGTCTAAGACAGAGGTTTGTTCACTCTATTGAACCGGGTGGGCTTGCTGGAGATAGGCGGGCAGTTGTTCCTGCTTCTGGTTTTTCATTTAGTGCACAGCAGATGTGGAAAATCATCAAGGAAAACAAGGATCTTGATCTTCCAGCACACAAGGTTTGTTATCTCCCATAGAAAATTTAGTCTGAACATCTTTTTCAAGTATTTTTCTTGATTTTTGGTTTGATCGCGCGGTGTAATATATATATTTAAAGGTCATGGTAGCCACTGTACGATGTGAAGAAATTTCAAATGAAAAATATGCCGCTTTTACTGCGAATGAGGTATCCTTAATTTTTAGAATGTTTTAGTGGGTGAATCGTGCTCGGTGTTCCTTAATTTTGAGCTCTTGATGTTAATGCGATCATATACTAGGAATGGTGTCAAGTAGAGAAGGCAGTCCAATCTCATGCTGTGCCAGGATTTGGGAAGATTCTCAGTTCAATAGTGGATGTTTGCCTGTCTGAGTAAGCAAACTTATTGTGTTGAAGATTAGCATGCTATGCTAAGACCCCTAAAACTTATTTCAAATATTATTTGGAGTAAATGATAGGAAGTGCTTGTCACATGGCCTTACATGGATTTTACTTAAAAATGAAACTTGACTTTTAAAATTGTAACCGGAGTACTTTTTTAGTTTTTTTATGACAGAAAGTTGTTAGAACATTATTCTTTTTTGGGATGGTGGGCACAATTATATTTTAGACAGTGAATATGGAATAATTTCTTTAAAAGGCGGAACTCATATGGACATGACCTTACTAGGTCTTTGGATCTTCAGGTATGATGCTGAGGCCACATTTTTTGATGAAGGTGTAAGAGTGGCTAAAAGAAAACAGTTGGAACAGAAACTGCTGCAGGTAATGTAGGGTTGCAGTACCTTTTTTTTTAATATTATAATTAGTCCAAAGTGTAAAGAGAAATGTATGTGTTTATAAGGTCTTGAATAACACTAAAATCTATGGATTTATTCCTATGGAAGTATGGAGTTATAGTGCGGTTTGGATTTATTACTTTCAAGCTAATTCGGGTTAATCTTGTAGCTTGTCCAACCATCTCACCAATCCATGCTGGGACACATACGATCCGAAGCCATGGAAAGATTCAAAGAAATATTTGGCAGTGCATTGAGTGGAGGGAAAGCCTTTGCTGAAGCTGCTTCGGAGTGCAGCGAGTCTTGTTTGGTGCAATTTGATGAAAGATGCAAAGGTACGTATTTTAAAGACCAATGAAAAGTTGAACATTGTCTCTACTTGACAATCCTGCATAGTTCTGCCAGATTACAGTTGGCAGCTTATTGAGTTAGAAGTGTTATGGTGGTTAGCCTGTGAAGCAAGTAACCCATTGCTCTGCAGATGCTTCCATTGACCAAGCTAATTGGGACTCATCTAAAGTAAAAGATAAGTTCCGGCGTGATGTAGATGCACATATTGTTGCAGTCCGTGCTGCCAAGCTCGCTGAACTGACAACCTTTTATGAGGTAAATTGGCATGATCAAATATTTTTGTGTGAATTCTATCGCATACGGAGAATATGATTTACTGTGTGCTCTTCAAATGATGTAGAAAAAACTGAACGAGGCATTGTCTGGACCTGTTGAGTCTCTCTTGGATGGAGCTAATGAGGACACATGGCCAGCAATTAGAAAACTGCTAAGACGTGAAATAGAAACAGCAATCCATGGAATTTCTTCTGCACTTTCTGGTTTCAAGATGGATGAAGAGACTCTGGGGGATATACTTTCAAGGTTGAAGGATTATGCTAGAGAAGTGGTGGAAACAAAGGCCAAGGAAGAAGCTGGAAGGGTTTTGATCCGTATGAAGGAGAGGTATAATGCCCAAAAAAATGTTTACCAGGAATCCCTTTCAACACTTTCTGACCACTTTTTTTTTCTTATTATTACAGATTTTCATCAATATTTAGCCATGACTCTGACTCAATCCCTAGAGTTTGGACTGGAAAAGAAGACATCAGAGCAATTACCAAATCTGCACGTTTAAATGTAAGGCGGTAATGTTTGCATGAACACAGCTGATCTTATTCCATTTGAATGTTTCAACCCACTCCCTTTCATTAATGTCGCAGTCTCTGAAGCTACTCTCAGTCATGGCTGCGATCCGGTTGGATGAGGAAGCTGATAGTATTGCAAAAATCTTGACGCTTGATCTATTGGATGGTAAATCAGGGGCTGCTGCTAACAAAAGTGTCACATCATTTGACCCTCTAGCCTCAAGCACTTGGGATGGGGTACTTTAGCATTCATCGGATAAAGTTTAATTTGAGGTGTTTCTACTAACTAAAACTTTCAATGGGAGTTCGGAGGAATCTATATCTTCTCCATCGTCCTCCCTCCAAAGGAAGCTCTTAAACCAAGCCAGGGCTTAAGCTGAAATCTTAACTTATTCTTTCACATGTTTTTCACTAATTTACCTATAGCTCTCTATTGTAGTTTTTTGACTACCTGAATTATAACCCTCGCAACAGGTTCATCCTTCAAAAACATTGATCACGCCCGTCCAGTGCAAGACTTTGTGGAGGCAATTTAAAACTGAGACAGAATACACAGTCACCCAAGCTATTTCAGCTCAGGCAAGACAACTCAAGGAGTGTATATTTGAAATTCTTTTTTGCTTTCGGCATGCATACTAAGCATTTTTTGTACGAAATTTGGTGTGATTACATGTGTATCAATAATCAGGAGGCCAGCAAGAGAAACAATAACTGGTTGCCGCCTCCATGGGCAATTCTTGCCTTGATTGTTTTGGGATTCAACGAGTTTATGACACTTTTAAGGTACTTCAAATTTGTTCAGGCTTCTACTTATTTTTCCACCTCATTGTGGATCCATATATGACTCCAACTGGTTTTTCTCTCTTTTTCAGAAATCCTTTCTACTTGCTCTTTATATTCATTGTTTTCCTGCTTTTAAAAGCACTTTGGGTGCAACTAGACATTGCGGGCGAATTCCGAAATGGAGCTGTAAGTTTTAGTACTCAAACTCTTTTTTTACCCTTGTCTGGTGCAGCTGATCATTTCATTCTCTCTATGCATATAAACTCTTCATGTGTCTACTGTACAGCTTCCTGGGATTATATCTATATCCACGAAGATCATTCCTACAGTCATGGACTTGGTCAGGCGGCTAGCAGAGGAAGGACAGGGGCGGGGGAGAAGAAATAACCCTCAGGCCGAAGGTAATATACCCTACAGGAGCTTCAGGAGTGGAGTTGATCAAGATCACGTCGGAGACACGTCGTCGAGTTGTTCTTCATCTGAGGTGGGTTCTTTAGATACCAATTCTGATTTCTCCAGCCCCAGGGCGGATAAGAAGTTTCAGTAGTCCTGTTTTTTTTTTGTCATGGGGTTTCATTTCATCCTTAATAATCCAAAGCGTGCCAATTCAAGGAGATTTCTTCATTCTTTCATTCTTTCTTTTTTGTTTTCCTTCTTCCCCAATTTGATTTGGAATTCAGTGGTGTTTATTGCCTTCAGTTTTGTCTTACGAGGAGCATAATATAATAACATCATGTCCTTGGCTTTGCTTGAGGTTGGTTTTTCTTGTTATCAATGTCCTTGCTTGCCATTTCACGTTATTTTCTAAAAAATTTGAATATTAAAATTCAAATTTATAGTATTTTTAAAAATAACAAATATGATGCCCTAAAAGTTTGGCACACTTTGCCTCAGCCTGTCCATGCTCCGTATTTTATTTTATATTAGAATGCTTCATTTTTTTTAAAAAAAAATGCAACTGCATACTCCATCCGTCCCACAAAACTCTTCCCCTTTCCTTTTTCATCCGCCTCAAAAAACATTTATCTTTTCCTATTAAAAAGTCACTTTTACCCCTATTAATTCTTAACTTACCTATCACATCACACTTTTTCTCTATTAATCTACTCACCACATCATACTTTATCCATCACATCAAAGAACATTTTTGGAAAATCAACACTAAAATACACTCCTTTTAAAAAAATTTAAAAGTTAAAATGAGAAGTTTTTTAAGGGGCGGAGGGAGTATTTCTTACTCCTTATTTTTATCACTTTTTAAAAGTAGGTGAAAATCAAACTTAATAGTAGTTCTTTTATGGGAGTATACGGAGTGTATTAGTTTTGGATATGATGGAGAATACTCGGTATGCCATCATGTGAGCATTTATGAATTCTAGAATTTGAGTCCATCCAGCCAAAACACGTTGTACCATGCCAACATTGTTTACCTTTATTTATACCTAGCAATTATTATATACAGAGAAATTTGTAGAGTCATATTATCCCAAATAGTTGTAATTTCGCAACACTAGCTATTTAAATTGGGATTAATTAGAATAGAAATTATGAACTTGTATATTTTACAAACGAAGCATCGCATGCAATTATATGCATAATTCAACTGGTGTCATATAAGGATTGTGCAATTTTATTCTTCTTCATTATAAATACAATGAAGAGTTTTATGGATTTGCGATAGTCACGACTATTTTCAAAGTATATGAGTAATTATTTCTAATCATACATATATAGCTAGACAACCGGCTAATTAACAACATGTTAGGAATATTAATTGTCTACTGGATTAGGCCTTTAGGGGAATAATTCTTTAACCAAAATTCAAAACCAAATTGTATGTTGATACTTTATTATTGGGAGAATACTAAAATTTAAAGTTTAAAGTTGGGAATACAAAAATTTAATATGCAAAAAAGTTAAATAAAAAAAACTGTTGGTTTAAAGTAAATAGTTTAATCTAGATCACGTACTACTATACGTTCGTATGTAGTTAAAATGGACAGTCTGGTCATCACTTTTTATTTATTCATTAAAAAAATGCATGACACCCCATCCTCGAGGTCTTCTAGCACCGGTCAGATAGTTAGTTGAGAAAAAAACAAATTAAGCTATAATTTCAGTCAATTAGCATAAAAGTGAGGTTCCGTATTTAGTACTTAGAGAAGCTCCATATATTAATAGTACACGTTATAATTTTAATCCGTAAAAAAAAGAATGAATTGAAGAAATGGAGTACGTTAGTTATTGCATGGTAGCTGGCTGAGCTGTCGAAGACTACGTGTGAAGTCTCCCTAGCTATGCTGCTAACTTGCTTTTCCACACACAAATATAACTCCAAATATCATCTTTATTTCCCATTATTTAAAAGAAGCTAAATGCAACTCTAATTTTTTATTTTTTTGAAACAAAATGAAACTCTAATTAATTTCAAATGAACAATTATATAATGAATGAAATTTTCCCTTTTTAGTCTCAAGACGAAAGAGATTTATGCAAAACATAAAACAAATCACTCCTTTCATTCAATATACTCCCTATGTCCCTAAAATTATGAGATGTTTTAATAATTAGAAATTTAAAAGGAGTGTATTTTGGTGTTGAGTTTCCAAAAATATTCTTTGATGTAATAGGTAAAGTATGATTTGATAGTCGGATTAATAGTGAAAAATTGTGATGTGATAGATAAGTTAAGAATCCATAGGGGTAAAAGTAACTTTTAAATAGAAATAAGAAAAGAGAGAGAAATTATACTCCCTCCGTCCCTAAATAAAGTTCCATTTTTGACTTTTTGAGGATTTAAGGGAGGGATATTTTTGTATTGACTTTCCAAAAATACTCTTGATGTGATGTGTAAAAGTAAGATGTGATAATTAGATTATTAGTAAAAAAGTATGATGTGATAGGTATGATATGAAAAAGTAAGGGGTAAAAGAGATTTTTTAGGGGAAAAGAAAAGTTTATTTAGGGACAAAGAAAAAACGAAAAAAAGAACTTTATTTAGGGACGGAAATATGTGTATATATATTCATAGGCTAGCTCTCCTCAGCTCGGAATCCGATAATCAATTTGACTCTGTCTGTCTGTCTGTCTGCCCATGGCTCTGGTTGGGCATCCACTCTTACTTCCTCTGATCATCATCTCTTCCTCACTCCTCCTCTCCCTCTTCTTCCCTTCTTCCCTAGGTACGTGCGTAATAATTTACATATATATGTATACCGGCCACCCCAAAAATGGATGGTTGAGTAGTAATAATAATAATAATCTCTCTTTTATATATGCACGCAGGAGTAGGAGAAGGGAGTGAGAATTTCAGCTGGAGGGAGAAATACCCCTTCATAAAACGCGCAAGCTCCTACACTTCCTCCTCGGCGTCGTCGTCGAGCTCGGCCGTGGGAGGCGGGGGGAGCAAGGCGGCATACGATTACATTGTCGTGGGAGGGGGCACGGCCGGGTGCCCCCTCGCGGCGACGCTGTCCCGCAACTTCAGCGTCCTTCTGCTGGAGAGGGGCGGCGTCCCGTTCGCCAACGCCAACGTCTCCTTCCTCCAGAACTTCCACATCTCCCTGGCCGACACCTCGCCCTCCTCCGCCTCGCAGATCTTCGTCTCCACCGACGGGGTGTACAATGCTAGGGCCAGAGTTCTTGGCGGCGGCACCGCCATCAATGCCGGCTTCTACACTCGAGCTAGCCCAAGGTACGTTCCATATTTAACATTACCCACCTACTCCCAACCGCCTTCATTAAAAATTTTCTTTCTCAATTTTATTTATACGATCAATGTTTTTTTATGGGATAAATCGATGTTTTTTTAATATTGAAAATTTAACCAGAACACTTTGAATGTGAAATGAAATTAAAAACTGAGGCCAAATAGAGCTGGTACCCTTTTATTTTCAAAACTCATTTCTAAAGTCTCTGTAGTTTCAAAATGCTGCACTCGTGCCCCCTTCAATCATTTTCCGAGCATTTTTCTGGCGAAGAGGGGGCATTGGTGCATGTTTTTTAAACCATATGGGGTATCAATGCTAATTTTTATTTCTCCTATATTTTTTCCTTTTTCCGTTTTTTACTTTTTTTGTTTCATTTATTAATAAAGGTTTTTTTCAAATTATTTTTATAATGTTTCTTAAACTTTAAAGTTACTTTTATTATAAAAAATTAACATATAATGCATATGTACTTCTCAAATTAATATTTTTTGTTTTTTCTGAAAAAAGTAATGTTGTTTGAAAACTTAAAGAAAATGAGGAATAAAATAAGAAAAAAAATAATACAAAAATAAAAATGAATATCCTTTTTGGACATATTAATTCTAAGGACTTTTTTAGACGTGCCTAATTTTTTTTTGTATAAGACTTTTTTTGCGTTTTTTAAATTTTTTTCATTTCGTTTTTCCATATTTTTATTTTTTTATTCTGGGTTTTTTTTAACTTTCCAAAAAATTATTCTAAACAACAAAACGTGAAAATGTTTAATTTGAGATAGATTTAATGTATGTTAATTTTTTTATTTTTATTTTTATTTCAAACATAAAATTTTAAAATTTTTGAAACATTATAAAAAATTGAAAATATTTTTTAAAAAAATCTAGGAAAATGAAAAGGAGATAGAAAATATTTTTAAAAAAGGAAGAATATTACCAATAATAAACGAAAATAAGAAATAAGCATGAATGCTCCCTATGGTTTAGAAATTATGCATCAATGCCCCCTCTTCGCCGGAAAATGGCCGGAAATTGACCGGAGGAGGTGTGGGTGCAACGTTTTGAAACTACGGGGACTTTAGAAATAAGTTTTGAAAACAGAAGAGGTATTGGTGCTAATTTTCCAAACCACAGGGGTATGGAAGCTATTTGGCCTAAAAACTGATGACAAATTATATATTTATTGTGTAATTAATTTTAATCAATAAATACTCCCTCCTTCTATAATACTACCTCCGTCCCATAAAACCTTTCTCCTTTCTTTTTTCATCCGTCCCACAAAACACTTCTCATTTCTATTAAAAAGTCACTTTTACCCCTTATTTTTTCATACCCTACCTATCACATCATACCTTTTTACTAATAATCTATCCATCAAATCTTACTTTTACTCATCACATCAAACGACATTTTTGGAAATTCTTACTGAGAAAGTTATTATGCCCCCGTTTCTTAAAATAATTCCTCTTTCCTCTTAAGGAAAAAATCTTGTGGACGATGCATGTGTTTTCTATAATGGTATGTTTGGAAACATGGATTTAGATTTCAAATCCGGATTTGGCTCAAATTCCATGTTTGGGAAACTTAGAATTTTTGAATTTGGATTTGAGTCAAATTCTTCTTATTCACAACAAAACTTAATTTGAAATCCATGCACCTCTCCTTGTCATTTGAAATTCAAGATTTTAAATTTTGGAATTGAAATGCATAAATTAAAATGAAATGCTAGTTGACAAACACTACTTAAATGAATTTGTGGATAATATGTTAAATCAAACCAAAAAAAAGAAACAAAATAAGCGCAACAAATTGATATTGATTGCTACTGGTGTATACCAAGTACGTAGTATTCCGTATGAATTAACCAATCAAAATGAAGTAATTAACACACCTTCAAAAAAAATTAATACGACAATGATGCATGATAGTAATTCTAGTAAGTACAGGTGATCGGTGGAATAAATTGAAAAAACTTATCTCTAATCTCTATAGATAGTGTTGGAATAATGTCAATATTATGCTAAACAAAATTAATTTTTTAAATTCTTTTAATTCATTTTTATTTAAAGATTGCTATAGAAATAAAAAAATAAAGCTTTAATATTCAAAAACTACGTCAAAATTTTTACAAAACAAGAATTAATAAGTATTTTATTTTATCAAACAATTAATGAAGATGCAAAACAAACAAAAATTCCCATAATTTTTGAATAGCGAAGTGTGACAATCTTTTTGTGACGGGAGAAGTATTATTTACCCGTATAATTTTGTAGAATTTTCGTACGGAGCATGTATATATATATATTACGAATATTAGCCGTGTTTGGAAAATGGCTTTTCGGATAGCTTTTGGCATATACTCCGTGTGTGTGTGTGTATAAAAAACTATTTTCAAACAGCTAATTTTATTAAACATTTTTAACGATCAACCAATTCATCATGTCGGTCAAACCAACTGAACTAAACAACCATTCACAACAGCTGGCACGAAACAGCCAACAGCGGCCATTATGTTTTTAGCAAGATTTCCCAAAGAAAGCCGCATATGTCACATGTGCATACCATTTGTGACAAAATCCTCATTCAAAGAACGAAACCAATCACCGTCAAATTTTTTATGTTCAATTCCCAACCATGTTACTCATGAGTTACTCCACCGCATATATTTCGATAAAACATGGAAAAGTAATCGCTGTCTGATCTTTACGATTCACCACTAGCCTCCGTTCTAATTTGATCTTCACATTTGATTCTTCTTGGTTAATAGTTTGTAATTTTGAAATATTGAACATTTTATAAAACACATCTATATATAAATAGAAAGATTATTAATCAAAGTGTTAAAATAAATCGTGAAAAATCAAATGAGTCGATTAAAAGCGTGAAAAGAAACCATGCGGTAAACTTATTTATGATATCACCCATGAGTCACAAATTAAATGTGGCAAGTGGTTGGGCGGGTGGGAGGTGCGGTGCCCAATTTCCACTACTTTGTTGTTGCTTTGGGAAAATAGAGATAGAGTGAAGAGATTATTGAAATTAAAGGCAAACGAGACGTTTCGGGATATCGCACCGTTGTGCATCATAATAGGCCCCGCTAGTGTGTTTCCCTTTCATTTACACCACCCTCAACTACCCCTCATTTATAACTAATTGCCTCATCTCACCTGAGCATCTCCAATCATGCTTGTTATGTTAATTTGCTATTTATACATTATAGCAAATGAATAGTGATATAACAAGCACTTTTTTGTTTTATTCTCCAACCATAATTTGTCATTTTAATTTTTAAGTATTGGCTAGCTAAATTTTGAGGGACTTGTCATATTTAGCAGGAAAAATTATCCAAAGTAATCTCAACTTTACTCGGTCATTCAAAAATAATCACACCTTTCACTGTGATGCATAATAATCCCAACTTTACTGAAATTTGCCAATTTTGAGTTGCCGTTAAGTTTCTAACGAAGGGATAACGGAAATGCCCGTTTTAGGCAACAAAATGAAAGTTGGGATTATTTTTGATGAATTTTTGTTTTTTAATTTTTTTTAAAATTTTTATTTAAATTTTTTGAATTACTTTCAACCTCCATTTCTTTTTCTTTTTTAAAGATTATTCTTACCTTAGAAAAAAAAAGATATAAAAAATAATGAAAATGAGAAAAATAACTAAAACCATACAAAATTAATCAAATAAATAACGTAATCAATAGAAATTAAACAGAAACTGGTAAAAAATAAAATAAGTATATATGGAGTCGTGGGTTTAACATTTTACACACTATACGGAGTCTTAATGTACTACTTATTTTTTAAAAGAACAAGCCGTCCGGTAAAGTTGGAACTATTGTAGATAATTTTTTCTAAAAAATAAGAAGTGATATGTTAATACTTTGTATAATGCCTAAAATATTAAAACCCACCCGTATATTTTTATTTTACTTTTTCCAATTTCAAGTTAGTTTCCATTGATTACCTTATTTATTTTATTATTTTTGTATCATTTTAGTTACATTTCTTATTTTTTCATTTTTTATATCTATTGTTTTTATTTTTTAAACTAAGACTAATCTTTAAAAAAGGAAAAAGAAATGATGATGGAGGTAGAAAGTAATTTGAAAAATTTAAATGAAAATTTCAAAAAAAAATTAAAAACAAAAATTCATCAAAAATAATCCCAACTTTCATTTTGTTGCCTAAAACGAGCATTTCCTTTATCCCTCCGTTAGAAACTTATTGGCGACCCAAAACTGGCAAATTTCAGTAAAGTTGGGATCATTATGCATCACTGTGAAAGGTGGGATTATTTTTGAAAGACCGGGTAAAGTTTGGATTATTTTGGGTAATTTTTCCTATTTAGCAAACCGAAGTTATTTTTTGGCAAACTTGCTAAAATAAAGCATGCCCTTTAGAGAAGAACAATAGTGTTTAACTAGTTATATTATAATTTTTAGCTAGTTAAAATGATATGGTTGGAGATGCTCTTACACATTCATCTTTCTTAAGGTCGGGGTCGCCAAATCGATCGTTTCGATATATTTTGAATTTGAGAGATGTCAATACGGTGATTTGACATCTCTTTTAATCGTTGAGCATTCTCCACCACCGACTACCATTGTCACTGTCAACCACTCTCGTTGTCGGTCACCCCCACCTATCACTAATTAAATCATGATTTTAAATCTCTCTAAATAGATTCGTTTCAAATTTTAAAACTTAAATCATTTCTCCCGGACTAAGTTTCACGACTCCTGTCTTTATCATTTCTCTGTTTCATGACTCATGCCCTTAATTTGTTAAGGGGTAGTATGCATCTAAAATTTAAAGAAAATTCATTATATGAAATGCAGTTACATCAAGAGAGCAGGATGGGAGGCGAAGCTGGTGAATGAATCCTACCAATGGATAGAGAATCACATAGTCCACAGGCCCAAGCTGACGTCATGGAACCAAGCCTTCACCGACGGCCTTCTAGAAGCCGGCATTTCCCCCTTCAACGGCTTCACCTACGACCACGTCTACGGCACCAAGGTCGGAGGAACAACCTTCGACCGCTACGGCCGCCGCCACACCGCCGCCGAGCTCCTCGCCTCCGCCAACCCCGCGAACCTCGAGGTCCTGGTGTACGCCACCGTCCAGAGGATCGCGTTCGACACGTCGGGGCAGAGGCCGAGGGCGGTGGGTGCCGTGTTCCGTGACGAAAACGGGGACCCGCACGAGGCCTTCCTCTCCAGAAGGAAAGGGGGCGAGGTGATCTTGACGAGCGGGGCCATAGGGAGCCCGCAGCTCCTGTTGCTGAGCGGGATTGGGCCCCGCTCGGAGCTGGACGGACTGAAGATTCCTGTGGTGTTGGAGAATGACAACGTAGGGAAAGGCATGGCTGACAACCCTCTGAACACCATCTTCGTGCCATTGAAACACCCTGCCCCCTTCTCTCTCATACAAACGGTGGGGATCACTAAGATGGGTGTTTACATTGAGGCCAGCAGCGGGTTTGGGCAGTCCCCCGACAGCATTCACTGCAACCACGGCATTACTTCTGCCGAGGTTTGAGTCAATAAAGCTCTGATACCATTTCTTTTAAAAAAGCATTTGTATATTCTAATAGATAGAGATATTTTAATTGTATGCAGATAGGACAGCTCTCCACAATTCCGCCAAAGCAAAGAACCAAAGAAGCAATTGAAGCCTTCAAGAGAAACAAGAACAATCTCCCACATGAAGTCTTCAGAGGAGGTTTCATACTCGAAAAGATCGCAAAGCCGTTGTCAAAGGGACACCTGATGATAAAAAACACCAACGTGGAAGACAACCCGGCGGTGACATTCAACTACTTCGCCCACCCGGAGGACCTCAAGAAATGTGTGGCCGGAATCCGGGTCGTCGAGAAGATCGTCAAGTCCAAACGGTTCGCAAACTACACGGGGTGCGACAAGAAGACGGCCGACCGGCTGCTGAAGATGAGCGCCAGAGCTAACGTTAATTTGATACCCAAACACACCAACGACTCCCGCTCAGTCGAGCAGTTCTGCAAGGACACTGTCGTCACCATTTGGCACTACCACGGCGGCTGCCACGTCGGCAAAGTCGTCTCCCCCGATTTTCGGGTTCTCCGCATCCATAGGCTTCGCGTGGTTGATAGCTCCGTCCTTTCTCAGTCCCCAGGCACAAATCCTCAAGCCACTCTCATGATGATGGGCCGGTACGTAATAACTTTCCCTAAATAACATCACATGGGTTTTTTTTCCCGATGTAGTACTTTTATCATTATCCATTAATCATTATTCAAGTAAATGTTTGCCATCACTGGACATTATTCCTCCTTCTGGACATTATTAAGTGCTATTTAGGGAAATCACTTAAATTTTATTGTTATTTAGTGCAAATATTTCTTATTTTTAAAACAACAATTTCAAATAAAAACTAATCACTCACATTTAAATTTGCATTATGATTCATTGTTCCATGGTGTGGTGATGCAGATACATGGGAGTGAAGATATTAAGAGAGAGATTGGGGAAGAATGTTGCAGGTTTGTAAGGGAGAAGGAGGCAGTGGATGAAGATGCATCATTATGGAATATAATATACCTTCTTTTTTTTCTCTCTTTTTAATCTTAAATTTTAGTTGGAGTGGTGTTTGGGTTGTGATAAAAGTGCATGTCTATTTTATTCATTAATTTGTAATTCCTACAAGCTAGGTAACGGGTGCTATTTAATTTTAGGATAGGCGGCCATCTATATATAGAGTACAAATATATATATATAAGTATTTGACATTAAAACATTATGATGATAGATGTATCTTTTTTTGCCTCCTTGAAATGAACTCCCGAGTGATTTTTATTGTGATAATAAATTGACAACATGTTATACATCGATCATCCTCTCCTACAAATTCTGCCACTAAAGGGCTGTTTGACAACTTCTGAATAGGTAAGTGCTGAACCAGTAAGAAGTCTGAACCATTAAGGGGCTGTTTGTTTCAGCCTCTTAATGGTTCAGATGTCTGAATGATTCAGCACTTAATGATTCAGACTGTTTGTTTCAGCCTCTTAATGGTTCAGATGTCTGAATGGTTAAGAGATTTGCCTCTGAATGGTTAAGTATTATACAGAGTCTGAATGGTTAAGAGCTGTTATCTGATCAATATCTGAATTGATCAGACATTTGCCTCTGAATAGTTAAGCAATATACTAGCTCTTAATGGTTCAGACCTCTTACTGGTTCAGCACTTAATGATTCAGACCTCTTACTGGTTCAGCACTTACCGATTCAGAAGTTGCCAAACAGCCCCTAAGTGTTGAACCAGTACGAGATCTGAACCATTAAGAGTTAGTATATTGCTTAACTATTCAGAGGCAAATGTCTGATCAATTCAGATAAGAGGTCTTAATCATTCAAACTCTGTATAATACTTAACTATTCATAGGCAAATGTCTGAGTCATTCAGACATCTGAACCATTAAGAGACTGAAACAAACAGCCCCTAAATTTTCTTGGAATCACAATTAGTGAAATAATAGTGACATTTCGTGTGTTCTGCTATATATATATATATATATATATATATATATATATATATATATATATATATATATATATATATATATATATATATATATATATATATATATATATATATATATATATATATATATATATATATATATATATATATATATATATATATATATATATATATATAATATATATATATATATATATATATATATATATATATATATATATATATATATATATATATATATATATATATATATATATATATATATATATGAGTAAAGTGCATCGTTTACCCCCGTACTTTTTAGAAATTGCATGTTTTACCCCTGAACTTTAAAAAGTGCACCGATTACCCTCGAGCTTTCCGAAAATTGCACGATTTACCCCTGTATACTAAAAAATGTACTCTGGGGTACCAAATACTGTTGAACAAATTAAACTGTTGCATCATTGGTCCTAAATTATTAGATAGAGAGTGTGTTGCTTCCACGCACAAGGATTATGAATATGATTCATTTAGTCCTTGTGATTTTCTAAAGTACCTTTACCCAAAATTTTCGTCTTTTTTCAAATGTTCAGGAGTAAACAGTACAATTTTTGAAGAGTTCAAGGGTTATTGGTGTAATTTTTATTGTTCAGGGGTAAACCTTGCAGTTTCAGAAGAATTCAGGGGTATTTGGTGCACTTTTTAATGTTCGGGGGTAAACCGTGCACTTTTCTCATATATATATATATATATATATATATATATATATATATATATATATATATATATATATATATATATATATATATATATATATATATATATATATAATATATATATATATATATATATATATATATATATATATATATATATATATATATATATATATATATATATATATATATATATATATATAGACACACACACATACATACTCCAAATTTCAGTAATTTTAGTCATCTTTTGTAAGAAACTAGCTTTTTGTCTAAATATTAGTACATCAATACTTTTAACAGTAATTTTTTGTGAGATTTTCATTATCGTAATTTAGCTCGAGTTTGCAATGTGTTAAAATGAAAACATGTACTAAATACTCCCTCCGTGTCAAAATCTCCCTTCATGTTTTGACTTTTATAGTTTTACAAAGTTTAAGGGAGATATTTTTGTGATGACTTCCTAAAAATATCTTTGATGTAATGGATAAAAGTATGATGTGATAAACAAATTATTAGTTAATAGTATGATGTGATAAGTAAAATAAGAATTAATAAAGCTAAAAGTGGTTTTTAAATAGAAAGGAAACAAGTATTTGGAGACAAATTAAGAAAGAAAGAAAGAAGACCTTTAGGGAGGGAAAGAGTAGTAAAAAAACTAAAAATGCTATAGAAATAATGAATCTGATCATTATATGAATGAAATGAGCCACTTCTTAAACTTAAATGTTAGTTTAAAAACAAAGTTAAAGTTTAGAGTTTGTGTTTAGCTGTTAGCCTCAGAGCTAGTGATTAGCGTTTTGATTCTTGACCTTTTGGAAATTCACCCTTTGAAAAAACTAATAAATTACTAAAATAAATTCAATTTGAGATGTACAATTCAGCATAATCCATTTACGGACTATTTTTAAGAATTTTAGAACCCTACAAGTGGAACAATTTCAAGGAGGGCTAAATCCAAACAAACGATTGAATTAGGGAAAATTCCAAACAAATACTCGAACAATAACAACATGTTGAACTGATTCAAGAAAAAAAAAAAGTTGAAAATATTGAATTTGGATCTTACCCCCAAAATAACAGATTTCTCCACTCCTCCCTACAAAGCTCTGACCGGATGAAAAGTCTTATTTGGGTGTACACTGCGGCTTAAATCGAGTGCAAATAGGCGCCACAACATAATATTCTCCCTGTGGAATTTTGGTGGGTAAAGCGCCGACGAAATCGTTGAACGCTGTCAGGGAGGAGCGCCCTGCAGTTAGCAGTGAGGAAAAAAATAGGCTCCCGAAGATTAGCTTTTGCGTTTTGTTTTTTTAGAGTATGAAGTATGAGCCCAAAAAAAAAGTGAAGAGAGCTGGTAATGGATAGCCGAAAATTCAACTACTGCCTGCATCCAAATCTGTTTAAAAAGGAAATATCTGCATCCGTTTTAAATGGATATTATCTGTATTCGATTAAGGATATCCGATTACTAAACGGATTCGGATTTGGTAATTGTATATCCGATCCATTTAAAATCCAATCCGAATATGCATCCATTTAATTAACCGTTTATCCGAATATCTGATCCGTTATATATAATTTTTCCTAATTTTTTATGTTTATATTTTGTTTCTTTATTTGTACTTCAAAATATAAGACATTTTTATATACAAAATAAATGTGTAGACACATAAAAATATGTACAAACATATAAAAATACGTGTATATGTGTGTTGTGTATATCTTTTTATCATATGAAGTTATTGTAGAATATCATAAACCATGAAAACAAAGAAAATAATTATCTCATACCAAATTATAGTTGATTTGATAATAGTTTGACTTTAATCCTATTTAAAATTAAAGTATTGTTTAATTTGATTATAAAAATCGAAAATGGATACGGATATATCTTATATCCGACCGATATCCGACGGATGCGGATACGGTTTTGATTTTCAGTATCCGTCAAAATCCGTATCCGAATTCGATATCCGACAAAAATAAACGGATACAGATTTGGTAATAGCACATCCGATCAGATTAAAATCCGTTTACACCCCAAAGTGAACAACTATGAAAAAGACCCAATCATATCAAAGTGACTCTTTTGAGTAGATTGTCACACATTCAGCCTCACTTGAGTCGATAACTCTCTATGTTTAAATATATAATGAAACAAGGTATAAACATATACAGAGTACTAACAATTGTCATAGAATTAAGTGTTCAAAAAAGCGAATAGGGTTCTGCTCTATTCGTCTGATCTAATCAGATTCGATAGATTTTTTGAAGTTCTGATTTAATTCGTGCGAGTCTGATCTGATTGGATCTCGTCTGATCTCATATGTATGGATTTGATCTGATCTAGTCTGATTGTATGTGATTTGATCGCATTAGATCTGATCTGATCTAAGTTCTAATAATAATAACAACAACAACAATATTATTAAATAATAATAATAAGTCAACGTGGGTGTTATCCTTTTTCATGACCAGACATATTCCTCCATGGTTTCATCTATTCCTTCTTACAAGTTGATAACAATAATAGGTTACAACAACAATAATAATAATAATTCTATTTGAGTTTGATCTCATCTGATTGGTTTTGATCTCATTAAATTTCATCTGATGTAATATGAATTTAATAAGAATAAATAAGAAGCAGAAAAAATATGTTGAACGGAATGCTGCCTAATTATATTATACATTCAAGGTATTGATTTAAACTGAAAAGTACTCTAAGGATCTATTTTGTACACGAAGTTCAAACTATAGAATTTAAATTGGAGACAACAAATTCAATTTTGCTGTTTGGTAGCACAAAAATATGTGATTTGAAATTGGTAATACCAAAAATGAATTAGAATACAATTCAATTTCATCCAAACCAATTCAATAGAATTTCAACTCTCAATTCAATTTCAATTTCGTCACTTTTGTATACCAAACGGAACCTGAGTTATCAATTTTGAAATGGGCTAACGTGTATGTATCCATAATTGTAAACTCATTATTGCTCGAAACTTAATTGCCCATCTACAAAGCCCACATACATTGCAATAGCTTACCTCGAGTTTTTTAGTTTTAAAATTGCAAGGGAGTGCTAAAATAATATTCTCTCTGTTCATCACAGATCTTCCGATATATTATTCACATGGTTAAATTTAACTCAATTTATTTGTTTATTTTTACCACTCATATCATAAAATAAAATAGTATTGTCACATCTAGTTTTGTAGAACTTTTCATGTACTTTTTTGATATATAAATTTTATTTTTAAGTTTTATCCTTTTAATCAAATAAATTGAATTGAAAATAAAGTTGGTCAAATCTCGTAACGCGCAATGAGAAGATCTTTGGTGGACGGAAGGAGTAGTGATAAAACATACTCCCTCCGTTTGCAAAAAGGCTTCCTACTCTGATTTGGAGCCAAAATAAGGTAGTGTTAAATTATAGTCGACTTCTAATTTTGCCCCTGATGTAATGGGTAAAAGTAAGATAGGGTGGTAAAAGTAGAAAAAGTAATGGTAAAAGTAGTTTTTTAATGGAAAGTGGTAGTGTTTGTTGGAAGTGAAAAAATGAAAGAGAGAGTATTTTTTCGAATGGAGAGAGTAGTTATTTCAATTAAGAAGTATTTGGACGAAAGTATAAGTGATGCATAACGTCAAAACTATATATGTAATATTCGTGTCGTTAGGTAAATCTTGTAAAAAGATTTTTCAAAAATAAATTATTTGTCATGAAATGGCTTACGTACAAAAAAAATGGACGATTCAATTCAAAATTTAAATAAAAAGAAAAAAAATAGAAATTGGAGCTCAATTCGTGGTCGTGACCACATTCAGCTAGGAACCAGCCCGAACCGGTACTATAGTCTATAATCTATAGGATTCTAACACTTGATCTCGTGTTTTCTATATCTAACTACCCACCACCTTAGCTAAAGAGATCTTGATTAAAAATTAAAATTTCTTGATTAAAAATAAAAATTTCTAAAATGATTTCTTTTCATAACACATTAAAAATATAATATTGTAACTACGATTAAAACTCTTAAAAATTTCTTTGAAACAACATATTTATTCATTAATAATGATACATTTTTTTGTTTAGAGTATTTAGATTTTATATGTTCCGTATATTTAATTTTATGCAAAAATGTATGAGCTCTTGCAGAATGAGGGTACAAATTAACAAACTAATATTGCATAAGATTGAAAAATAATACGGAGTAATGTGTTTTGGTAGTAATAAAAAAAATGGTAATTAAAGCTATGCTCCCTCCGTTTCTTGGGATTTTGGCAACAATGTACCATATTTGGTTAAATTTCTTTTTAATTTGGTTCGCATAAATATTGATGTAAAATAAAAAGATAACAATTTTGAACCAAAGGCAAGTAATAATGAACAAAGGGAATGTCATAAACACAACTAAAACACATATCACTATATTTACAAAGATTAATAAAGCATGTCACATCCCATCTTTCCCTCCAATATACTAAATATTAACATGCATGAGACTTAATCAAAGGGATAATCTGTTGAAGGTTGGGAAATAAAACTCCATCGTATGAAGATATATACTCCCTCCGTCCCAAAAAGTCTTTCCTGTTTCATTTTTTGCGCATCTCATAAAACACTTCTAACGACATCTAAAATGCCTAAAATTTACAAAATTTCTTCTTTATTATGGGTAGAAGTTATTTTGAAAGTTTTTTGGCAATCAAGACGGGATAGAAGTGTTTTATGGGATGCGCAAAAAATGAAACAAGAAAGACTTTTTGGGACGGAGGGAGTATATATTTGTTCATCGCCTTCGATAGAGAGTAATAGCAGGCTGCAAAAGTAACAGTTAATGAATATATACCTCTATTTTTTAGGCCTAATCTGGCAAAAAATTGCTGCAAGGTACCCCTAGTTTTGTGGTAAGAACTACCGGGTACCCTCAATTTTGAAAATATACTCCCAGGTACCCTGAATTATAAAAAAACATACGAGGAGGAGATTTTCCATCCATCCTCCATCCATTCAAGTTTGTCCGTTAACTTCATCATCATCATCATCATCATCATCCTCCATCTCCATCTTTAATTCTTTGGTCTTCCTCCTCCTCCTCTTCTTTTTCTTTTTCTTTTTCTTTTTCTTCTTCTTTCTTCTACTCCTTCTCCTCCTCCTTCCACTCTTATCGTCCAAACCCCCAACCCCTCACCCTTATTTCTTCTTCTTCTCTTTCTATTATTATTAGTATTATTATTATTATTATTATTATTATCTTATTATTATTAGTATTACTATTACTATTATTATTAAAAATAATAGTAAAACTATTATTTAGTTTTTATATTAATAAAAGAAGAATAAGAAAATATTACTTCATAATAATAATAAATAATAGAGGTAAAAGAAAATTATACTCCGTACTTTGTAATAAATAAATAATACACCATCCATTCCATAAAATTCTTCCCCTTCCGTTTTTTTCCAATTTCCTAGAACACTTTCAATTTCTATTAAAAAACTACTTTTACCCTACTTTTTCATACCATAGCTATCACATCATACTTTTTCACTAATAACCAAACTATCACATCTTACTTTTACTCATCACATTAAGGGAAAAATTGGAAAGTCAATCAAAATTATACGTACTCTCCTCATAATAATAATAATAACAATAATAATAACAATAATAATAATAATAGTAATAATAATACTCCGTAATAATAATAATAATACTCTCCCTGTCCCAAATTATAATACATGTTCACTATTCACAGGGTCAAACTTCCTTCACTTTCTTTCTTTATTTTCGTTAGCAATTTGATAAAATAAAGTACTATTGTCACTACTAGTTTTGTAGATCTTTTAATGTAGTATTTTAATATGTAATTTTTATTTTTTTTAACTATATATCATTTGTCATATAAAATGATTTGAAAATAATTTCAGTCAAACATTGTAAACTAAAACAGGCATTATAAAATGGGACGAAGGGAGTAATAATAATAATAATAATAATAATAATAATAATAATAATAATAATAATAATAATAATAATAGAAAGAGAAGAAGAAGAAATAAGGGTGAGGGGTTGGGGGTTTGGAAGATCAAGAGTGGGAGGAGGAGGAGAAGAAGAAAGAAGAAAGAAGAAGAAGAAGAAAAAGAAAAAGAAAAAGAAGAAGAGGGGGAGGAAGACCGAAGAAGATGGAGATGGTGGTGAATGATGATGATGATGAACTTGACGGAAAAACTCAAATGGATGGAAAATCTCTTCCTAGTATGTTTTTTTATAATTCAGGGTACCTGGGAGTATATTTTCAAAATTGAGGGTACCCGGTAGTTCTTACTACAAAACTGGAGGTACCTGGCAGCAATTATTTGCTAATCTGGCCTGTTCAATTTCTAAACCATATCTATGACATTTAATTTATGGCTTCCAAATTAAATCCAACCCAGTGTGATATTTCCTTTGGCATTGTCCTTCTTGAATTGTTTGAGATCAACTACAAATTAAATTGTTGCTTTGTGGTAGTCCATTTATTTCAAAGGCCCGGTTCTAGTGACACCGGAGAACGGTGCTTCTAGCGGTGCCACTGCGTTTTTGGGACACTTCCGGTGCTCTGTTCGTAAAATTGACGTTTCCTACCCTCCATAACCCATCATCCCCTAAACCGTACCCCCCACCCTACCCCCACCCCTGCACCCCACCCCAACCCCGTCGTTAGCCCTACATAAAATGTGTGGCTATTGCATGGAGCCGTCAATTTTACGAATGGAGCACCAGAGATATCCCAAAAACACAGTGACACCGCTAGTGGCACCGTTCTCCGATGTCACTAGAATCGGGTCAAATCACCTCTTTTCAGATGATATTTAGGGCTAAACCATTAAGAGCTAGTATATTGTTGAACCAGTAAGAGGTATAAATCATTAAATGCTGAACCAGTAAGAGGTCTGAACTATTAAGAGCTAGTATATTACTTAACTATTCAGAATCAAATGTATGATCAATTCAGATAAGATGTCTTAATCATTCAGACTCTGTATAATACTTAACCATTCAGAAACAAATCTCTTAACCATTCAGACATCTGAACCACTAAGAGGCTGAAACAAACAATCTAAACCATTAAGAGGCTGAAACAAACAACCCCTAAGTTTATCACCCACTATCTAAAAGTAGTACATTTTTGGCTCGGATAAAAGTACCACCACATTTTGATCAAAGCCGTAACAAACCATAGCTGAAAATATGTATAATAATAATATACGGAGTAATTATATGGTTATAGTAATAAAGTTGCGGAAAATGCTAGAGTCACAAACATATAGTTCACAAACTTGCTTTTTGTGGATTTTAAATTAAAATATCTTTTATTATTTGAGTGCATCTTATTTCTAAGAAAGTATTAAAAAACAAGTTTGTAAATTTTGTGAACTGTCTTTTTGTGCATCTTAGTTAATTTGATAATCGGATAGTAACTCGGTCCAAGATTTCTTACAAGTAATTCTAAATAGTCGGTTGCATGTCTAAGACAACATCTATATATAGTCCGCAGATTCTTACAAGTAATGAATATCTTTTCCTTTTTTTATTTTTAATTTACTACTACTTACTCTCTAAAATTGCTCGAATTTCAACTAAATTCTAAAATACGAGTTTTAATAAATTAAGTTTGGAGAAAGGAATCTAATCTCTTAAAATGTCATTGATGGTTAAACAGCAATTACATGAATTATTTTTAATAGCAAAATAAAAAACGCAGTACTGTATAATTTTTGGTAGAAAATCGTAAAGATTTGTGATTTATGAAGTGATTATTCATGCTACTACCTACTATGATTCCGTTTCAAAACAATGTTTATGATTTACGTTTGGAATTACTTTTCAATAGTACAAATTAATTTTAAAAACGTTAAAAGAAATTTGTTGGATAAGATTTTTAAAATATTAAAACTAAACCATGATGCTAAACATAACCTATGCCATAGATGAGGTTGGTTGTTGTTAAAATCTCATACTCCCTCCGTTCCTAAATCATTTATCCTTTACATAAAATGAAGTAAAATTCTAATTTTTCAATGCATTTTATTTAAATATTGATATTTAAATAAAAAATAAATTAAAATTTATATATTTAAAAAGTACATCAAAAGTTTTACAAAGTAAGCGGTTACAAGAATATTTTGTTTTATCTAATACCAAATAAATTTACACAAATAAACAAAAGTTTCTGTGATTTTTGAATAGTTAAATATAGATTATTTAAAAACATAGAGAGTTGATAATATGTCAGTTAAGTTTGGTAATAATCTTATCGAGTTATTGAAGCTCAGAATTTTGAAAAAGATAACTTTTGACAAATGACAACGTTTGTTTCCAATGTTTTCAAAATTAATATAAATCATTAAAAAATTATTCAAGCATATGCTAATTAAAATTGATCTTGCCAAATAAGATCAATGGTTAGGTTGTATTTGTTCCATTTCACATTAACGGTACTTTATTGGTACATAAAAAAATTATTGAAGTAGACGTAAAATATGTCTATTTAGTTAATGGAATAAAAGGAGTACTAAGAATGAATTTGGTAATGATTGTTTGATAGGGAAACACTAATCGCAATACTAGGTTCACAAGCAAAATAATTATAAAATTTATAAACTTATCATTTAAATTCTCATTTTAAAATTATTTTAGATTTTTTTGTTTTTAATTAAAGTTAACAAAAAAAATTATAAACTTTGTAATTATTTTGTGTGTGAATTAAGTATTTCTCATAACTAATTATCAACCTTTAGCATTACAGTTTGTGAAAGAGACGGATTACTCGCTAATCCTAAAGCGTGTGAAGCTTCAATCATTCTTCTTCTCTTTTTTTTTCTTTTTTTTTTGTATAAATAAATAGTCTCTCTTTTTCTACTCCCGTCGGTCCACGTTTCTCCCCTCTCCTCGCCGTCTCTTCAGGCAACCGCCAAACCCGCCGCGCTCGGCGCTCCTTATCGATTCACCTAGAGCCGGAGATCTCTCGTGCACGAGGTATGTCCCACGACAAAGTTAACCCGACGCCCAAGCCCGATGCCGGCGGCGGTGTAACCCCAAAACCTCAACCCTACAGCGCCGCGCGCCCAGTGTACCGCCCGCAACACCCACCCCGCCGCCACAAGCGCGGCTGCTGCTGCCGCTGCTGTCTCTGGACCACTTTCCTCATCGCCGTGCTCCTTCTTCTCGCCGCCATCGCCGCCGCCGCGTTTTGGGTCCTGTACCGCCCCCAACGCCCCACGTTTGCCGTGAACTCGCTCCGCCTCTCGCAGTTCAACCTCACCTCCGCCGCGCTCTCCTCGAAGCTCGAGATCTCGATTTCGGCACGTAATCCCAACAAAAAGGTCGTCTACGTCTACGATCCGGTCGCAATTTCCGCATTCTCCGACGAAGTAGATCTCGGATCTGGATCTATTCGGGAATTCGAACACGGCACCAAAAATACTACAGTTCTGAAATCCACCATCGCCAGATCCAGGCAGACGCTTGACGGCGGAGAAATAAAAAAGTTGAAGTCGAAGAAGAGCCTTCCTGTGACGATAAGGTTGGATACTAAGGTCAGAGTGAAGGTTGGAAGCCTGAAAACTAACAAAGTCGGCGTCAGAGTCACCTGCGGCGGCATCCGCGTGAGTGTCCCATCCGGGAGGTCGCCGGCGAAAGCCACCGCCCCAGACGTGAATTGCCAGGCTAATGTCCGTGTGAAGATCTGGAAATGGACTTTCTAGGGAAAGGGGGAAGAAGGACGAGTTTGTCATTTACATTGTTTTTTAGGCAAAAAAAATAGAGAAAAAGTATTGTCAAATTAAATAGTTGGTGAGATAATATTTTTATACGTATGAAATATTTTGGTTGTGTACCTAATTTACACACTATTATTGTGAGTATAAATTCTTTTGTTATTGTTACATCCTTTGTCTCAAAATACTATCAATTCCTTTTTTATTTTGAGTAATTACGTGTGCCTAAAAGAGATAAAATTTGGTGCAGGGCGAGAACGTGGGTTTGTCTACAAAGAGTCAAATGATTTGGTGATTGCGGGAAATAATTCAAGTCGTAATAAATTTAAATTTTACTCCGTATCTCTTAAAATGTTTTAGTATGAAAGGCCTACAAAGTTCGAAATATATATTCTAGTAAACACGTTGAGGTGGCCAGGTTATTTGGTATTCTTTTGTGCTAACAAAAATGTGACCTTTATATTATTTCTATGATTTCTATGACAAGGTCAGTGGCGGAGCCAGAAGCTAGCGAGAGGGGGGGGGCCACTACAAGGGGTTGGGGCGTGGATTTTTTTAAAAAATAGTACTTCCTCCTTTCCTAAAAACATTTTCTAAATTGATTTTTTTGGTCAAATACAACGAATCAAACATAAAAAAAGTTTAAACAAAAAAAATTAAGACGGGAGAGAAATCATATAACTTAAAATGCAATAGATTCTATCTCAAATCATTCAGATATAACAATAAAATAATATTATTATTACTTATATGTTTTTTTCAAAATCATAAAAAATTACTCCATCCATCCAGAAATGATTTTTCCATTTGATTTTTATTGATCAAATTTGTAAACTTTAACTCCGATATGTAGAAAAAAATACATTGTATTATAATAAAAAATTAATATCATTATATTCTTATTCTAACGTAGTTTTGATATATCAAATTTTTATAAAATATATACATGTATAAATATAGATATTTCGAGACCGTAAAGAGTCAAATGAAAAGAATATTTTTAGATGGAAGGAGTAATTCTTTTGGACAACATAACAAACTCTAATAAAAACCAAATGAAGTTAAATAGAAAAACAGAACTCCAAATTTTTAAAAAACAATTAAAATATGAATTTTTAATCAATCTTCACATTACATTTGGGCTTAAAGGGGGTTTTGTTTTAAAAAAAGGCCTAGTCCAGTAGTCTAGTAAAAAACTAGTTATGACCTATTGAAGCCGCATTGTGTTTCTAATAGAGGGTGAGGTTGGTATACGGCGCCGTTTTGCTTTTGCTTTAAAAAGTCATTTACTCTTATTTTAAAGATCGGAAAACTCAGAGCAAGGCAAACCGGGGGCACTGCAACCGCCGTTGACTGTAATCGCAGGCCACACCTCTTCGCCGGATCTTCGCCGGGGGGGCACGTGCCCCGGCAGCCCCCCCTCCCTCCGCCCCTGGACAAGGTGGATCACGACCCATGTGCATTTCTAAGACCAAACGGCGTGGTCTCCGTGGTAGCTCGGCGATGGCAAGTAACTAAATTTAAGCTCGGCGTGGTCTATTATTAATTTACTGGGGAGTACTCCTAGTCCTTAGAGCACGGGCAATGACAAGTAACTAAATGGAATGTCACACGTTGACGTAGCACATTTCAGGTGATAAAAGACAATCCAATCATCGTGTGACAAGTGAGTGGAATGACATCACATGCAGTGGCAAATCATTGTTTTTGTCAATTTTTATGATTTTTAATACATTTTAATTATTAAAAATTATTTCATTTATTTTTTTAAATAGATGTACTCTTTTTAAAAAAAATTATTTCTTCTACAAAAAAAAAATAAAACAAAAAAAAAACCTGGAAGATACCTCGCGCCTCCCACGCTTGGCGTGGAGGAAGGCTAAAGCCACGCGAGGCAATTTGCGGAATATGCTGATGTGGCGCAGTAAGGCGAGGAATTGCCTCGCCGCTGCGAATGCTCTTAGAGCACTAAAGTCTAAAAATGGACATGAAGATTTGGGCTTCAAACCGAAGCTTAAAACTTTTTCCTCTGTCACATCAGTTTTAATCCTCATTTAACTTACATTACAGTTTTACTAAAAATACCGAGCTTTAAATTGGGTTTCAAACTTTTTTCTTTTTGATTTTTTAATATACATTTTAAGGTAAATTAATAAGATTTCATTAATTAATTAAAGTTAAATTGAAATAATTTACTAAATACAAAATTACATTCAATAAAAGTACATTAAATTTAAAAAACAACAAAAAATTTCATTAATAAAAAAATACTAAAGCATATTATATTTAGCTTTAGCGAACATATAGAGTAATTTTGTGTGTTTGCGTGTGTTCTTTTTTAAAAAAAAGAGTGAATATAAAGAGTTAAAAAAAATCTATTTTTTAGCCCAACGACATTAATGTAATATTTTTGTTGTTTTTAATGGAGGAACCCATAACTTTTTCTCTCTTCTTTCTCCTTTAAAAGTTTGACGCACAGGTGATGAAACCCCGATAACACTCATGGGGCGGTGTTTAACACCCCCATGGTTTTAATTAAGCAAAAACGCCCTAGGCGTTAAAGATATATCCAGTATCCTTTATAGCATCTTTATCGATTTAATGATTCCTCTCACTTTTCTTACTTTTTTAAGTGATGGACCCACATGTCATAAAATTATTTTATTTACATACGGAGTAATTTTTATTATAATTAAACAAAACAATTTATTTGTAAAAAATAAACTAAAATTTATATTATTAGTTTTAACAATAAAAACATATGTAGCACATATTTTACATTATATTTTATAATTTAAAATTGACATATAAATTATTATTTCCTCCCTTCAAATGTATTTATCCAAATTGACTTTTTTTAGTCCACCAAAATATGAATAACTTTAGACTTAGTATTAAAAAAATACTAACCACACAATACTACCTCCAAATAATTTTAAATTTTTGATAAAATATAAGTTATGATTAAAAATACATGAAACCACACATGCCTTTTTTTATAGGTACACATGTACTATTAATATTTTAAAGATTTGCAAAACTACACAGCTCACAAATTTAAAGGATCATGAAGAATATTTCACATAATATGTGACCTGAGCGTCCTTACTAAAAAATTGAGGGTAAGTACTCTAGAGTATATTTCAGATAATGTAAAACTTGAGAGTCAGTATCAGGAAATTTAATACGCAGTAATAAATATTTTTGGACCGTGGCTCGAGCAAACGTAGTTTTGCCCCACTAAATAAACATGAACCGCAATTATATCAAACCGTATATTTGGGAACGAGATTTATTTTTAATGAAAAAATAGTATCAAAACACAATGAACCGCGTTAAAATCGATTATCACGGATAGAAACGTTCAAAGTTTGCTATTTGGAGCATTATTGGGAGCGTATTCAGGTTGTAGTTAGTTCATACTCCTTCCGTCCCCGTGTTTTTGTCCACTTTCGTTTTTATATACACATCATCTAATGCACTTCTTTAATCTATTTTATCTTGTAATTTGTATATTAAAAAATTATGGAAATTATATATTAATAATCTATATGTTAAGACAAATCAAACAAGATCACACATGACTATATTTAGACTTACACATTGAGAGAATTTGATGAGTTGTTTAGATGAACAATTCTAAAAGTCAAATGTAGACAAATACAGAGGGACGGAGGGAGTAATAAAATTACAACCATAAAATTATGAACGAGTGAGGTCCAACATGCAAAAAGCAAAAATAAGACCTCGTAGCATGTAACATGTATATATTCCATCATCGATCACAGTAATAGTAAAGAACAGACATACTATACACATACTGACTTGTACACTCAGCCCACATACCAAGTGGCCTGGCACAACATTATTATTATTATAACTTTAGTGTTAGTGTTAGTGTTGGTTCCAACCTAACTTCCTAAACCTGGCTATGTCTCTCCTACAAACATTCTCCACATTTTTAAATCAATTATACCAACCTAACTAAACTAAATATTTCTCCTAATCTCTAAAAATTTTTCTACTTTTTTTTTCAATTTGTCTCAAAATCTCTCTCTTCTTTCTATTTAAATACTCCATATCACTTTTACCCTTATTATAACTCTTAATTACCATACTTATCACATCGTACCTTCTTACTAATAATCAACTTATCACATAGCTAGAAATCAAAACAAGAAGGACATTTAGGGAAGTAGGTGTCAATAAACCAATTCAAGCAAGATTAAAGTTCAAGTTTGTGGCTGAAACACAAAAAATATTTTTTACTCCCTCCATCCCAAATTATTTGTCACATTTCTATTACCGAGACAAAATATCAAGTTTTTTCAATTCATTTTATTTACACATTGGTAAAGAAATAAAAAATAAAAATTACATATAAAAAAACTACATGAAAAGTTTTTCGAAATAAGAGGTGTCAAGAATATTTTATTTTATCAAATAACAAATGAAAACGTAGAAATAAACAAAAGTTCCCGCGACTGTTAAAAAAGCAAATGTGGCAAATAATTTGGGACGGAGGGAGTATATTCTAACACGCCGGATTACGTGCACGCGTAGTTTTTTCAAGCGTTGCACACTTGCACATGAAACCTTAAATTTTTTTTTAAAAAAAATGGGTGGCGCAGGATTTAGAATCCACGACTTCTTAATCAACGAGACTACGATAACATGTTAAAGAACCAATTTAACCAAAAAATTCAAACTTGTAGTTGTGGTCCAAAAAAGGTTTAATTTTTATATTCTAACAGCATGGAATATATATAAGAAATATTTGCACTAAATAGCACTAAAACTTAAGTTATTTCCCTAAATAGCACTTAAATTGTTCTACTCCTTAAATAACACTTAATAATGTCCATAATGTCTTGTGATGACGAATATTTACTTGAATAATGACTAAAAGTGCTATATTAGGAAGAAAAACACATGTGATGCTATGTAGGGAAAGTCATTATGTTTTAGTGTTTAAGTAAATTCCTCTATATATAATTAGGAGGAAAACATGAATTATATGGGAGAGATGTTTGGATCACAGGCCATGGCATAGCCCATATAGTGCGCTGCGTCGAATATATAGTGTGCATACATAGTGCTATACACTTAGGCCGTCGTAGCTCCATTTAGTCCATTACTTACTGTATAGTGTATATATACACTATCATTATTTTAAGTTTCAAAAAAAAAAATATTACTCCGTATCATTATTTTTATTACTCGATCGATGGTATATATGGTGGTGGTGAGTCAGATCTGAATGGTATGTACGTCCCCGGTCCCTCCACTATATATAGTATATATACATGCATGTCCAACACACAGAGTGACATTATACTCCTATTTTGTTGGTCCAAAAGGTGGAATCGTCCACCCCAGGTGCCCTCATATCCTGGCCCAACAGGGATGGTGAATTATGGTGACTTAGTAAGCCAAAAAAATTAGATCCGTGCCCACCGCACACAAGGAACCTGCTCACCCTTTATGGATTTTTTGAATAGCTCTCACACTGCTGCTTGCGGGACTTGATCTCTAGTCATCGGTCCAAGATTTTTGGATATACTCCTATTTTGTTCTTAGAATAGTAGGAGTTTTATTTTGATATTTTCATATTTTTTTACTCATATTTAGAGAGATTTCTTATTTATTTTTCCAATGAGTTGAAAAAGAAAAAAATTTATAGTTACAAATTGATTAGAAGGACGGAAATTTTGTGAGATATACCTTCATTAGTACTCCTTTTGTCACAATTTAATTTACATATTTACTGCTTGTATTTACATGGTCCTTACCTATTTTCGTTATACATTTGAAAAGATAAAACATTTGTTTCATTTCTTGTTTTGTAGAACTCTTGATATAATTTTTAAATAAATAAATTTGATTTATTAATTCCATACAAATATTAAACTAAATTGAATTGAAAAAACTTCAGTCAAACTTCGTAAACAACAAACAATTTAAATTAGGACGGTCACAAAAATAAAAATAAAGATAACAAATACTCCGTATTTTTTTGGGACATCCACAATAAAATTCAATGTTGTGGGGGCGATTAAAGCAAAAGAACAAAAATACCCGGCAATGTAGAAGAGAGAATTCATTATAAGAAATTTACTCAAATAGCACAAAAACATAATAACTTTCCCTAAATAGTACTACATGTGTTTTTCTTCCCAATATAGCACTTTTAGCCATTATGCATTAGTCATTATTCAAGTAAATATTCGTCATCACTGGTCATTATAGACATTATTAAGTGCTATTTAGAGAATAAAACAATTAAAATGATATTTAGAGAAATGACTTAAGTTTTAGTGTTATTTAGTGCAAATATTTCTTCATGATATTGTATACTAAATCCCTCCGATCCCAATAAAACTTTTCTACTTTTAGAATAGGTAGGTTTTAAAGAATATTCCCACAGTTTGGAAAAATATTTTTTCTCTTTCACCAAAACATTTCTATTTTTATGATCTTTTACCTCTATTTTTTCTTACTCTACGTATCACATCATACTTTTTTTCTAATAATCTATCCATCACATCTTACTTTTATTCATCTCATCAAAGACAAAATTTGAACTCAACTACATTTTTGCACTTTTTTATTTGGGCCCGCACGTGATCAAAATTGGCAATATTTTCAAGAAGAGGAGTATGTAATTTTCATGTTATTTTTCATTTTTTACTTCTATCTTATTGTGGATTATGATATGATGTGATATGCAAATTAATACTCCATCCGTCTCTTAAACTCTTTCTTCTTTCTTTTTTCTAGTTGATAAAATTTAGAATGATGTAGAAATAACTAGATTGGGATACTTTTTAATACTCCCGACAATAAGGTAATTAGGTTGAACTATATTAAAAGATTGAATCAAATCTACTAACTCAAAAGCTTATATACAATTTTTTTTCTTTACAAGTTCTGAGGTGGGATAGTCTTTAACACTTGTCCTACAAACTCCTTCATTTTTCTCTTAAAAAATCTCTTTTACCATACTTATTCTTACCCTACCCAGCATATCATATTTTTTACTAATAATCTATATTCATCACACCAAAGATATTTTTGGAAAGTCAATACAAAATATCTCCTCTTTAACTTCTCAAAAAATTACTAAGTGAAATATTTTAAGAGATGGAGGGTGTAGCACATAGCTATGATGCCATATGTATGTTAATAAAAAGACGGAGGGAGTAGTATGGGTAAAAGGTAAATTTTAAATATGAGGAATATGAGTTTTATGTTGAAACGTATCATTTAAAAAAACCAACATACATACATACATACATACATATATATATATATATATATATATATATATATATATATATATATATATATATATATATATATATATATATAATATATATATATATATATATATATATATATATATATATATATATATATATATATATATATATATATATAATATATATATATATATATATATATATATATATATATATATATATATATATATATATATATATATATATATATATATATATATATATATATATATATATATAATATATATATATATATATATAAAGAGAGGGAGGGAGAATATTTTAAATTCACTACAAAAAAGAATGTCATTATATTCAAAGGATCGGAGATGTATGACTTTTAAGTTTAGTGGGTGGAAAGTGAAGGTGGCATGGGGTAGGCATTAACTTGCTTGCATGGAGTCATTATAAATAGGGCAGCAACCTCTTGCCTTCTCTTCATCACCATCCTATCTTCGATCTCTACATATCCTTACATAACATTATTAGATCAATATTACTTTTATACTCTTAGCTAGAAGATGAACAAAATGGGGTTTTTGAGGAGGTTGATTTGCCTGGTAATACTAATGTTTGTGCATGGAGGGGTAAATATGGAAACGGAAGGGTCCCACATTGTGTTGCAAGACCTGGAAGCTCTCCAGCCCCCTTTCCCTAACCAAACCTATCGAACCTCTTTCCATTTCCAGCCTCCCAAGAACTGGATGAACGGTCTGTTTTGTACTATTCCATCTTTCTCAGCTTAGCTTTAATTTATCATGCATGCATTGCATCTAACTACGTACTCCCTAACTTAGATCTGAGTGAAAGTTTATTTTTCTTGCCGTTAGCCTGTTATGCATTGCTAATGTTTTTATTTTTTTTCTCTTTCATGTGATGCGCCACGTATATAAATCATGGGTTTACAGATCCAAACGGTAAGCTCTTTAATTCAACTTAGGCATTGGTAATATATATTCATATGTGGAATTCACTTAAATAGTACTAAAACATAATGATTTTCTCAATATAATACCATATGTTTTTATTTTACAATATAGTACCACTGTTCAATGTCCACTGGTCATTGTTTAAGTAAATGTCTAGCGTCATTGGCCGTTGTTTAAACTAAATGTCAACCATCACTATACACATTGTTCCCACTACTAGACATTATTCAATACTATTTAGTAAATAAAAAAGTTAAAGTATTATATTGAAGAAAAGACATACTCTCTCTGGTCCTAAAAACATGAAAGTTATTGATTTTTGAGAGATTTAAAGAAAACGTATTTTGGTATTGGATTTCCAAAAAAGTCATTTGATGTTATGAGTAAAAGTAGAATTTGATTGGTAGATTATTAGTAAAAAGATATGGCGTGATAGGTAGGGTATTAAGAAGTAGGAAGTAAAAATAACTTTTTAATTGAAATAAGAAGTATTTTTTAGGACGAATGAAAAAAATTTCCATGGACGTTTGTTTTAAAACTATTTAATAAAAATTTCACTATTCATACATACTTACTCCTACATAGCAGCATATATAGTGCTACTAAATTTTTAATGTTGCCTTGTTTTGCTTTGATATGTTTAGGTCCAATGGTTTACAAAGGCGTATACCATTTATTCTACCAATACAACCCAAAAGGAGCAGATTTTGGCAAAATATCATGGGGGCACTCTACTTCAAGAGACCTAGTCAACTGGAGAGCTCATATCCCTGCAATCTCCCCATCCCAGCCTGCCGATATTAACGGCGCGTGGTCGGGCTCCGCCACCATCCTCCCCAGCGGAAAGCCAGCCTTGCTCTACACCGGGCATGACTCGAGACACCGCCAGGTCCAGAACATGGCGGTGCCCAAAAACGCGTCCGACCCGTACCTCCAAGAATGGGTTAAATCTCCCCGCAACCCTCTGATCGCGCCAGACGAGTTCAACAAGATCAACGCGACGTCGTTCAGGGACCCCACCACCGCGTGGCAAGGCCGAGACGGGAGATGGAGGATCCTGATCGGCAGTAAAGTGAACCGGCGTGGGTTAGCCATCCTGTACAGGAGCAAGGACTTCGTGAACTGGGTTCAAGCGAGACACCCCTTCCATTCAGCCGAAGGGACTGGGATGTGGGAGTGTCCGGACTTTTACCCAGTTTCGACAAGCCCGAGTGGTCTCGACACGTCGTCGTTAGGTTCTGGGATCAAGCACGTGATGAAGGTGAGCTTGGATGACACTAAGCACGAGTACTACACGGTGGGAACGTACGACCATGCCCGGGATAAGTATATCCCGGACAAGGGATCAGTGGATAGCGATGTTGGTGGGTTGAGATATGACTATGGCAAGTTTTACGCCTCCAAGACATTCTATGATAGCTTAAAGGGGAGGAGAATCCTTTGGGGTTGGATTAACGAGTCCTTGCCAAGCACAGAATATGTTAAACAAGGATGGTCTGGAGTTCAGGTAATTGATTATTACTGATCGAGCAGATATATGCAATATATTTTGAATATTAATATTGTCTTTGTCAAGGAACCAATTCAACCAAAAGCTCAAGCTTGTGGTTGTGGTCCAATAAGAGTTATTTATATTCGAACACGCCTCCTCACGTGCAGGCATAGTCCTTTTTCGAGCCTTGCACGTGAAACTTTAATTTTTTTTAAAAACTGGGTGGTGCTGAATTTCAAACATGTGACCTCTTAGTCAACAAGGCTCCGATACCATGTCAAGGAACCAATTCAACCAAAAGCTCAAACTTGTAGTTGTGGCCCAAGAAGAGTTATTTATATTCGAACAGTCTTATATATACATATATATTGGGACATGTATATACAGGGATTTCCAAGAAGTGTATGGCTGGACAAAAAGGGGAAACAGCTGGTACAGTGGCCAGTTCAAGAGATTGAGATGATGCGTTCAAATAGGGTTGAGATGCATGGCACTGTGCTCAAGAAAGGATCTCTTGTTGAGGTTACTGGAATCAATGCCGCACAAGTACGTACCAATCGAGTACTAATAATAATAATAATAATAATAATAATAATAATAATAATAATAATAATAATAATAATCAAACTCATCACAATTATCTATCATCAAATATTATTAGTTCAGTCCATCGTAAGTTTCTTAAAACACGTCCACTTTCTTGAATTGTTTTATGAGACGGAAGAAGTATATATTTTTGCAGGCGGACGTGGAGGCAACGTTTAAGGTGAGAGGGTTGGGGAAGGCGGAGAGAATGGAGGCGGGATGGAGTAGGGAACCACAAGTATTGTGCAGCCAGAAGGGAGGAACGGTGAGGGGAGGAATAGGGCCGTTTGGTTTAAGGGTTTTGGGTTCAAAAGATGGCCAAGAACACACTTCTGTCTTCTTCCGAGTTTTCAGAGGAAACAACAACACTCACTTTGTGGTGCTCATGTGCAGCGACCAAACCAGGTATTACCTGCCTACCTATTTTTATGTCTAAGCTACACTACAAGTGTTAAGTTAGCACCAATACAATCTAATATGGTACCAAGTGTGTGTATATATATGTGTGTGAAAATAATTCTATGAGAAAATTTACCTGAATAGGATTAAAACATAATGACTTTTCCAATATAAGACCTTATGTTTTTATTTTCCAATGTATGTAGGACCTTTGGTCATTATCAATTAGTCATTATTCAAGTAAACGTCCATCATTATTGGACATTATTCCTACCACTAGACATTATTAAGTCCTATTTAGAAAATAAAAAAGTTTAAATCCCACATTAGAAAATAACTTATGTTTTAATTCTATTTAGTGCAAATTTCACTAATTTCTATATGAGTGCATGCATGGGTTAGAGTATATAAGAAAATCACAAGAGGTCACGAGTTCGAAACTCACTGTCACCCAGTTTTAAAAAATAAAATGAAGATTTCACCTGCAAAATGAAAAAAATTACGCCTACACGCGAGGGGGTGTGTTAGAGTACTTTAGAAAACCTTTCTTGGACTACAACCATAAGTCTATAAGTCTGATCAAGCTTTTAATTGATTTGATTCTTTGAATTGACAGCGTGGTTTATTTATTGAACAAGCAGGTCTTCACTGAATGAGAAGACAGATAAGACGAGCTATGGTGCATTTGTGGACATAGATCCCGTGCGGGAGGAGTTTTCATTGAGAGTCTTGGTACTATACGTGATTCCATCATTAATTATTTCGATCATCCATCTCCTTTTATTAATGTTCTTTTTCGTTATTATCACTCCTTCCTTCCCATAAAATTTTCATGTTTGAAAAAAAATGCTTTTAAAAAGAGTAATTTTAGTTTTATTTTCTAGTTATGACTCATCTTTTACATCTCATCCTACTCTAATATAAAGTAAAAGCAAAATTAGAAAATAATACTCTCTCGCTCCACAAAACCCTTCCTTTTTCGTTTTTTGCTTTCCACAAAACACTTTCACTTTCTATTAAAAACCCACTTTTACCCTTACTTTTTCATACCTTACATATCACATCATACTTTTTCACTAATAACTAAACTATCTCATCTTACTTTTTCCCATCACATTAGGGGCAAAATTGAAAAATAAACCAAAATTACACTTTCCTTATTTTTCCCAAAGTCAAAACCGGAAGGGTTTTGTGGAACGGAGGGAGTACCAAATTATTCATTTTAAATGCACGTTTGTTTTCAAACACGAAGGGTTTCATAGGACAACTATAAGATTATTTTCGCATTTTCAACCAACCATTTTCTTCATCATCATCATCATGATAATTATTATTATAAAATTAATTGGGAGGTGAGGTAAATAATGAACTTGGGTACGTGTGGTGCATGCATGCATGCAGGTAGACCATTCGATAGTGGAGAGCTATGGTGGAAAAGGGAAGGCGTGCATAACATCGAGGGTATACCCTACAAAGGCAATAGGTGACAGGGCACACTTGCATGCTTTCAACTTTGGCCTGCAACCCCTTTACCTCTCCAAACTCACTGCTTGGTCCATCAAAAACCCCACCATCAATTGAAAAAACTTTACTCACTCTCAATAATAATTAATCCATCCATCCTTTATCATTATTACGGCGGATCGATCGGAGTATTATTAATAAATTAAACCATGCATGCATCCATCTCTTTTTATTAATTATTTACATTTTAAAAAACTTTGATGATTAGATGTGTACGTACGTGGCCGGGTGCATGTGTATTATGTATTCTTAATTAATTACTATTGTTGTTATGTTATGTTATGTAGTACGTCCTGGTCTTTAATTTGTTAATGATTAGTGGAAAATTTACTTAAATAGCACTAAAACATAGCGACTTTCCCTACATAGCATCATATGTGTTTTTCTTCTCAATGTAACACTTTTAGTCATTATGTATTAGTCATTATTCAAGTAAATATTCGCCATCACAGAACATTATGGACATTATTAAGTGCTATTTAGGAAATAAAACAATTTACATGCTATTTAGAGAAATGACTAAAGTTTTGGTGCTATTTAGTGTAAATATTTTTCTTATCATTATTTCTTCAATTCAGTTGGCACTGCCACAATTAATGTTCTCATTAATTAATTATTAGTAATGGTACTAAATAATTTTGATCGTAAAATTAAACTCTACTAGACCGTTTTAATAGTAATGGTACAATACCGGTTCTATGAAAAATCAGAACCGTCATAGACCACACTCACTCCTAGCACTAAAAATGTTGATGGATGTTTTTTTTAAATCTAATCAAACCTACCTCAACTATTTTTTACGCTCTACTCATTTTGGCATTTTTCGAGCCTAACTTTTTTCAATTATCGTCGTTTCATCTTAGTCAAACTTCTATATCTTCCCTTTCCAAAAGTCAAGACTAGAAAAGTTTTTTGAGACGGATGAAGTACATTCTGCAAAAGTAATTGTAACATGACTATATTATTTTATTAAATTAATAACGAATATAAGAAAAGAAAGTAAATAAAGTTTGACCATGTGAATAGTAAACAAACAATTTAATTTGAGACGGAGGAAGTAGTAAATCAATAGTTAAAAAGGAAATAACAAGCTATAGTTGAAGAATAAAACTAAAAGGTACTCCGTCCTTTTTAGTGGAAAATTATTCTGTGGACCTAATGTCTATGCTTATTTTATAGATTTGAGTGTATTTGTAGCGTAAAAGAAGTGAGCTTTTTGCAAAAATATACTCACTCCGTTCCAAATTATTTGCCACATTTGTATTTCCGATATAAAATATCAAGTTTTTTCGATTCATTTTATTTACATATTGGTATAGAAATAAAAAATAAGATTTACATATCAAAAAACTACATTAAAAGTTCTTCAAAATAATAGGTGTCAAGAATATTTTATTTTATTAAAATAACCAATGAAAATGTAGAAGTAAACAAAAGTTCCCGTAATTGCTGAAAAAACAAATGTTGTGAATATTTTGGGGCGGAGGGAGTATATGGAATTTTGAATTTTCCATTAAGCACTCTAAAAATAGTCGTATATGAAAGTTAAAAATATACGAATTTTATATTAAGCACTCTCAAGTATTAACTTTTTCTTTCATTATGATATATAGAATTTAGGATGTGGTAAGAATAACTAGATTGGACAATAAGACACTTGAATTGAATCGTATTAAAAAATTGAATCCAATTGTTTACTTAGTTCAACTCAAGAGAACTTATATACCGATTATTTTAATATTCAACTTTCGATGTGGGATAGACTCTAACACTTCCCTTCAAGTGGACACCTGAGTCATTTTGAATCTAACCGGTTGAATGCCAACACCCAAAGGACCACGAGCTGTTGGGTTTGGAATTTCAGACGAGCAATTGAGTTAAACGGGCCATATGCCGTTGGTGTTAAGTAATAATATTGGGAGAGGAAATTTGTATATTCAATGGTTCTGCTGAATACAAAGAGAAGACCATCCTTATACAAGGGAGAGTAATACCACATAAAGAAACTATGAACGATACTAAACTGGTGTTTTCGACCCAATTCCCTTCTTTTGTCACCGACAACTGGGTATATATACCATACAGACAACTGGGCTAAAGACTAACATATTTCTAGAAATGATTGTCTATACGAACACCTTGACAAGTACCGTGAGGTGGGCAAAAACTTGCTCTAATACCATGATAGAATTTAGGATGTAGTAAGAATGATTAAGTTGTGCAATAAGACATTTGACTGAACCATATTTAAAGATTGAATCCAATAACTTAATTGAACTGAATAACTTATATACTGATTATTTTTATCTACAACTTTTGATGTGAGATAGATTTTAACAATTCTTTTTCTCTAAGTACAGTTGGTAAGAAATGAACTAGTACTCCATCTTTTTTTTTGATATATGTTGTGCAATCTTCATTTTTAGCACAATTCACAAAATACTTTAATGCTCGCCTAAAATATTTAAAATTATCACATTTCGTCTCCCTTATAACTTTGTTGAGAGTAGAAGTTATTTTGATTGTATTTTAGATATTTTTAATAGAATAAATGTATTTTGTAAAATCCGTAAAAGAATGAGGTATATTTATTTTAAAAAAGGCTGAGAGTAATTACTATGAGTACAAATATTCTCCTACGTGGGCTAAACGCAAGGGTCCACTTTTAGAGCATTGCTAGTCATTATCCCTTATATTTTTCTCCAAATTACATTTTGGTGTCAAATCATTTTTTTCTTTAATTTTCTTTCGGCCATGTTACATGTACCCCAAAATTTATACCTCATTTGTACAACAAAAATATTTATCAACATATTGATGGTTCATACTGACACAAAGTGTTAGTACGTTAACAAAAATGTACACTAACACAGAGAATTGGTGCGTTAACAAAAATTAGTATTACACCAATACAAAATGTTGGTGTATTATATCCCTGCGGTGTATAAAATAGAGTACAAATCTTTGGGATACAAATAACTTTATCCATATTCTATACCTCATTCTAAATTCTAATTGTTTCTGGCCTTTCTCTCTTTATTTTTTCTAATGCGTGGGCCCCTAGATTTTTTTGTCAAAAGATTTTTATTAACTTCGTTCTCTTTTTTAATTTGATTACCAAAAAAATTATTTGACTATTTGGTGCACAAGAAAAAAACTCCTTTAGTTGACTCTTTTTTTAATTCTTTTATTTTTTTATCTTTTGTACTCTCTTAAGATGGCTCTCTTATCGTACTATTGTGTGCTGCTTGAGTTAAGAGTCTTTTGAAAACAATCTCTCTACTTTTAGTGGACGTAATGTCTATATACACACTCTCTCTAGACCTTGCTTTTGTGAGATTCTAATGAGTTATTATTATTGTCTCTCTTAAGATGATTTTAATTGGATATTATATTTTAATCAAAGTTTGGACTTGAAATAGAGAGACCAAGTATTAGATTGGAGTGAATGTTTTAAAATTCTACACCATTCGTCCATAAATTTTGATTTGATCTACTCTGAATATAGTTGTATTTAAAACTATTTCTGATTTGATTTCAATAAAAAATAATAAGTTATAGAAATAAGTGAGAGAATATGACCTTAGTCTTCAAATACTCTATGAAACTTTGACTTTGATATTTGAAAAAAACATTGCATTCTGATATAATTTTAATAAAAATATATTTCTATTGAAATGTAATTTTTAAATATTAATTTTTTTTATAAAATATATCTATGTATAAATAAAGATATTAATGATTAAACAACAATTTTGAAGACTGTAAAAGATCAAATAAGAATTATTTTGGGACAGATAGAATATTTTTTTGTGATGGGCCGGCTATGAGGGACGAGACGCATCGTAGTCGCGTTTGGTTAGCTACAATTCTACAAGGCGCACATATTTTGGACAAAACGTCTCTCCCTTCGGCTGTAACGCGGCGGCACTTCTTCATCTTCATCATCTTCTCCACCGCAATCAGAAAAACAAATAGGCTAGGCTAGGCTAGGCTAGGCGCATATTTCTCAGGTTTATCTCGGGTTCCAGAGAGACGATTCTTACACAAGGTAAGGTTGTATTAATCTCCTATTCACTTGCAGGTTCCCTAGGTAGAGAATCAGTTTAGTCAGATAATTATGGATTACGGCGTGGCCGGAAATAACGACGTCTCTTTTTACGGCGGCGGCGGCCGGCTGGAGGAAGATGATCTTCGGTATGATGAAGAAAATGGAGGAGAGATCTATTCAAGAAGCGGAGGAGCAGCTGTTGAACCGCCAGTTCATAGCGTAGACGGTAGTAGCGCAGTCATTGAGTTACAGAATTCCGTTGACGAATCTTCTCTTTCAGCAGGGTTAGTTTTGTTGTAGCTTATTGTTCTTAGTTTGGTAGCCCTTCCAATAAATTGTAGGGTTTGGTAAATCGTTCTGGAAATGGATTCAATTGATTGTTAGGAATCATTTCCTTATTCTTCAGTAGATGGGTTTTTTGTTTGATCATTGGGGTTGTTTAGATATTGAACCCAAAAAATATTTAGATATACTGTATTAATGATGGAGTCCTGCACACAAGCAAATACGAAGCCCGAGATTTAAGATGACTGATGGTTTTTCTTGTGTGCTAGAAAGCTATTTGTAGGAGGCATTGCCTGGGAAACATCTCAAGGTACTTATTTTATCTATGCCATATTTGTTTTTTGTTTCTGTTTTCTCTGTTAGAGTAATGGCTTTATGATTGCAACAATTATACCATCATGGTTATAGCTTGGCATTCTTTACTATTAATGTGAATGATGTCAGTCTAAATTCATTATAGATTGTAAATTCATTGTCCAAGAGGCAGAATTGCTTTAATCAAATGTGTAGGTACAATTTAGTTTTATACCACTCTATAAAGATAAGTCTCGTTTTTAATTTTGAATTTAAAGGTTTATATTAGAGTTTTATTGCAATTGCTTCAAATTTATGCATAATGAAGACATGAACTAGTTATGAAGATGTTAATATTAAGTATTATTGATATGCTGGTACCAGCCTAGAAAATGTTCATATGTCCTTAAGAGCCTTTCTAATTTGTTTGAGGAGTGTTCTGTCTCTTATTCAAGTCCAACATATTGTAAATTGCTCTTGCTTCCATCCCAAAAATGTCTTTTAAACCAATGTGAAACCTTTAAATCACTGTCTTAAACATGGATCATACTTATGAATGAACAACCTTGTAAGGTCCCATACAAACACATTATCTCTACCTATAAATGTAGAGAATTAGAGATACATATGAATCATACTCATATAGGTTTAATTGTTGTATTTTTTGGTTTAACGAAGTTTATCATATGCAACTTGTCTATTACTACTTTTTGTCAATGGTTTGGCAAATCAAATGAAAAGTTTAGGGTAAACTGTATCAGGAACTTTTTTAGGACATGTGGAGTTAATTGTATCAGGGTAAAATTTTCTAATACTGCTTACAATCTTTTACCTTTACTTAGTTGTTCTGCTTGTTCGCAGAATGTTTTAACAGGTATTTCAGCAAGTATGGTGAAGTACTTGATTCAATAATCATGATGGATAAAATCTCTGGACGACCAAGAGGTTTTGGGTTTGTTACATATGCTGATCCAGAAGTTGCGGATAGGGTTTTACAAGAAGTACATGTAATTGATGGCAGAGAGGTATGCATTATCATTATAATGTGTGTATGAACACACACACACATTTATTTTTATGTTTATATTTATAATTACATTCTTAATCAGGTGGATGTGAAGAGGACAGTTCCTAGGGAAGAAACTGCGTTCAGACGATCATCAAAAACAAAGAAAATATTTGTTGGAGGTCTCCCACCAACATTATGTGATGGTAAGGATATTTCAAGTTTTCATATTCTTTCAAATCTCTTTAGGTTAAAGCTTATTACGGAGTCCAAATTGATTTATTGCAGATGATTTAAGGGAGTACTTCTCTTCCTATGGAAATGTTGTGGAGCAGCAAATCATGCTTGATCACACAACTGGTCGGTCTCGAGGATTTGGCTTTGTATCTTTTGACAGTGAAGATTCTGTTGAGAAGGTTCTATCTGATGGCCGCATGCATGAACTTAACGGAAAACAAGTGAGTCATCTTGTAAATATTGATGGTTGGTAGTCATAGAAAACCTATTTTGCACGGACATGCCAGGCAGCCTGTCGTATCCGTATCGGAGACCTCTGACACAGGGAAACGCGTGGGAGATGCCTAGAAATGTTTTGGAAACTCCAGGTGGCGTTTCTTTAAATTAAAATCTAAATAAATACTAGGAGACGTCAGGGAGATGCTGGGTAGACGCGTCTCCCTTTTCCGAAACGGCTTGGACGGCACCGATGAGTGAGACAATATAATCGGAAAGAGTCGGACCTAGTTGAATCGGAACTAGGAAAAAGTGGGAAAGAAGAAAAAGTAAAAAAAACAGAGAAAATATAAGAGTCACATTTTGCTGAATCGATGATCTTTCAAAATTTCTCTCCTTCTGCGGCTTGCTAGGTTTTTTTTCTTTTTCCTGCTTTGCTTATTATATATGGCCACTTCCCTGATCTAATTTTTGGGCTTCTATCCCTAATCCCTATGTGGGTCTCAGATTTAATTCATGAATTATCTTCCCAATGTTAGATATACATGATCCACATAAAATACTTCATCTCAGTATATATATATATATATATATATATATATATATATATATATATATATATATATATATATATATATATATATATGCATGTGCCTATATATATACATCTACACATACATATACATACATACATATATATATATATGTGTGTGTGTGTGTACCGTCTCCCTGGCGTTTGATATCCCCATTTTTTCAAAATAGCCGTCTCAGTGTCTCCGTCCCTGTCCCCATTTCTATGCTACATAGTAGAAAACTATTTCGAAAGTTTTTCCTGACCTAAAGTATCTCATCAAACGAAACTACTTTTTTGTGTAATATGCCAAAAAAGTTTCAAGCAATATTATTACCCCCTTTGTCTCACTTTAATGGGAAACATTTGATGTTTGGTAATTGAAGGTCAAAGATGTTGATCTTTGGGCGATGCTTTAATATAATGTATACTCCCTTTGCCCCAAAATAAAGTTCCTTATTATAATCCGCATGGTTAATAGGAAAGCTGAAATTGTGTTATTGAGATTTGTGCAAAGGAGAGAAATCATGTGAAACATAAGTTCTTTCTTTAAATGGAAAGGAGAACTTTATTTTGAGACAAGTCATAAAAAAACTATGGAACATTTTTATATCATAGAGCAAAAAACATACGGAGTATTTTTTTACTTCTGCTGTCTTAAAATTTTCCTTTCGTTTTCATTTTAAGGCTGTCTCAAAGATTTCTTAACCTCTCCCTTTTATGAAAGGTTTATATTGTTATATATTTTTCCTCATTTCTAAATTAACCATAGCCACATGATTTCATTTTCATGGTATATGTGCCATATCAAATCATGATTTTTTTGGAGGGAGAGAGTACAATGTTCACATTATAAACCAATAAAAACATTTTATTTGTCAACATTGAAATCTTTTACTGCAAACAGTATTGTTTCCTAAGAAATTAGGGCGGAGGAAGTATGTTTGATCTAGTTCAGCAGATTAATACTCCAAACTTAAAAGCTCTAGTATGATTCATGACTTCTAAAACATGTTCTAAAAAGCGCTATCCTAGGCGGTAGACTTGCGCCTAAGTGCAGTCTTAGGCGGATTGATGAGGCCTTATGCAGTCTTAGGCGGAGATATATTGTAGGTAGGTAAGGAAGTTCTAGCACCTACACTTAGAACACTACCTCTAACAACTTTAGATTGCCAAAATATAAAAGTTTAAACAAATATATGGGAGTAAATTTGTTTTTTGGAGTATAGGGGTATTGTTAACGGGGACTTAGTTTTTTACTGCCATGTTTGTCATATCAGGTTGAAATTAAGAGGGCGGAGCCAAAGAGAGGTGGTGGTGCCGATCACATGACTGAAAGCCGGACACATCATTTCAACAATAATTCAACTTCATATGGAAAGGTGAACGGCGGGACAGAGGATTTCAGCAATGCATATGGCATGAAAATGCACAAGGGATATGGTGGCTATGGCAGTGGTTATGGAAGCTATGGTCCTTACGGGAATTATGTTGGGAATTTCGGAATGAATCCCATGGGATTCTATGGTGGGGGATATGGAAGTTATGGTTATGGATACGGATTTGGGGGACCGTATGGTGCTGCTGGCGGGTTTGGTGGCAATTATGGATTTGCTGGAGGTTATGGGTATGGTGCCGCTGGTGCGGGGGGTAAAGGATATGGAAACATGGGCAGTCATGGTGGTGCAAAAGGTTTTGCCGCCACTGGTGGTGGTGAGAGTGAATATGATGGAGTCGAAGTACACGGTGGCAATGATTCTGGATATGGCGGTGGTGGTTCCGCCAAAGGCAATGGTGGTGGTGGTGGTGGTGGTAAGGGGAATGACGGTGCAGGATCAGGAAGGTTCCATCCTTATCGTAAGTGAGACCCTTCTTGTAAGTTTGCTAAGCCAAATGCGTATCATTGTTCTCATTTCCTTAACGATAGAAATCAAATTTGGTTGAGCTGTGTTTGGCTGTTTTTTCTAACCTCTTTAGGAGATGTATTGCTGTTCAAATAGTTTGACTCCATCTTGATTCTGGGCGTGGGCTGAAAACTCCTCCGCCCAAATTTTTATTTTTAAGAATTGGAATACAAACAATGTATGTACATCAGACATGGGATTTGTGTAACATAATCTCTTCTGTCAGTGGCTGTTACATTCCTCCCGCATGTTTGTTGGACCAAATGTGGCTTTGTTTGGTTTGCACAGAGATAGGCTCCCTAGAAGAGCAGTGAAATGTAGTTCAGTGAGAAGGATGACAAATAAGTACGGTGATTAGCCTAAGCACTTTTTAGGATTTAAATGTTCACTAATCATAAGGGAATTGCTATTATATTGTAGTGAACATATATGTCTGTACTACTCCGTAAAGAAATAGAGTTATAGCTTTTGGGCACTAAGAAAACTTATTGCTTTTTTTATTATTATTATTTCAGTCTTAGAGTATATGTTTAGTTTTAACTTTTTGGAATCAAAACTAGTATTCCGTAATAAACTTTGATAATATATTGAATGAAATTGATGTTGAATATTGATACAAAAAAATTCTTTTAGATTTTTATTGTTAAATATATTCAAAATATAATTTTATCTAGTTAAAATGCTCCGTGTTTTATTTAATTTTTATTTAATTATAAATTAAATGTCAATCTTAGATGACTTTAAAAAGTTGAAATTGGAAGGAATATGAAGTATTTATTACGGAGTATGTGGGATTGTATGATAGTCTATAGAATTTTTATTGATTTTCATATTTTACAAATAAACAAACTATTTTCACCATGAAATTGATCAATCGTGTACATATATTAATACTCTGCACTATACACACATAGTTTCCAATTCATATTTAATTAACCATTATATTTTTTTTAAACACATCAAATATCGAATGAATTTTGATACAGAGTATTAATTATGTCTAGATTTATTCAACATTTGATATATGATACTCCGTGTAAAGTTATAATGGCTCTAAAAAAGTTATAATGATTACTCAAGAGTAAAATTTTGTTCCAAAAATTTTTGCTTCGATTTTTATGAAATTTTAAAAAATTATTAGAAAATAAAGAATATATATATTTATTACTCCTTCCGTCCCCTGTATTTATCCACTTTCATTTTCACACATCATCCCATGCACTTCTTTAATCCATTTTATCTTGTAATTTGTATATTAAAAAATTATAAAAATTATATATTAATAATCTATGTGTTAAGAAAAATCAAACAAGATCACACATGACTATATTTAGGTTTACACATTGAGAGAATTTGATGAGTCAAATTATTTAGATGAACAGTTCCAAAAATCAAATATGGACAAATATAGGGGACTGAGTAAATGAATGAATGTACGATCATTTGATCTTCCTTCCTCGCGGGTCGGTTCACCGTTCAATTAACGGTAATTCCCTCTCCACCTTTCTATGAAAGAACGTATTACGAATTCGATTGCCCCATCATAAACTCCATTTTCTCACCATTTTTCTCCATAAAAATGTCTACTTCTGCCTCAAAGAACAGCTTATTGCCTCCTGCTCTGGTATCCAATCTTCAGGATGTTCTTCTCCGCCGAAAAGGTGCCGGCGCCGGCGAGGCAGGAAACGACGAGGATCCTCAATCGAAGTCCGGAATTGCCACTGGGGAGCCGGACGGATCGAAGCCTATCGTTTTGGTGACCAACGCTGACGGGGTTGATTCCCCAGGTCTCGCCTGTCTTGTTGATGCCCTCGTTCGCAATGACCTCTATAATGTTTACATCTGCGCTCCCCAATCGTAGGTCTTCTGCCATGTCTATTTCATCGATCTCTGTTGTTTTTAGGTTTTACTAAGCGTTTATGCGTGTTTTAGGATGTACTAGTCATGTATTATGGTTTATTGACTTATTGTTGATGTGTTTTGTTGAGATTTAGACCATATATTTGTAGTAATTCGTGCAATTTCATCATTTTGTCATTGTCATTTGCTTTTTATTGCTACGAGCCTACGATTTGATACACACAAATTCGTTTGTTATGAGTATTTGACAGAGATGAATCTGTATCGGGCCATTCGGTTACGCTGAGGGAAACAGTTGGAGTGAGTTCAATTGAAGTTCAAGGAGCCACCGGTTATGAAGTTTCTGGTAAGATGCCTCTTTGGTATCTAGGTTTTTTCTTCTTCTGAAGATTATCAATACTTTGAAAAACGTTTCTCACTCTTGTAGCAATTATATCTTCCAGGGACTCCTGCAGATTGCATCTCATTGGTATTATCAGGGGCACTCTATTCTTGGTCAAAGCCTTCCGTGGTATGGGGACTTGATTATACATATTAATTTAGCAGGGTTGAAATAAGAATCTATCCTTACTTATTCTTTGTGCTGAGTTCTCTCTATTCTCTACTCGATAAGTTTAGGTAATCAGTGGCATCAATAGGGGATCAAGTTGTGGCAGTCACATGTATGTATCCTTTGTACGATGTTTGCATATGATTTCTTCTTGTTTATTTAAAATTCCTTTTGTCTGCCACATTTCTGCTCCTATTCAAGCCATGCATCCACTTTTCTGCACTCTAGATTTTTTGTATTGCTAGGACACGTTTGGCGTGGATTTTAGGCAGAAATTACTGAACTGAATCTGCTGCTAAAAATATCTGAACGGCTACTTATTTTGCTTCTTACAAATTTTATGCTGATAAGAACGCACCTCGATTGATGCTACCAGTATGAGTCTTAAATGATCTATGTTTTCCTACATTTCAACACATATGACTTAAAAAAAAACTTCCAGGTACTGCTCGGGTGTTGTAGCAGGTGCCAGGGAGGCATTGTTGAGTGGCATCCCCTCTATATCAATCTCTCTCAACTGGTATGCTCTTGTCCTTTTTGTTCTCCTTCCTATGTAATTCTTGAGAGTTGGTGATGTAGTAGTTTGGGTTTATGAACTTCTAGGAAAAATGATGAAAGCCAGGAAAGTAATTTCAAGGAAGCGGCAAGTGTTTCTTTACCTTTAATTAATGCAGCCATTAGAGATATAGAAAAGGGCGTTTTCCCCAAGTGTTGCTTACTAAATGTAGAAATACCAACTTCTCCTCTGGCAAATAAGGTTTCCTTTTACCACTTATGTTTCTCTTTCATTGTTAAACTATCTTTTTCTAGGGTAGACTGATGTCTTGCACCCTCCACATTATTGGACCAAATGCACTGACCTTCCCTCTTGTGTTTGATAGGGCTTCAAGTTAACAAAACAGAGTGTTTGGAGATCAACCCCGAGCTGGAAAGCCATTCCAGCAAACCGGAATCCTGCTGCTGGACCCTTTCTCCCTAATCAGCAAAATCTTGGCATACAGCTTGCTCAGCTTGGTCGAGATGCATCCGCTGTAGTAAGTATACTTCTGCATTTGTTAGGGTCCGTTTGGAACCTCGGAAAATGCCAGGGAATTAAATTGTGAAGGAAAATAGAGGGGAAATTTGGTAGGCAGAAATTTAGAGGGGAAATAAGTTCTTTCAAACCAAATAATTTCAAACATTTAGTTGAACTCATTTTCTTTACATACCTCCATTATATAAAGACTAAAAAATATAAATATAGTTAAAATTTTGAAATTTTTTATTCATGTCTAATATTGCTTTGTATTTTTCAATGTAAGAACCAAAAATAAAAATCTATTTTCCTTCGCACTTTAGCTTTCACTACCATTTTCCGCGCTCCGATCGCCCCTTAGTGGTCATTTTTGGAATATTGGACTTTTGCAAGTGCATTTTCGTTGCAACCCCCATATTTAAACTACATCTAGGTTATTGACAGACTTATATCCTTACATCCTTTTTAAATAGTAAATACTCCCCAGTCCCCCATGAAATAAACCTCAAAAGTTTTAAAAGTAAAAAACGTGTGATTGAAATTTGTTTGTAATAATCATTCCTTAATACTCCTAGGAAAAAGGAGAAGTGTGAAGTTTATTTTGGGACTTGACGGAAAAGGAGTTGTGAATTTTTTTTGGGTATTTCTGAATCAACCATCAAAATGGCTATATTCGCACCTTTCACCTATATTTGCTAAATCCACCCCATTAATATAAATTTGATGTTGGTGTGGATTTAACATATTTAAGTGAAAGGTGTGGATATAGTATTTTTTGGGGTGGATTTAGCAACACCTTTTTATTTTGGGATGGAGGGAGTATATGATTCTTAAAATATATTAGATCCTTAAAAGCAATAAACAGAAGTTCAGATGGTATTTATTACTGGGATGCATTTGGTTGTTAAAATCTGGTACTCTATCTCAACGATTTAAGTGTACTTATTAAACCGAGTTTTGGATTGAAAAGATATAAACAGTGCTAACCTGATTAGCGTTTATCAGGTGGGGATTTAGGTGTTGATGATGATGCCTTTTCTGGCTTCTTTTCTTTTAGTTATTTTGTTTACACTGTCATTTTCCCAGGGCGCTGCTCGCCATTTGGCCTCACAGAAGAAGGATATTGAAGAAGTTGAGTCAGTTGGTGTAGCTAGAAAATCTGATCCCAACCGGGTGGCCAAGTACTTCAGATTGGAGGTAAGCTTGTCATATATTGAACAAATTACAAATATATGCTGTTTGGTAATTTGGCCTTGGAGTAATCACCATTTTGATCACATTATTTGCAAATGCAACCTTGTTATTGTTTTTCTAATTAAATAAAACAAAACGAGTTGTGATGGTTTTTGGCATTGCAGTTACTAGCCAAGGAACTAGAAGACAAGGACGAAGATTTAGATTTTAGAGCTGTGGAAAATGGCTTTGTAAGTGCTATATTCCTTTTACTCCTGCAATTTGTGTCTTGTTTACTAGAAATTATTCAGCAACACGAGCTTAAAAAGAGACAATTGTTAATTTATAGAGCATTTGGTACGACTTACTTTTAAAAAGTAAGTGGTCTAGGAAGAATAGAACGTTTTTACTTTAACAGTATGCTTGGTTCAATGAATTTTCTGATTTGTTTAGGGAGAAAAAGAAAATAAAAGAGTACATTATTATACCATAAGTTATGCCAAGGAGGCTACAAGTTTTGCCCATATGGCTCTTACTTTTACCGGTGGCAACATATGAACAGGTTGCAATCACTCCACTGTCTCTTGCACAACATTTAGAGCCGGAAATTGAGACAGCTGCTTCTGATTGGATTTTGGCTGCCTTACAAACTGAGCACTGAGGAGCCATACATCCTGCGATAGAACTAATTTCTATTCTTTTCTTCTTATTATTTTTTTGATCTACTGGGTGCCTGTGTCACAGTTCTTAAACTTTTTAACGAATAAAATCTTTTTGTTTTGCCTTTCTTAAACTGTATAGTTACCCAAGTTTTGGAAGTTTGTGTTTTTGTTGTGAAGCAAATGCTTACCTTGTTAACGTTAAAGCGGATGGTGTGTTTATTTTTGACGATGTCATGGACTAGACAACCTCATGCACATTCTATGAAGTGCACAAATAGATCGAACAGTGTTTCAAACACGAACACAGAATAAACTAACTCGTTGAGATGGAAGAAGTAAATTAAAATAAAAATATATCTCCTTCGTCCTAGTGTGTTTGTCTAGTTTGAATTTTTCAAGTCAAACAAGATGAACTTTGAGTTTTAATTGAACAAAACTTACAATTTGTATTAGTATAAAATTTATTTTATTAGATAAACTTTGTTGAGAAGCTTCAAAATTTTGTTTTATTGTACTAATATTAAACACAAATTAGGACTAATCGAAGTTCAAAATTTTTCTAATTTGACTCAAAAAAGTTAAATTGGACAAAAACACTGACGGAGGTAGTAAAACAGAAAGGCACCTTCCCAAGAATTTGATAAAATGGCCCTAAAATGTGCGCCTATGGGCTTACGCATATATCAGGATTATCAGCAAAAAAGCTTCCAAAGAATCGGCCCATTATAGAATCACGGCGTTCGAATTTCAATAGAAAACAATGGAGACGAGTTGCAGAGAGGAACTAGGGTTCACTGGAATTTCAGCTGAGAGAAACAATGTCGTCCCTCTCCTCTTCGCGAACTCTCATTCGCAATGGTCTCTCCTTCATGACCCGCTTGGTGAACCAGTATTCGACCCGAATTGCGCAGAAAACGGGTTCTCGGGCCCTCGAGATCACTCCGAAGCTCTTACCTTCTGGCTCGTCCCTGTCTCAGGCCCCTCTTCATTTCCCCCAAAACAATTCCGATTCATTTCGAAATCTTTCTTCGGAGGGTTTCTTCTACCCCTGTGGCCTTCCATCTCTCCGTTTCTTTCTTCACGAGGGTAAATTTTTCATTTACATGTCCTTTAAGCGTTTGTGCTGATTTTTCACAGGCATTTATCTTTCTTTTTATGATCCATATTTGTATTTGTTCTTTATTGATTGATTGCATTATGAAACTTGTACTGTTCATTGATCTACAAAATCTCAACTTTACTATCAAGGATGCTTGCCTGTTAACCTATTGTGGTTTTCTCTGTGACTATGATATGGCCTTGTGTAGAGTTTAGGTCTGAGGACATGTCCTACTTCCGGGGGGAGATACTTGGTATCCTTATCTATAAATTGGCCTGCTTTTAACTTCTCTTTAATCGTTTATTTTGTTCTTAATGTTACTTTCACCCTTATTTCATTCTCCAAGGTAATTGATTCAATACGATATGACTACACGGGTTTGCCGCCTTATCTTAAAATCCATCTGTTTCTTCACTAGTCTCTAGTTGAGACTTGAGACTGTGTATAGATATAGAATTGTGTTGGGTCCTAAAGCTTTGAAATTTAGGCCAATGTTTTTGAGCAGAGGGATTGCAACTTGTGAATCTTTTTTATGTAAATCAAGTTTTATACATAGGGTTATTCCGTATTTGAATTCTTCATTTCATTGGAGTGGGAGGATATGAAAATAAGTTTTAATCATCTACTGGTGTTTGCTTGTTAAGGTAACTGGTTAAGCTGTTAAGGTTATCAGTTAAGGGCATGGCTAGTAAATGGAGCTTTTTGGAGGGCTAAGTCTACATCATGATTCATATATTCGAGATTTAAAAAAAGTTGAACAAATAACTTAAAAGGCAAACTATGGCATTCTGACAGCCTTTTTTATGTTTTCTTTAGAAGTGTTATGTGCCTTCAGTGAGATTGTGTTATCTGTGCTATCTGTGTTACTTGAGTCGTGGGTCTCTTGGAAACCGCCTCCCAACTTTTGAGCAGGGGGTAAGGGTTGCGTACACACACCCTCCCTAGACCCTACTCTCGTGGGGTTCAACTGAGTTGTTTTTGTATTTTTTAGAAGCGTTCTCTTTATATAACTATAGACTAAGCTCTCCTAAGCATTCTCCTCAAAACCCTCAATGAACATGCTGAACATTCTTCCAAACACAGATGTTTGGCAGGAAAGACCTTGACTCTCTGTTTGGTTCAAGGAATTTGGAGGGGTAAAGAAAAGGAAATGGTAAGGAATATTTTAATGTTTGAGTAGAAGGGGCAAGAAACGAAAACTGCAAGTATAGTGTAAAATAGAAAATCATTTTTGTTCTATTTTGGTGAGAAAAAGTAGAGATCATCAAAGTATACACATGTGATTCATTCTGCACATCTGTTCTCCTTCAGCACACTCCCTCTCTCCTCCCGTGTCATGCATGGTCTTCTCGAGGAAAATTCATATCATTGAAAAGTGATTTCCTCCTTGTCTTCCTAGTTCCCCGAACCAAATAGAGTGTAGAGATTCAATATATAGCCTAATACAAGCTCCGTGTGCTTGATATAGAAAAAGGGTTGAAGTTGAAATAGTATGTGATTGTATAACATTTCAATCACTTTTTATTTGTTTTTAGAAACATTATGTTTTTTTTTTCGGGATATGGACTAAGGTCCAAATAGACAGTAAAGAATATGACCACACTCTCAAGTTTTGCCTTTCTAGTTTGGCCTGGGGAGTTTTTAAAATTTGAAATTGTTGTGTCTTTACATTGGCTTTCCTTTTGACATTGCGTAAAGTTTGAATTTTTCTCTGACAGGAGAAACTTCTTCAAGTGAACCAATGCTTTGCCACACTAAGAGAACATACCAACCAAGTAACATCAGGCGCAAAAGAAATCATGGATTCCTTGCGAGGTATCCTACGTTGATTCATTTTTGTACTACTTATTCAAAAATCACCACGCATAAAAAAATCGTTCCGAATTTGTTATACAAAGTATAAAGTTCAAAAATACCCAAGAGGCGCGTGCCTATTGTCATATCAAAATGTTTCTCTCTGAATTGAACAGGAAGGCCACAAAAGGCGGTCGAAGAGTGATTGCTCGGCGAATTGCCAAGGGACGCGCACGAATAGCAGTTTAGCAGCATACAGACAAAATGTATAGCATGTTGTGGATCTAATCAAGAGTCATTGCTGCTAGAAGCTTTGTCATATAACATGATGCCCCAGTGGAAACCCCTTGCTGGTACACCCAACTACTGGCCTTTTATTTTCTTTTTTTCAGAATCTCAAGGAATTCATGTTTTCTTTTTGGAGCTGCCAAAAGATGAACCTTTCTGTAATAATTTCTCTGTCTACAGAGGGATATAGGCCATTTTGATCGATATGAATGCTGCAAATTTGATTGGCAAGTTTGTTTTAGTCAAAAATGAAAAAAAAATGTTACCTCTTGTTTGTAGTTTTTTTAGATATATAAATGTTACAGAATATTTTATGCCAAAATTTAAATAAAATAAATTGACAAAAATCATCCTAGTTTCCTTTATTATCAAGTATCCAAAGAAGGCAATGTATGTTTTGTGGCATTTAATTCTGGGACCTGTGGGACCACTTGATTGTAGCTGGTTTGATCGCAACCGTCTTCAGTCTAGAGATTGAGCGGTTGAGACAAGCAGGAGTTGTTAGCCGATACCTGCTACTCTTTTATACAAGAACAAAATTAACATATGAAGGGCTTCTAAAGATTCCAACGTTTTAGGAAAAGACATTAATGAACTGCTCCACATGATCAAGGTCAACAGCCCTTTATTTCCACTTTCCTTTTTTCTTTTTACCGTCATAGCACTATTGCCTTTAAAAAAATGTTAGAAGAAAAAAATAAAAAAAGAGTAAAATTTAATGAAAAAAACAAAATAAAACTCATATGTTATTATTCTCAAACTAAGACAAAAATTCATTTTTTTAATTCACATTGATCAAGTAAAGATATCAGTTTTGTCCATTTTTCGTTGCAGTGTCATAGCGCCACTCTATAATGTGAGCTGTCATACCACAGATGGTATTGTATATTGACAAACATATATGACAACACACATTGTGATTTGCCAATGTACAATGCAACATTTGCATCACACCCTCCAATTTTTTTATAAAAAAAAGCAAAAAAAAAGTGAAAAGAAATTCAAGAATGCCCAAACAACCAATCTTTTGGTAGGTCATGCTCCTTCCAACCCATAAAATTTCTTGCATGTTCTTTTTTGGATATCCCAAGAAATCTTTTGGTAGGTCATGCAGTTACTTTTTTTATTTTGGTAATAAATATGTGGTGTTCAACAATTTTCTCAATCTTCCATACACAAATTTGAGTTACATACTCCGTAATTTTTACTCCGTATTTTTAATCATTTTTTAAACTCCGTGAATCAATAGTGTAAAAAATTATGGGACAAAAAGAAATATTCTGCGTTAGTTTCCTTTTCTTTAAACTATATTTTACCAGATTATTTTTTTTATTTTTCTTAATAGTGGTGCTGATTTTATTTTACAAATTTTGTGCAAGACTGTAGTGTCGGAAAAGAAAAAATCAAAGAGAGGGGCCAGGGTGACATGTGACAAATGACAAAAGCAATTTATTATTGAGTGACATTTAAAACTTGACGACACACTTCACCTGCCTGGGCATACAAACAACACAAGTTCAACAAATTGATGTACACACACCAAAACATTTTCGCTTTTGTTTCATAAAATCCTTCCTCTTTCATTTTTTTTTGTTTTCTTTAAAACACTTTCTTTTTCTATTAAAAAACCACTTTACCCTTACTTTATCATACCCTACCTATCACATCATACTTTTTAACTAATAACTAAACTATCACATCTTACTTTTACCCAAAATTAGAAAATCAACTAAAATTACACTTTCCCTATTTTGCCCCAAAGTCAAAACAGGAATCGTTTTAAGAAAGGGAGGGAGTATTATTCAACACAGTAAATTATACAAAGTTCCATTCACTTTATATCATCAACGAACAATATTAATCTTTCTTTATGTATTTATAATTAAAAAAAAGCGACACAACACACACATGCAAACATATATTGATCATGCATGGCACTAGAACATGCATGCATGCATGATTTAATTTAAGGTTGAAATGCAATGAGCTGATTCCCCAGATGCCCATCATCAAAAGACAACGGTGGCGGCGGTGATGGGAACGGATAGGCCGCCGCCGGAGGCGCGTGCATTTCTGACGACTGCGCAACCGCGGCATTATTGCTCGAATGGGAAGAGGACGATGAAGGAATCATCAATGGCGGCAGTAGACCACACTCCATATTATCTTTCATCATCATCATCATCATGTCGCAGGGCTTTGGCAGTGCCGGAAACATCACCGGATCATCGTCGGCGGCGAAAACCCGGGCGCCGGAGATATCTTCTTCATTACTGTTGTTGTTATTAGCGAAGAACAAGGGATAGTTGTCTTGTTTGGAAGTAGCAGGAGTAGGGCTATCAGGTGGTTGCTGATAACCAAGAAACCATGTCGGGTCGCTGGGCACCACCAAGCAATTCCCATTTTGATTCATCATCATCATCATGGTCTCATCATGATGGATTGTTTGGATGAGAGGAGGAGAAGAAGAAGAAGAAGAAGTAGGGTTCATGAAAGTGGGATAGAAGAGGGGGGTTTGATCATAAAGTGTGTTGTTGTTGTTGTTGTTGTTGTTAAGATTATTATTGGAGGAGGAGTGGGAATGATGATAATGGCGATGGAAGTGGTGCTTCTTCTTGATGCTTGAATTCCAGAAGTTCTTCACTTCATTGTCTGTTCTTCCTGGCAGATACTTTGCTATTTGTGCCCACCTATTCCATCATTACTATTCAATTGTTATTAACAATCTAATTAATATATAGAGCAATGAATCAATATAATATGCATACATACATACTCCATCCCTCTCAAAACTAAAATCACTTTTTTCTTCTTCTTGATTCTGATAGATTTTCAATTATTAAAGTCACACTTCCATATTTAACATATATTTAATGAAATATTTGCATTAAATATCACTAAAACATAAGTTATTTTTCTAAATAACACTTAAACTGTTTTATTCTTTAAATAACACTTAATAATGTCCAGAAGGGAGAATAATGTCTAGTGATAGCGAACATTTACTTCAGTAATGACTAATGGAGTAATGGATAATGACTAAAAGTGCTACATTTGAAAAAATACATATGATGCTATTTAGAAAAAGTTATTACTCCGTGTAATTTAGTGCTATTTAAGTAAATTCCCCATATTTTATACTCTCTCTCCCAAAATTATCGTTTGATTTTGAGCAATGTACTCCCTCCATCCAACAATAATGTTTTTGTTCACTATTCACAGGGTCAAACTTTATTAACTTTGTTAGCGTATTTTCGTTGCCCATTTGATAAAATAATATAGTCACGCCACCTCTAATTTTTTACATCTTTTCATCATGTAGTTTTCTAATATGTAATTTTAATTTTCAAATTCAATACGATTTTTAACTATTTGAAAATAATTTCAGTCAAATATCGTTACCCGCAACGGGAACATTATTGTTGGAGGAAGGGAGTATAAAATCTTATCTTTTTTAAAACTATTTGGTTTACAAATTGGATAGAAATAAAATGTAAAAGTTATCCTATCAAAAAATGTAGAAATTACACATTTAGAAATACATCAAAAATTTTATAAAACAAAAAGTGAAAAAATTATTTAAATTTATTTCATCAAATGGTTAACGAAAATATGGGAAACAAAACTTATCGAGAGACTAAAATAATAACTGGGACAATAAATATGTGACGAAGGAGTATACCAGCATGACTACTTCCTATATCCCTCAGTCCCACACTCCCAAAATTATTTACATTATTTATACCATTACGATATCTTGATAGATTTCGTTTATTTGCATGTTTTCAGTGTCCATTTGAAAAAAAATATTCTTTTTATCTCTTGTGTTATAGAACTTTTGGTGTTATTTTTAAATATATAAATCGTACTTTTTATTTTTATATTAATTTATAACTAAAATCATTTTAAAAGTCACAAAATTTTGCAAGTCTTTGAAACACTTTAATGGTGCATTTGGAAACTCAAATTTGAATTTTAAACATGGATTTGATACAAATTACTTGTTTGGGAACTTAAAGAGCTTAAATTTGGATCAAATTCTTCTAATTCAAAATAAACTCAATTACCAATATACACCCCTCCTCATGTCATTTACAAATTCAAGCTCAACTTTTCTTTAATTTATATTTCCTCCGTCCCGTAAAACATGAGAGTTTTGATTTTGAAGAGAGATTTAAGAGAAGTGCATTTTAGTATTGAATTTCCAAAAATGTCCTTTGATGTGATGGGTAAAAATATGATTTGATGGATAGATTATTAGTAAAAATGTATGATGTGATAGGTAAGGTATGAAAAGGTAAAGGGTAGAGGTGACTTTTTAATAGAAATGAGAAATGTTTTTTGGGACGGATGAAAAAAGAAAGAAGAAAGGTTTTATGGGACGGAGGGAGTAACTTGCAATTATAATGCAACAACAATTCCATGCATATGAACTCGCTTTCGATGACATCTTTACCGACTTCAGATCAATATTTAAATTCTAGAATTTCAATTCTATGATATCTCAAATAACATTTACAATTTGAAATTATGAGATTTCAAATGTTGGAATTGAAACTTAAGATTTCAACTAAATTCTACTCCTTCCGTTCCATAAAACTCTTCCCCTTTCATTTTTTTTAATTCCCTAAAACACTTATACTTTCTATTAAAAAATCATTTTTACCCATGCTCTTTCATATCCTACATATCACATCACATTTTTTTTACTAATATCCAAACTATCATCACATCTTACTTTTACTTATCACATGGGCAAAATTGGAAAGTCAACCACTATTATACTTTTCTTATTTTGGCCCAAAGTCAAAATAGAAAGAGTTTAAAGGAAGAAAGGGAGTAATTCTTAAATGCTACGAGTACTTAATAAGTGAATTTGACACGGATGAGGTATTTGGGAAGAGTAGGTATATTTATGGAGTCAATATTGGGAAATGTGAATATAAGAAAAAGAGTTCCAATAAAACATGTGGCTATATTTTGTGGCTAATAAGAGAGAGATTCCCATTACTTTGACATTAGGAACTAATGTCATTAATTACATGTAAATGATTATTACATTCTTTTCCCTTACCAAAACTCTCATTTGGAGGTTTTTGGGAAGAGGTTGCGAGACCGAATGAGAACCACTTTGGGGTCATAGAAGCACGTACTGTATTTGCCTGATATCATTCTACGACATTGGTTCTCAATGACTAAAGAATTGTAGTGTGAAAAATGAAGGACTGGTCTTACAAAAATTTCTAGTTTTGTCTTTTGAATGAGGAAAATAAAAAGAGAGAAACACTAAAGTAAGCCTAAATATTGAAAATATACCAAAATAACACTTCCATATTTTTATTTCCGAAATAGGACTTACATTACCAAACATTGTCATATACATTACCAAAAAAGTATAGTAATCTGCACGTGTACACTGTCACATTACCACACTGCAAAGTCACATTACCATAGTGCAAAGTCCTATTTCGAGAAAAAAATATAAAAGTCTTATTTTGGTACTTTTTTCTATGTCGTAGTCCTATTTAGGGTGATTTCTAAAATAAAAAAGTTTGATCAATAATTCAAGGAAAAACAATGACAATTAGAATGTGTAGAATTTGGAAAATGAGAGAACTAAAAGGACATAGAAAAGAATTGGGGTAGATTAGATATAGGAAAAGTAAGGTTATTTATGTCTCTTTAGGTAAAATAGAAAAGTTCTATTTACTACTTCCACTCCCTAAGACTTTTCCACTTCAAAAAAGATACTCTATCCGTTCCAATTTAAAGTGCCTATTTTAGTTTACAGTTTTGATTGAATTCTTTTTCAAATCATTTAAAAGTTTTATTAAAAGATCTACAAAACTAGTAGTGACATTATTATATTACTCCCTCTGTTATCAAAAACACTTCCTCTTTCATTTTTTTCCCTTCCAACAAAATACTTCCACTTCCTATTAAAAAATCACTTTTAACCCTTACTTTTTCATACCCTACCTATCACATCATACTTTATCTCCAATAATCTATCTATCACATTAAGGGCAAAATTGGAAGTCAACTACAATTTAATACTTCCTTATTTTTACACAAAGTCAAAAGAGGAACACTTTTTCCAAACGGAGGGAGTATTTTATCAAATAACTAACGAAAACAGGTAAAAACAAGTGAATATAGTCATGAATGGTAAACATGAAATTTACTTTGGGACGGAGGAAGTAAGATTTAAGGAATGAGTCATTTTAGTATTACTTTCTAATTTTAGCCTCATTTTATTGTAGGATATGATAAATGTGATAGATAGATTAATTATGAATAAATATGATGCAATAAATAAGTTTAAAATTATTAATAACGATAAAAGGAATATTTTAATTGAAAGTAGAACTCTTTTTTGAGACAAATGAAAACAAAAGTGAAATTTTTTTTGGAACTGTAGGAGTATTTTATATACAAAAATTAAATTAAACTTTTGGAACGGAAGTATAGTTTTTCTTTTAGATTTTCTTTTTTTAGGGAAGCAATTAAGGCCACAACATTTGTTATACTCGGCATGTTTTTTATTTTTATCTACTTCTTGGCTATTTCCATCTTAATGTATATGCCATCTTTATATGGTAAAATATACGAATTACGAAGTGTGTGTGTGTGTGTGTATATATATATATATATATAGACATAAATATATATATATATATATATATATATATATATATATATATATATATCTGTATGTGTGTGTAGCAAGTAAATTTTTTTAATAATATGAAGTGCCTGTTTGGGAATAACATTAGAGATTAGCGTTAGCGATTTGAAAAAGCTATCTACAAGAAGTGTTTACCGTTTTCAAAGTAATCTGCACCGTTAAACTTTTATCCAAAATGTTAACGTTAATCTCTAACGCTATTCCTAAACAAGCTTGAAGTTTATATAGATAAAAAATACTCCCTCCGTCCCTGAAAACCTTTCTCTTTTCTTTTTTCATCCGTCCCAAAAAATACTTCTCATTTTTATTAAAAAGTCATTTTTACCCCTTATTTTTTCATACCCTACCTATCACATCATACCTTTTTACTAATAATCTATCCATCAAATCATACTTTTAGCCATCACATCAAAGGACATTTTTGGAAATTCAATACCAAAATATACTATCCTTAAATCCTTCTTCAAAATCAAAATTCCCATGTTTTCCGGGACGGAGGGAGTATATTATTTCGTCTCTAGGGTATTATCTAGTTTTGAATGTTTGAAGTCAAAATGTATAAAAATTATCGTAGTAGATATCAATAAAAAATAACATGATTATATTTATCTTGTAAAATATTTGATATGAAAATGTAAGAGTATTCAATTCGTTTAACATTGATGTATACCTCTATATATGTTTCTAAATATTGTTTTGGGTGAAAGAAAAGAATGAAGATGATAAAAGAAAAGAAAAGAGAAACCTGTTGCCGAGAATGAAATGGAGATGGAGGATAAGAGCAGCTTCGTGAGATGAGAAGGTGCCACGTTTCAGGTCTGGTCTCAGGTAGTTTATCCACCTCAGCCTGCAGCTCTTCCCACACCTTTGCAGCCCTACATATATATATATATATATATATATATATATTTTTATTATTATACATATATCTTATTCAAACAACATCCTAGCTAGCTAATTCTTAAGCTAATTAATGAATTACTCGATCATCGTGAGAGGATCGGAGTATAATAAATAAACTGATGGATGGATATAGGAGGTGGGAATGAATGAATGAATGAATTGAACTGATCGAACAATAATAATATATTCTCCATCCTCCGATCCTAACATTCTTATACTATTAATTAATTGTAGCTATAGCAAATTAATGTACGGTATATATATATATATATCGGTCCATGGATGGATGGATATAGGAGGTGGTGTAATTAACAAGCGAGCTAAGAAGTAGGTAGGAAGGAAGGAAGGAAGATAAAGGAAAGTAAGTGAACCAGCGAGCCTGGGAACAGAGCTCCAACAGCCATGTCCGTAGGTAGTTATGTAGTTTATCAGCTTCTCGTCTTCCTCTGGCGACCACAGCCCTCTCTTCACCTTTTGCTTATTGCAGCACGAATGTTGTCCCATTCTCTCTCTCTCTCTAGATCTCTCTCTCTAGCTCTCTCACAGTTGACCAGCTCGATGGACTGTATATGTTTCATGTGTGAGAGAGATTGTTTAATTTTGATGATATATAGGATGGTGGAGGAGATCGATCAGATCCATGGTTGGGCCTCCTGGCGGCGGGCCACGAGTATACTCTCTCCTTCCGTCTCGAAAAGAAGATTGTGTGACACATTTGAACCACAAGTTAAATATAGCTTAAAAGAGTTACCTATTATCAAAATTTGATATTTAAAAATCATAGTTTCAAAGAAGCCTAATTTTATTGAATTCAAATTATACCAAAATATATTTTAATTTTTCCATAAATTATGGTCTAAGTGCTGCACAGTTTGACTAAAATAAGTCAAGCTGTGACAACTTTTTTGAGACGGTGGTGGGAGTACTTGTTAAACTCTAAATACTTCCTCTGTACTTTCTTAAGATCTGTCTTTTTTTCTCTTACCCAGAAAGTTGTTTACACTTTGTGTTAAAAGATCACTCTTGTCTTAGTTAATTCTTACCTTACCTATGTCGTAAGGTTTTATTTAGAGAGAAGAACCTAAATAGGACTAAAGGAGTGCGCATTTACAAAAATAAGATCCCTTAAAAAAGACTTTGGTAGAACTAAATTTGTGACACAATCCTCAACTTAGTAAGTACTTAGGCATACTCCTATTTATGTCTTTTATAAAAGTTTTACTTCTATTTATGGGGATTTCCCTTTTATCTAAATACGTAAATGAAAAAATTGACAGAAAACACATAATTAATATGGGCCTTAAATTTTACCACATGTTCATACATACAACATAGATCATTAACACCTGTTTTTTGTCATATTTAGAGTCGTTTGAAAATTTGTCACTACAACATTCATATTTTACGCTATGTAGGGAACTCGATCTTTAGAATAAAACTTTACCGCATGCATGTTTCTACATGCAAATTTTTTTTAACTATAATGTAAATTAATTACGGAGGAGTAGTACACTATGTATGTATATACTCGGATCTCAGGTGTGACTGGACAAGATAATTAATTGGCATGCATGCACAAATATACGTACGTACCGGGGTAATTAAATTAAATTAAATTAAAATAAAAATTGTTGGTGAACTGGCAACATGGACTTGGACTAGCTAGATCCCTTTCGACTATTAATTGTGTTTCTTTTGTACAATTCACGTTAAGGAATAAATGAAGGTCGTGATAAGGACAAGACTAGGGTTGTAACAGTCTTTGATTAAGAATCATAATTATGAATGCCATTTAGCTCAGTTAATGCATGTACGTTTTTTGCCTTGATTAAGCCCATCACTGATGGGAAATGGAAATATACAAGTCCATATTTGGGAAAAGAATGTGCTAAAGCAAACTATACCCACCGTGCTGTTGTTGTTGTGAAAGAACAGTTTTAGTTTGGTCCCCTATTAATCATATTTAATTATGGGATAAATCATAATTAAGCACTACTACTTTCATACATACATACTCAACGTACTCAATATTCTAGCTAGCTAGCTAGAGTAGTTTCTTTAATTTATTTTATTTAAATATTGTTATAAAATATGAAAAATATATGGAATATTTAATTTTTTTATAAAAAATTATATAAAAAATACCACGTGTTTAATTGAAAATATTTACCTTTTTATTAGAAAATTCTATATAAAAAAATACATCATCTGTCCCCAAAAAGAATATTCTATTCATTTTTTCAAAATGTCAAACTTTGACCACTTTTATTTTCTTCTTTGTATTATGGAGTATTTACTTGAGAAAATATATAATATCATCACCTCTTATTTTGTACGCAAATCTTTTAATGTATTCTTTTTGTATAAATTTTATTTTTAATTTTATACTAATTATCTTACAAATAAAATTGAAACAATTCCATTCAGATTTCGTAACTCTTAACAAAAAATTATTTTTGTGTGGAGGATGCTATAACCTATGTGTATGACCATTGAACAACTCCAATATGCGATTGCGGAGGGACTAGATGACAATTATCTTTCCTAATTAATCATTATCTATCTTTATCATTACATGCCTTCTATTTTTAGGGTTATGATGAGCAAGATCTGATCATACATGCATCATTATTGAATCTAATCGCTTTTTTTGTTGGTAATTGAAATAAACAAGGCATAGTACATACTAGCATGTATACAAAATTAAATCTTTCCTTTGTTCCAAATTATACTTCTAAGTTATTATTACAATTTCTCGATAACTTATACTCCCTCCGTCCCTAAATAAATTTCATCTTTCGTTTTTTCTTTGTCCCAAAATAAACTTCTCATTTCCCTTAAAAAACCCCTTTTACCCTTTACTTTTTCATACCCTACCTATCACATCATACCTTTTTACTACTACCTCCGTTCCACAAAACCCTTCCGGTTTTGACTTTGGGGGAAAATAAGAAAAGTGTAATTTTGGTTGACTTTCCAATTTTGCCCCTGATGTGATAGGAAAAAGTAAGATGTGATAGTTTGATTATTAGTGAAAAAGTATGATGTGATAGATAGGGTATGAAAAAGTAGGGGTAAAAGTGGTTTTTTAATAGAAAGTGGAAGAGTTTTGTGGAAAGCAAAAAAAAACGAAAGAGGAAGAGTTTTGTGGAACGGAGGGAGTAATAATCTACATATCACATCTTACTTTTACACATCACATCAAAGGTATTTTTGGAAAATCAACACCAAAATATCCCTCCCTTAAATCTTTAAAAAGTCAAAAATGGAAATTTATTTAGGGACGGAGGGAGTATTTATACATATGTATCTTTACATTATTGAGTATTTGACAAGATAAAATTCTTGTTGCGTTCTTTTATGTAAGACTTTTGATGTTGTTTTAACTTTTGAATGTGTAACTTTTAGTTTTTATTTCTATATCAATTTACAAATAAATGTTTTAAAAGAAATGAGATCTTGCATGTTCTTCCAAATGAGAATAACAGAAAAATTAAAGTAAGCGTCACTCAACAACTCCATAAAATACTCCGATCCCTCTATTTCAATCAATCATCCTTGATATGATGGGTATATTATTACTGAAAAAGTATGATGCGATAGATAAGATAAGAAAAAGTAAGAGTAAAAATGATTTTTTAATAGAAACCGTAAGTATTTTGGGAAAAGAGAAAAAAAATGAAATAGAAAATGTTTTTAAACAACCGGAGAGAACTTGTTTAAAAGCATACTTCCTCCCATCCGTCCCATGCCTAAGAGTACATGAGATTTATTATGGAGATTAAAGAAATTTTGGAAGTAATTAAAAAAGTAGAGAGTGTTTCAAAGTTATTGAAAACGTAAGAGATATTCTCTAAGTTCCATAAAATTTTTCTTTTTTTTTCATCCATCTCAAAAAAAATTTCTCATTTATATTTAAAAGTTAATTTTATCGTTAGTAATTTTTAACAAAGTATTGCATCACATTTTTTTCCCTATTAATATACACATCACATCCTGAGATATTTTTGTAAAGTAAGACCAAAATACACTCAGCTTAAATCCTTTAAAAGTAAATACTCGAAAAATTTTGTAGGATGGAGAGAATAGTTAAAAAAATGATCGGAAAAGTAAGAAAATTAAAAGTGATTAAAAATTAAAATTGGTACATTCTCGATCTATGTTTTATACTCCCTCCGTTCCACAAAACCCTTCCGGTTTTGACTTTAGGGAAAAATAAGGAAAGTGAAATTTTGGTTGACTTTCCAATTTTGCCCCTGATGTGATGGGAAAAAGCAAGATGTGATAGTTTGGTTATTAGTGAAAAATATGATGTGATAGGTAGGATATGAAAAAAAGGGGTAAAAGTGGTTTTTTAATGGAAAGTGGAAGTGTTTTGTGGAAAGCAAAAAAAACGAAAGAGGAAGGGTTTTGTGGACGAAGGGAGTACTTAATTAAAATTTTGAGAAAGAACCAAAATAGAATGCCCACAAAGCTCCGCCGTGGGAAAATTGATGCAGAATTACACACATCACCAACAATATCCCCCTTAGCAATTATTCTTGTTGGGAATTGAACTCGTGACCTTGGTTCTGATACCACTATTCTAAAACCAATTGGTGTTAGAAAAGATGCATAACTTAGCCTTATAGTGCATTCAACATACACAAGTGTCCACGACATTCGATTGTGACTTGGCCCAAACTTTCGTCACGGGACAATTGATGCACACATGGCTAACACTTACACTCTCAGTGTTGTCAATATTATATTGTCACACTACAAAGTCATATTTTGATAATAATAATAATGTAGCACTTTTATTTTAGGGACAATAGATATATACTACCTCCGTCGCCAAAAGAAGTTCCCTTTTTAACTTTTTGAGGATTTAAGGGAGAGATATTTTTGTGTTGACTTTCCAAAAATACCCTTGATGTGATGGATAAAAGTAAGATGTGATATGTAGATTATTAGTAAAAAGGTATGATGTGATAGTCAGGGTATAAAAAAGTAAGGAGTAAAAGTGATTCTTTAATAGATAAAGAAGTTATTTTGGGAACAAAGAAAAAACGAAAGGGGAACTCCTTTCTTATAAGGAAGTATTCAATGGCACCCTGCCTATATAATATTGGTAGTAATATTGAGTTGTGTATACTCTTCATATTATTTGCTATCCATCTACAATCAAAACTCAATCAATTTACCTCTTTTAGATGACCATCTGACCAGATCTCATGGGTTCTCGGAAATGGAGTCTATCATTTTTTTGGCAATAATATTTAATTTGTTGGAATTTTTTTCATTGGATTGAATAATGAGGTGAGAGACAAGAATGGGAAAGAAACAAAGGCTATTCTAGAGGTAGAGGGTGATCCATGTATGATGGCAAACCAAATGTGGCAAAACAGCATAGTGCCATTAAATGTTTGCATGTGCAGATTAAAAAAACAACAACAAGAACGAGTACAAATCAAGAATCTTGTTTCGTACTTCTTCTTCCCCTCACAGGCTTAACTTAGCTCCTACTGCATGCCACTACGTAATAACACCAATCAAGCTATATAGAGCTATAGCTACCTCCATCCACGTTCTCTTATTCTAAGTTCCACCGAGGCGGGGACATGGACTTATACGGGTACGGGGTCGGAAGCTAAGCGTGACACACCAAATATTTTCAAATTTTATAAACGATTTGGGTGTGGGGACGCCCCCAAGTACCCGAATGGGGGCGTTTCGGCGACCCGAAGTGGCACGTATTTGAAGAATACTTGTAAAATAGCTCTTATTCACGTACCCATTTTTTCTTCTTTTCTTTCTTTCTCAAGTGAGAATGTGTTTTTATTTTTGACCTTTTCTGTACCTTTCTTCTTGCCTCTTTTGCCTTTTTTTTCTTTAAAATACTTCTTATATATATATATGTGTGTGTGTGAAATTTGTACTAAATAGGACTAAAACATAATGACTTTCCTAATCTAGGACTTAAACTTTTTTATTCCCTAAATAGGACTTAATAATGTCTTCGTGGAAGGAATAATGCCCAGCAATGATAGAAGACATTACTTGAATAATGACTAAAGAATAATGACCAAAGGTCCTACATTCGGAAAAAAAACATATAGTCCTATTTTGGGAAAGTCATTATGTTTTAGTCCTATTTAGGTAAATTACTATATATATATATATATATATATATATATATATATATATATATATAGACACACACACACACACATATACTCACATTCATAGAACTCGATCGGGTTCACAATGATATACTACCTCAGCTTCGTTCCAATGTATTTGTCCAGTTTGACTTTTTTGAGTCAAACATGATGAATTTTGAGCTTCAATTACTCTCAAACCGTATTTTAGTATAAAAATGATTGAATTATATTTATCTTATTAAAAATTTTCAAGCTTGTATTTTATTATACTAATATGGAATACAAATTGAGAATAATTAAAGTTTATAGATAGTTTGACTAATTTGACTAAAAAAGTCAAACTGAATAAAAATAAACTAGAACGAAGGTAGTATGTACCACTCCGGTCTCCGGTATATATGTATGTGTGTATCTATCATGTATGTATGTATGAACATAACTCTACTTTTCTTTAATTATATTATGTATCTTAAGATATCATGATGTGGTAGTTCACGATACATCATATCATTGCTCTCCTAAATCCCTATCTATCTATCAATCTCAGACTATAGCTAATTAGCTAGGCGCTACCCTCCTAAAAACCTCATTTTTTTAGCTCTCCACCCAACAACGTAACAAGAACAACAACAACAACAACATCCCGCTAGGCTATAATAATCTCACGTGTGAATGAATGCAAATACCGAGCGAGCTTCAAAGTGTACGTGAGTGGTTTCGTAGGTTAATTGGGGGTGCAAAAGGAACACGTTCGACTCTTGACAACGGCGATGAATTACGATCATGCGTATCATCATGGACGGAACCAAGGAAGTCCAATGACACCACTGAAATTTTTTTAAAATAGTATTTGGTACAATGCATTCTTTAAAGATTGCTTATATAATTAATAATAATACCATTTAATTGTATCATTTTGAATTATTTGAATGTTTGGCAAAAAATTTATTAGTTTTTTTGTCGTTTCTTAATTATTGTGTTTGTAAAAGAATTGATTATTTGCTACCACAGCAATGTGTATTAGCTTCAGTTTGCTACCACTGCAATGTGTATTAGCTTCAGTGTTTTTTGCCAATATCATTTTTTATAATTTTAATAATTAATAACAATGCTATTTAATTATTTTATTTGAATTATTTGAACGTTTGAAATCAAATTTATTACTCATGATTTTTTGTCATTTCTTATTCTATTGTACTTGCAGAGAACACTTTGGGGGTGCTACCTCGAACTCTCGTGATGTGCCTCATAGAATTCAAATTGTGGATTTCAAATTCTTTTCTTATGGTGTGGATTTTAAATGTGGATGGAACTTGAAAGTTTTGAATTATAAATTCATTTTAAATCCACATATTTTTCTAGTATCGAACAAGAGAATTGGAATTGAAGTAACAATAATATGTGACATACCTTTATTTTTTAATCCAATGAGTAATAGAAATGAAAAAAACAATAAAGCTTGACCTTATGAATAAAGAATAAGTCAATTAGTCCAGTAAAGGATCTCACCAAATATTTTATTACCCATATGCCAATAAAATATTTATATAACTAAAATCTAGTTTACTACTCCGTTTAATACGGAGTACTTTTGACCAAGTGGTAAAATAAGCAAATATTAAATTGTTGTGGACTTCCTAAAATTGCCCTTGATGTGGGAACTAGAACACGTCATTCCTTCCCTATCATTAGGGCCTGCGATTCTTTCCCTATCATTAGGGTTTACGGCCAAATCCAAGTTCTTGCACAGATTCCAGTACCTTCCGAAATTTAATTCATTTCTTTGTGGGCTAGCAGCGACGGCTTGGTAGCAGTGGTGGAGCTTATCCGATTTCTGCACCTCTCCAATCGAGTCGCAATGAATAATCAAGGCTTGAATGGTATCCAAGCCGATCTGGATCAGTTAGACCTAAATGATGAGGAGACGGATCTCGTTCGGATCGGATGGGTCTCTAGTTCTGCAGGAGGTTCAAGACGAATCATTTACCTTGGTTGGAAGACTTTTGACGGATAAACCATACAAATTTGAAGTGTTCAAACAGGTGATGGCATCTGTCTGGAGGCCGGCGCTGGGAATGCAGATTAATCAGGGGGAGGATGGCTTGATTTGGTTCCGTTTCTTTCATAGAAAAGACGCTGAGCGTATTTTGTCTGAAGGACCGTGGGCCTTTGATAATGCAACGCTTCTTTGTTGTGCCCCTGTTTCAGGCGATGAGGTAAGGGCTTCGCACCTGAATTGGCTGGAAGTATGGGTTCAGGTACACGGTTTACCTTATGGCTACATGAGCAATGCGGTACTAGAGGCGATTGGTAACTTCTTAGGGGTCTTTGTGAAATTGGATGAGAAGAACGCTACTCACATCCCGCAGAGCTTCCGAAGAATCCGGGTGAGAATTGATGTGCGTCGCCCATTGAAATTTTGCCCTGATTTTCCAGTCTCGTTCCTCATTGACCACTCCATTGAGTTGTGGAGTGAGAGTTTTGGCCTATGATGCTATGCATTGAAAAGATAAAGGGCGTTTCGCGTTCGCAAAGATAGAGAGTGTTAAAGGGATAGTCCCGAAGTGGATTTCTTGCAACTGCAAGTACCAAGTGCAGGCTCCAGTCACTGCCACACGGGGCTCATCCTTTTTGAGAATATAATAAGCAGCAGGCAGGTTGAGACAGTCAAACATGCCATGCGTGTCTTTATTTATTTTAGAAGTATATTTGCCCGCATATTGTAATCTGGTTCACTCACTTTTGCTTTGCCAACTATGAATTATCAGTGTTATCTCTTAAGAGGGAGAAAAAATAGAGAGCACACGTGCATCAAAATGGGCCATAAGAAAATCAGCTCCAACAACCAAGATCATGTTTTATGTGATGTGCCCACCATGTTTTTATTTTATTGGCTTTCTCAAAAACATTTCCTTCCGGTTTAAAATAACTACCGTCTAAGGTTATTACAAAAAGTAGGGAATTTTTTATTAAAAAAATACATTAAGATGAGTAACAATGGCTTCATTGATGGCAATATAATGTGTATATCTGTGTCTTGTACTGTATTTATATATACAAATATACTCAGCTCAACTTGTGAACACACTTCTCTCGTGTGCTTCACAACGAAACCGTATATCAGAGAACGAATGTCACTCTTTGCATATAAATTAGACAACAAGATATTGATGAACCCTTTTAATTAGAGCATGCAGTGTAGTCATTCTTGTTTCAGGGAAGGACTCTTCATGAGCACATAAAAGTCCTTGCAAGTATGAAGGGAATAAAGGTTGGCATTATTATGATCAGCATTTCTCCTCGCCCCACGGAAGGGCGAGCCAGTAGTCTTTGTTGTATGGGGCTGCTGCTGCAAATTGTTGACTGCTATAGAAGAAGCTTTCTGCTTGTTTTTGGCCTTAACAGACTCTGTCAGATTCATGTAGCTTGGCCTGCTGCTATGGCTATGTCTCTTTACTTCTTCACTTGACCCCAGAGTTTCGGGTGTTGATGACAATATGGATGAGTCTGTGGTGGTGGTTGCTCTATCATCATAAGGATATTCTGAACTCTGGTCATCATCTTCATCATCATCAGGAAATGTGCGCGTGAGAAGTCACCCCTTTCTTGTTTCTTTTCCAGATGTGCTGCTGCTGCTGCTTCCCCTAGCTTTGTTTTTTCTCTTCATTTTTACCGATGAACTGTGATCCTCAAGTGGTTGAGACTTGTCGGAACTTGGAGTGGTCCATGAAGATGAGCCATCTTCCATCGCTAACCAGCAAATGTGCTTTGGTTGCTACACACATTCATTAATCATCACATTCAAGAAACTATGACGAAAGCATTAAAAAATGCATGCTTGAAACAAACAGAAGTTGAGAATATATATATACTCCCTCCGTCCCTTAATAAAGTTCCATTTTTGACTTTTTGAAGATTTAAGGGAGAGATATTTTGGTGTTGACTTTCCAAAAATACCCTTGATGTGATGTGTTAAAGTAAGATGTGATAGGTAGATTATTAATAAAAAGGTATGATGTGATAGGTAGGGTATGAAAAAGTAAGGGGTAAAAGGGGTTTTTTAAGGTAAAAGAGAAGTTTATTTAGGGACAAAGAAAAAACGAAAGAGGAACTTTATTTAGGGACGGAGGGAGTATATATCTTCAAAGAGTTACCACTTGAGAATAAGTAAATGGCATTGCCCTCTCCCTCCTGAAAGCCCCTTCTTGCTTCGTTTGCAACTTCAGCGCGACTTCCTCTACTGTTCCATGGCGAATGCACCAACCTTTCTGCAATACCCAAGATTATAATATTGTGTACATAACATAATTACAGAGAGTGCACATTAGTAAAAGAGATCAAGCTAGTAGTTATTACCTCAGCCGGCATGATAGGATCAACAGAAGTAGGAAGAGGTGAATGGCCACATTGAGATCTTAGTCGAGCTTGAACGCGCACAAGAGCCTGCATACACCTTAGTGTCACCGCAGCCTGCTTCCTCACTAGCCTACCACGGAATATGGCTTGTATCCTTACAACTGCTTTCAAAGCCCTCAATGCTCGCTTTGCCTTCCATTGTCATTTCAAGAATCTTCTTTTTAGTGCTGAGCTTTTAAATTTAGCTATAGGAAAACTGAAAGATGAATCTAAAGCGTCGAAAGATGAAAACTTTGGGCAAGGTCTATGGAATAAGGAGTGTGGTTCATGCTTTTCAATGAGTACATGTTTTTAGATTGCCTGGTCTTTTATCTAAACAAACTGATAATTAAAATAAGTTAAAAAGATATCAAAAAATAAATCTATTGAGGTTTGAGAAAGTGTTTTATTTTCTATCACATATTTATTTATTTATTCCATATCTCCATCATATTTTCCTCTCTACTTTTCATCCATAGAATTTTCTGAGTTGGCAAAACAAGGAACCCAATGGGATGTTTGTAGCCCAGAAAATGCCAAGGAAACAATATGATAAGAATTATTTTCTAATGTTTGGTATTTCCTAGAAAATGCTATGTAAAAGAATAGACATAAATTTAGATCAGTTAGACTTCATTTAATAGACATAATTAAACATATAAAATGAGTCTTAAAAACATAAAAAAGTAGGTTTGGTAGCAAAATAAGTAGGTTTTGGATTTTAACAAAACCAAAATGCAGAAGATTCAGCCATTTAAGGTTTTAAGCCATATACATCTTACCAAATGGTTTCTTAGTCACAGGTGGAGCAATCCCATTAAAAAATTATGGAGTAGTACACAGAAACACATACACTTAAATTCCATGTTTAAATAAGAAACCTTGACTCCCTAGTATAACTTTTAAATTCACTGGCTAAGCCATTAATTACCCTTATGCCTTATCTTTTATTATCTGCCCCATTTTTCTCTATATTTTCTTTCCTGTTATCTTCGCCTACAACTTTATGGGTTCCAAAGAGGACCTGAATGAGTTAGTACTAATCTCCCAATTTCATATTAGTGTTTCTAATTTACTTGGGATTTGTTTCATATTAGCCTTCTCATTTCCTGTTTTGAAAAAAGATCAATCTTTTGAAATACTAGCATTAGTACTTCCCCAACTTCTTCACTTTCCAACTTAATGCCAAACAAAATGTGAATACTGCTAATATGAAACTAAGTGAGAAGTAAATTACTTAAAGAGCACAAGAATCAGTACCAGAAAAGCCCGAAAAAAGGATTGGATACGGACGGCAGCCCATTCTTGCTTGACCATCAAGAAGTTCTTGTGTGGAGCTCTGACCAGAGTAGCCATGGCAGCAGCAAAAGCTCCATCAGACATGAAAGAAGATTCAGATTCCTCGGAATCTCCGAGATCTTTCCTCCCCTTCCCTCTCTTTGCAGAAGACGTCACTAATCCGCCCGAAGCGCTCCTCCATAGCTTCCATTTCATGTTCTTTCCACCCCCCTCCTGCACACCTCAGTAAAGATTAGCACAACCCAGCAAAAAATCATTTCTTTCTTGACAAGAAATTTTTTTTTAAAAAAAACAGAAATTAGCCGAGACAAGTGAAAGTTTGAATTTGGGATCTTACGTTGTTGGATTGGGTTTTCTTGTGGGAGATGAGCGACTTGATCCACGTTCCTGAACCGCCCATTGCTGAAGAGGGAACCTTTGTTCTCGGACAGAAACGGGAATAAGCTGATTTGAAGTAGAAGAGGGGAGGCGTTGGGCATTTGAATGGTTTAAATTTCGAAATTCGGAAAACTTTAAAGAAAGCTTAAGAATCGAGTAACGGATAGTACATTAAACTGACATTACTCTCCTCCCCTTTTTCATTTCTTCTTGCCGGGGGCGTTGCTAAAGTGATTAAACATAGGGAGTAGGACTTTTGTAAATGAGCAATGCTAGAGTCACAAACATTTCAGTCACAAAATACACAACCTTACTATTTGTGCACCTCACTAAGTGAATAAAGTGATGTTAAATAATTAAAAAAGTAAATATTTAAATACACAAATAGTAAGTTTGTGTATTTTGTGATCAAAGTGTTTGTGACTCTAGCATTTCTCTTTGTAAATTTAATTATTTGATGAATTTCAAGAATGAGGTTTATCTTTTGGCTCAAAAAAAGTTGCTAGTCATAAAATGAGGAGGTAAGAGCATTTCGAATTACGTTTGCTAAACATGGCTTGCTAAAGTTATTTATTAACATGTTAATAGTGGTATAGCAATTCATTTTACATGATCATCTCCAACCTTTGCTTGCTATAATCTAGCAAAAATGTATTGATTTCACTATTAGAGTACACTATTTATTATAATTTTAATATTTTATTATAAAAGTTAATTAATATTCTACAAGTATGCTATTTAAACTTAAAATAAAATAAATTTTATATTTTTTTGGTAAAAAATAAAATTATTTTTTTTTTGTAAAAAACATAAAATAATATTTATTAATTTTTCTTGCGTTGTGGTACTGAAAGTGAAGGAACAAATACGTCATGGCACATGAAAAATTTAACCCAACCAACATTTTTCTTCTTTTTCTTGGCTTGCTATATTTTATCAAGTTTGTTATTAAACAAGCCATTTTCATTTTTAAGCAAACTTGTCAAACATTAGCAAGCCCCTTGGAGTATGAAATTTTATTTAGTTTGTCAAATTATAACATATAGCAAGTCATTTTAACATGGTTGGAGATGCTCTAAAACATATACTCCTATTCTTTCCGAAATTTAAAACTCACTTTGATCACTCTCTAAAAGCACTCGTGAGTCAATTAAATGTTTGTATCTGGACTCAGCCCATATAACGAGCCAAGCTAGGTTTCAGGCTTGACCGAAATACAACTTTACGAGAGCCGAAGGAAATAACTTTTATCTCTAAAGTAAAGTTTCATTTTTTGTTTCAGAAATAGAAATCGGGACTGTAACCTAGAGGCACGGTTTATTGTCATTTTAGAATATCTATTGGTATTATATGTTAACATTATTAACATTATAACACCGATTTTAGAAATAACAAACTTATACTCCTATTCTAATATTTTTATGGAAGGTCATCTCCGGTGCCCCGTTTATAAAATTGACAGTTCTTATCCCCTAACCCCCGGTAAACCCCCCACCCAGCCCTGACCCGAACGCACCCCCCACCCCCTTCAATTGCATCCTACAATTTTGATTTTGGAGTCAAATAGGCACCGGAATGCATCGGTTCATCCTATCACATTGGTTGAAACCAAGGTGTATTTTTATACTCCCTCCGTCCCACTGTCTTTGTCCACTTACTTTTTGACACACCATCCAATGCACTTCTTTAATTCATTTTATCTTGTAATTTGTATATTAAAAAATTATAGAAATTATATATTAATAATCTATATGTTAAGACAAATCAAACAAGATCACACATGACTATATTTAAGCTTACACATTGAGAGAATTTGATATGTCAAAGTGCTTAAATTAACAGTTCCAAAAGTCAAAAGTGTACAAAACAGTGGTACCATATCATTTTCCCATCTTGGGCGGTTTGCCATCGGAGGAAATTAAGGACTATCGCAATTCGCATAATTCATTCATCCCTCTCATGGCGGAATCCGCACCAGCTTCAGGTACACGTTTCTCATCTTCATCTATATTCTGTGAGAAGCGTTTCATAAATTCCTGTATGATTCAAGGTTTGGATCTTTGATCACCGACCGTATCCAATACAATAAAAAAGAAAATTTAAGAAATTTTGGTTTCTTCTGCACTTGATATTATAGATGTTTAATCCAATTGATCCGTGTTTGTGTTTTACACAGTTGTAGATGTTTAGTTTGTTTGCAGTTCATAAATTTGGTAAATAACTTATTTATTCACAAATTGTTTCTGATGGGTAAATTGGGACTGACTCAGATGTAAACGGGAGGATCAAACTATCAATATACAAAGGGTTTTCCCTTGATGTTATTGTGTGGATGATAAAGATCAACAAAAAAGTGTGTGTATTTTTCCCCTAGATTTGATAAAGATTTAATTTTTATGCAGTTTTTTGGTAAAAGAAAGCATATACATAAATTCTAAGGTTGAAAAATTGAAAATTCACCTTCTATCTGTAGCAAATGTGGGTGGTAAAGAAGAAAAATGCAGCGAGGTGAATGAGAGAGGTAAGGAAGAGGTTCGTCATGACAAGGAAACACATGGAAGGAGTGATGAAATTGATAGGAACACGCCTGTTGATGAAGTTAAGGGGCCGAACGTGTTCGAGCGAGTAAAGGAAGAAGCCGAGGCTGTTGTCGGATCAGTTCTTCATAAATCATAAGTGAGTCTTAATTTCAGATACGGTTCCTTCTAACAGTTTCATGTTCTTCTCCAAGATATTTTATTTTTTCTATGTAACTTCTCCCAATCGTTGGATGAGCCCAAAAGTTTTGTGAAATGACATGCTTTGTACCATCCTCCTCCTTTGCATTTGGTGTTCTGTACTGTATTGTGTGTATAATACAAATGGATGAATTGGATTCAAATGGACAAAAGTTGTTTACTTTGTGTTGTTATTTTGAAGTGAATTTTAGTGTGGTCGAGTAAAAATGGAATCGAACTGAAATGAGAGTTCAAAAGTTCCCAAATGAACGATGAGCGAAGTAAAAAATATTCTTATTAGGACACTCTTCAGTAATGAATCTCAAAGTAACGTGCGATAGCAATCCCAAACCAAATGCGTCAAGGTAGTAGCGTCTTGAGTTAGGCCTCGGCTAAAATTTGAAAATCTTATAATGCGTTTCAAATCCTCCTACGCATTATCTGGCTCGAATAATTCTTGCAATGAAGAATGAGTTACTCCCAACGCAAGCGCCTTGTACAACGCTCATTGCTATGGTTTAGTTTTCAATAGTTGTTGTTTGATGTGTGTCTGTTTATACTTTTGTAGTTTGGAGTAAAACTAACTTCAATTGACTTAAGCTTGATATGATAGTTGTTTCAAGAGAATAAATTCCTTAGATCACAATTTCAATAATGAGGAGAGGTCAATTGAAATCTTTGCTAGGCTCCCCCAAGCACAGTGGCACGGTTAGCCAATTCATTCGTATAGATTCAGCTTCTCCCACTTCTCCCATTTCATACATATCAACCCGCTTTCGTTCTCGTCTTCACTGACTTCAAAATTCAAATTCTAGAATTGAAATTCTATGACTTCCCAAACAACATTTGAGATTTGAAATTGTGGAATTTCAATGGTTAGAATTGAAATCTAAGATTTCAAATGAATTATAATTCCTAAACACTATATTAATTTAATTGATCACCGAAATTGGTTATGAGGTAGTCTTGTTTAACAGATAAATCATAGGAGGTCATGATTTAGTATAACATTCATGATTTGTTTTTTCATATACTATCAAATTCTATCTCTAGAGCAATTGCTTAGCATTTTTATTTTGTTTAAAGAGCACATTACAAATGTTAATTTGTACCACTTGCTACCATCGACAAGGCGACAAAGCATTAAGAGACCCAAAGTTACACCAAACTTTAACCATTTTGTTGTAATGGACATATTAGGAAAGATTGGGAGTGTGTGGTGGCAACATGAATGCCGCACAAGTATTACTCCCTCCGTCCTATATCTTTCTTCCCAGAGCACTATTCCAACTTCACGGGAATTTATATTTATTTGTGTTTTTTCATGGCCTATATGATAAAATAAAATATTCTTGTCACCACTTGTTTTGTTGAACTTTAGATATAGTTTTTAAATATGTATGTTTTATTTTTTATTTCTATACCAATATTTAAATAAAATAGATTGAAAAAACTTGAGATTTTTCTTCGTTTTGCGCAACGGGAAGAAAGATATAGGACAGAGGGAGTATATCATGTCCATCTCATGCTTACTATGTGTGTAGTATATACTCTGTACATCATAGTTTAATTCAACTAACTACTTTTTTAGGAAAATAATGACAATAATCCAAGATCTAAAAATAAAAGTAGCATATTTTAATCTTAGTTGTCTATTTCTCCTTTTTAATTTTGTAAAGGCATACCATAAACTATATTTCGAGACAACATGGAGCATTTCAATTTCATAATAATAAATAAATAAAAGTATGAACTTTAAATTTTCATAATTACTCCCTCTACCCCCTTTTTCTTTTCATGTCAAACAACGTGCATTCTTTTTAATTTATTTGGTTTACAAATTGATATATCAACAAAAAGTATAAATTATAATTTTCAAAACTAAATGAGAAAAAAATGGACATGAAGGGTACAATAAATTAGTAAGAATGACACTGAATGAGGAAGAAACTTGTGTTAGATGACAATTTAGAAATGACACAAAGGGTCGGGATTAAGGGTCGAGAAAGAAGTGATCCACATCCAATAATATAGCTTTTCAATAAATATAGAAAAATGCTAGAGTCACAAACATATAGTTCACAAACTTTAATAAGGCAAGTTTGTGAATTTTGTGAATTGTTTGTTTGTGATTCTAGCATTACTCATAAATATACTCCTTTTGTGTCTTTGTTATTCATAGGATAAAATTACATTCACTTTATTTCCTTATTTTTGTTAGTCAGTTGATAAAATAATATTATTATATCACTAGTAGTTTTGTAAATTTCTTGATATAGTTTTTAAATATATAATTTTTATTTCACAATTTTACAACATTTCTCTTATAAAATGACTTGAAAATTATTTTATTCAAATATAATAAACCGATGCAGATGATTTAAATTTGGAGAGAGTACTTTATTAGAATATTTTAGGAAAAATACTGATTGAAATTAGGTTTTTACCAAAAAAAAAAAGTAACAACAAAATTGCGCTGGGAGACCACACTTAAAATAATTCAAAATGGCATTTTATGCGTACGAAAAATAAGGATTGGAAAAGAAAAGAAATATCGCTAGAGGAAGGGGTTGAACCTTCGACCTTGTGGTTAACAGCCACACGCTCTAACCAACTGAGCTACTCCAGCTCCGTGGTCTCTTGCTGATAAATTCTAAATCCATAACCTTCGCGCTATTCTTTCTTTCTTTTTTAATTTGGAGAATTTAAAAGGGGAATTACTTTTTGACATTAAAAATTACGGAGCGGTCTTTACTGAAAAAAGAAAAAGATCAAAAAGGAGCAATTAACTGCCTGGGAAAAACGTATAATTGCAATCAATAAGAAAGAGTTTGTCTGCCTGCTTGGATTGCAAAAGCTTTATAATTCGCTCTCTTCTCCTTCCTCTCCCCACCACCGCGGGGCAGAAACCGAAATCCGTATTCTGCCAGTAACTCAAAGGTTGTCTTTTACCCCCCTGAATTATCTCTCTCTGGGATTTCATTTTCATCTCCAAAGTTCTTTTCTTTTTCATCTTTTTTTTTCTCCTTGAATTTGAAATTCCGTAGCTAATTTGATCTTGGAAATCAGAGAGCTCTTTCGATGGAGCCTCGCGTTGGAAATAAGTTCCGGCTTGGTCGGAAAATCGGCAGCGGCTCATTCGGAGAGATCTATCTTGGTAGGTTGCCCTAAAGTTTGCATCTTTTAAGGATTCTCCCCCTTTTCTTGTTTTCCTAATTTGTTCTGCGAATTTTCCAGGGACTAATGTTCAGAGTAATGAAGAGGTGGCCATTAAGCTTGTGAGTAAAAGATCCAATCTTCAAAAGTTCTTGAAAATTTACCCCATGAAATTTTAGTAGTTATTACCAAACATTGATGGACTGTATCTGTTTCTACTAACGTGTTCTTCAATTCGTAATCTGTCAAGAAACAAATTTCAATGAACTTCTTGGCATCATTTGTTGTGTGGGTATTGAATTATTGAGTCAATTCTTGTGAAATGAGTACAATAATTCATGTCCTGGTTTGGTTTGGTTTGGTTTTTGCAAGAGAGTGTAGCATGACAGGTTAGTGATTCAATATCAATCTACTTCTTTATTGTGCTTATTTGATCATTTTCCTATTTAGGAGAATGTAAAGACAAAGCATCCTCAATTACTATACGAGTCAAAGTTGTATAAATTGCTACAAGGAGGAAGTAAATTTCTCTCTCGACCTATGATTTTTCAACCTTTTGTTTTTAAGTGGTCTGTTTAATCCTGAATACCTTTTTGGCTGCAGCCGGAATCCCCAATGTAAAATGGTTTGGTGTAGAAGGAGACTATAATGTACTTGTGATTGATTTGCTGGGACCAAGTCTAGAAGATCTATTCAATTTCTGCAGTAGGAAGCTCTCTTTGAAGACTGTTCTTATGCTTGCTGATCAGATGGTAGAGTCAAGTTTCATTCATATGGTTATATAGTTTGTTAAGCAAATAAAATTCTCTTCACCCTTGTGAAAAGCGATTTCTTCCCAGATAAACCGGGTGGAATTTGTTCATACAAAATCTTTCCTTCATCGAGATCTCAAGCCCGATAACTTCCTTATGGGGTTAGGAAGGCGTGCAAATCAGGTTTGGGCAAATTTTTCTTATTCATAAATTTGCATGCTTGTCTTGGCTTGTGGAATCAGATTCCCTAATGCAACTGATTGTGAATAGGTCTATATTATTGATTTTGGGCTGGCTAAGAAGTACAGGGACTCATCAACACACCAACATATTCCATATAGGTGATCAATCTTCCTTCCACTTATCAACATGTTATTGGTTTTGGCTTTCTCTTAGAATTACACACTAGAGATGAGTCCCTTTGTTCCACAACTGTATTCATAGATTGTTTCCATGTTTATTTAGGACATGTTTAGAACTCAGAAAATTCTAGGGGAAGGAAAACTATGCTATTGCTTCAGAAAATACAATTGAAATTTCAAGTTTTTACTTCTTTTTTTACATATACTTATATTTCTTAATCTTTATAAAAATGAGTTTGAGCAAATATCTAATATTAGTTGGTTGTGTTTGAACATTTTTTAAAATATAAAAAATTCCCATAATTTCTTTCCTTTCTACTCTGTTTTTCTCCCTATTTTATTTCTATAGCATTCCCCGGGTCCAAAATGGTCTCTTTATGGTTCCTTCACTATGCCGAGATAAATACATGTGTCTACAATCTTGGAGCTTGCTCCTTTGGGCTTAATTTTGTCATTTGTAGATGATCAAATCAGTCACGGGAAGTGTTTTCCATGTCAGTATGAATAATGTGGTTTATGATGTTACATACAGAGAAAATAAAAATTTGACGGGTACTGCCAGATATGCAAGCATGAACACTCACCTTGGTATTGGTAAGTATGGCATGTAATTTTCATATTTTCGTTCATAATCATTATTAATAATTCTTGATTTGATTCCTTCTTGTTCCGTCGTGTCATAAAGAACAAAGCAGGAGGGATGATTTGGAATCACTTGGCTTTGTGCTCATGTATTTTTTACGGGGAAGGTAAATAGGTGTCTCTATGCCTGTCCATTTTTTTCTACTTTTACTTCTGTACCTGTTCTTATGACTTCCAAATGTGTAGTCTTCCTTGGCAGGGGTTAAAAGCTGGAAACAAAAAACAGAAATATGACAAGATTAGTGAGAAGAAAGTTTCCACATCTATAGAGGTAATAATGCAAGTTCTAAATACATTTTTTATTGTGTAAGAGATGAATTACTTTATATTATTTTCTGACATTCTCGTTAACTTTCATTTGGCAGGCTCTGTGTCGGGGATATCCTGCAGAATTCGCTTCTTACTTTCATTACTGCCGATCACTTAGATTTGAGGATGGTCCTGATTATTCTTATCTCAAGAGAATCTTCCGTGAACTTTTTATCCGTGAAGGTTTGAATTAAAAAAATATGAATCTTTCATGTTATGCTTATGGGTGTTTGCATTATGTGCCCTGGACTCTTGCTTGCTTCGTGCAAATGTATTTTTGTTGCCTGCACTATTGTCTTTGAACATGGGGTGTCTTGGAACCAACCTCTCTACTTACACTAGGGATGACCCTACATTCGTGGAATTTTACTTAGTTTATTGTAGTTGTTTGTTCTGCTTATCTGCAATTTACTTAGGGGTATGTTTTGATCCCATAAAGTTCTAGGGAATGGGTAAAATCCAACGCAAACCAAACATACCCAATATATCCCTATCGGAAGTATGGCTAGGGCCAAGATGTACCCTAACCATACCTTTCACAAACCAAGACACATCACACATAGAGTGAGCAGGAAAGATAGAGCACGCTACATGGATGCTAGGGGAAGGATAAAATGTCAATTGGTGAAACTAAAACAGAAGTTAGAATTACGGAGACAGAGCTTTGGAATCTAAGTGCTTTAGAATCGGTGGGCGCATTGTTGTTTTTAAGACAATGCCGTTATTTTCTTGAGTTCCAGAAAATAGAACAAATGGAGTGCAAATTTAGAAATGGAAAACGCTGAAGGTAGCATTTTTCCCTTTGAGATTGAAGCGAAATGGAGTCATTTCGAAAGAAAGTGGAGGCTGCACCGATTGAGGTTAAAATGAGAGAAAACCATATCATATGGTGTTACAGATCTAGGATTAAATCTTTAATTAGTGATTTCCAATTGTTAGTGTCCTGTAAATAATAATTTTTTATTATTATTATTTTAAGTTCTCTATCACTATTATTAGCTTCCTATTACTATAAGAACTATCAATAGTTTCCTATCAGTATTATTTTATTTTTGTTAATAGAATAAATAAGGGTTTTTGTTTCCTAGTACGATTACGATGTTTTTTGGAAGATTTTTTTCCTATTTATACGCTCACAATCATTAATCAAGTTATCATCATTGAAGCAAATCAATTCTTTCTAATTAGTCACGGACTATAGGATCGTAAGCTCTTCCTCTTCAGTTCCCTAACAGATGGTTTGGATTTTCCCTTACATTTTTCTCCATGGAACATTCTGGGTTCCAAACGGACTGTAATGTTGTATATGTGGGGCTTATGGTTTTCAGGTTTTCAGTTCGATTATGTGTTTGACTGGACCATTCTTAAATACCAGCAATCTCAGCTTGCAAATCCTCCCTCTCGTGCTCTTGTGAGTTAAACCAATTTAAGATCAATTATTATATTTCTCTTCATCCCTCAACCTCAATTATTAGTTCTTTCTGCTCCAAAATTCAATAGTAATGATAATAAAAACAATATTACATTAATAATAATAATAATGTTTAATGTATGTGACAGGGTGGCAGTGGGCTGAGTTCAGGAATGCCCCGTGCTGTTGCTAATAATGTTGATAGGCAAGCAACAGGTGTGTGGGTCTCTTCTTTTTTGGTTTCTAGGTGGATGGATGGAACCTCCCTTTGCCCTTATAATCTACTACTAATTTGTGACACAATCAAATGAGCCCTCTTTTGTAAAAACTAGCAATAACGAAAAAAACGTGACTCCAAGCCGCTACAGAAAAAGAGACAAAAACGAAAACTAGTGAAGGAGCCTTTGCACGGCCTTATTTGAAATTATTTATTTTTGAATCCGACGGTGAAAGCACGTACTGTACAGGTGGTGAGGAAGGTAAGCATACTGGAAATTTGGCACACAGCAGAAGCACTAATGCTGGGATCAAACAGAAAGGCCCAACCAATGACTTGGGCATGGGCAAAATGGTAAAAACGCCATCCGAAACCCCCTGCCCCTACTTGTTTTTTTTTAATTACCAAAAAGAAAGTGAGTTGCAACTTTTGCTTGCTTGATTGCAGTTGTCAAGTTCAAGTTTCTTCCGATTGGGTGGATCGTCAAGGCAAGCGAGCAGCCGTGGTGATGCTGGGCGTGGGCCCGACCTATCATTTACACGTCCAACAGACGTGAGCCCAGAAATGCTACACAAAATGTCAAGCACCGCCGCGCAGAAGAGCTCCTCCCCTCACATCCCATCTTCTGATCACAAGCGAAACTCCTCAACAAGTAAAACCAATATTAAAAATTTCGATTCCACCCTTAAAGGTATAGAGGGCCTCAGCCTCAGCAATTGACACACAACACACACAAATTGCACCACCACCCCACCACCACCCGCTACGTCTTTTCTTTTTGGTTTTTTTCATTTCTTTCGATATATTTTGGTTATTTGCCCCCCCGGGTCGAGGGCCTGCTTTGAAGAAGAAGAAGTATCAAGTATGAATGAAGAAGACGGTACGTAACTCCAGCAAGAACAGCAATAAAGATGCCTATAAGGTTGCTAACACAGAAACAAAAAAAAAACCCCCATCCATCCATCATCATCTGCATATATATTATTATGAACTGTCCCGTTTATATAAGTTGTTTCATTTGTTTGGATTCGAAAGCTTTTTCGTCTTATGTTTCTTTTTTTTTGTTCCCTTTTTGTTTGTATGATAGATTTCTTGTATGGAATGCCAGAGTGAGAGGCGTTATTATATCATAATGTGTATAAATTACTCGGAATCGGTGTTACTCTCTCTCTCTCTCACACGCACATGCGCTCGATGGTGGGTGTTTCGTGATATTTTTCGTGCAAATAGAAATAAATCAACAAACCTCTCACCTTATTAGCTTGTTTTCTTAGTAATTCATGCAATTTCTTTGTGTTCCCCCCATTATATAAGGACTAGGCATGTCAATAAGTTGGCTATAGACTCAAACTCGTATAATATCCGTAATTTTTTTACGAGTTTAAAAATAAAAAAAATACTACCATTTACCTGCACTCGAATTCGTACCCGTTATTTTGAAGAGTTCCACTAGTGCTCACTCAAAATCAGCATCACTCTGCACTACATTAGAGCACTGGTAATACATGCAACGCCCCCCGGTGTGATGAGGCGTTTAACGCGCCGGGGGCGTGAAACACCGCCCCCCTCCGGGCGTGATCGGGCGTGAGTTCACCAGCGTCAAAAGTTTGACGCGGCTTAGCTGCGTTTTTTAGCCGGCTCCCCCCCTTCCCAACGGCTATATAGCCGTTACCCCCCCCCCCCCAAATTAAAAAAAAAAATTCTAAATTTAAAAAAAAAAACCTATAAAATCCCCCTATCTCATACATCTTTCTCACACCTTTCCCTCACAAATCTCTCTTTATTACTATATATTCTCTCAAAAATATTTATTATTTATTATAAATATTTATAAAATATAATTTAAAAATGGGTTCATCTTCCGACGATGAAAGAAGAGCTTTATTTTTTCGTTGTTTCGCGACGAATTGTATTCAATGGTGGGAAGATGGCCAAGAAGAAGTCGAACAACGACATCAACGTTCTCGATCAATCGCCTGTTTTTGACGATTGGGTTAATGAGACCGCACCAGACTCCTCTTTTGAGCTTAGAGGGACGCTTTACAAGCGTGGATATTATTTGGCCGATGGAATATATCCGGATTATTTCACGATTGTCAAATCTCTCTCCGAACCAATGGGTCTTAAACGCCAAACCTACAAAAAAGCTCAAGAGGCGGCGAGAAAAGATATTGAACGAGCCTTTGGGGTCTTGAAGGCTAAGTGGCACATTCTAGATCGTCCGTCGAAATGTTATTCTCAGACAAAAATGAGGAATATCGTGTACGCATATATTATTCTTCATAATATGATCATAGAGGATAACGGGTCTGCGATTTGTCAACACAACCCGTAGGAGGAGGTGCCTATGTACGAAGAAATCACCGAAGAAAAGAAACGACGCAACCGCCAAGAAATTCGAAGCCGAGAGATTCACAATGCACTATCGGCGGATTTGATCGAGCATATCTTTAGTCGTTCGAATAATTAGTGATTCTTTGTACTGTTGTTTTTTTATGTAATTTTTTTAATGAATGTAATTTTTTTTATTGTTTTTTTTATGAATGTAAGATTTTTTTATAATGAATTTAATTTTTTTATGCACTAGTGTAATTGCGATTAATTAAAATAATAAATTAATTTAAATTTATTAATTTAAATTTAGAAGATGTATATTTAAAAATGTAAAAAATGAAAGTTTGAAGCCCCAGTTTGAAGCCCCGGGGCTTCAAAACCATTTCTAGTGAATTTTGGGTGTAAGTTAAAGCTGACGTGGCAGAGAGAGAAAGTTTGAAGCCCCGGGGCTTCAAATGTATTACCAGTGCTCTTAGTGTTGACAAGACTTATCATTTCTCTCACTTCACACGTGTTGCGCTTCATATTATTGCAATGATTACACAATTAAAAATATTTTTAATATTTATTGACTTTGAATTAAATTAAATTAAATCTTTTATATTTAAAGTAAATAAATAATTTTTATGTTATTTTATTTCCTAATTTTTTTGTTTTACTCTGTAGAATCGGTGGGCGCATTGTTTTCCTAATTTAAAAAGTGATGGGAAATAAGTGCAATGATTAGGCTTACTAAGAAGTGAGAAAAGCGATGGAGAGAATAAGTTGAGGTGAATTCGGTATATTAAAGTGAAAAAAAAAATATGTGTCTGCATTTTAACTGCTCACTTAGCGCCAAAAAAACACATCCAAGTAACACTAATGATCACTACCAAATTTGGGAGTAATGATGTAAATAAAAGAAAAATATGGGAGTCATGCTGTAAATAAACAAATTTGGGAGTATTTATGTAAAATCTGTAATTTCTAAGAGTATTCTTATGAATTTTGCCAATTATATATGCAATATAGGTGTCAAAAAATACGGAGTAATAATCATAACAAGTTCGCGACATAAAATCAAAATTGTATATGCAATATAGGTGTCATTGGATAGATCTTTTGAAGAGATTTCCAATGGTATATTATTTGTCAAGTACTCCATAATAACTTACATACAAAAGTTACGAACAAAAAAACGTTACATGTTAGAGTGCATCCCACATCGGAAAAGTGAGAAAGAAATAATTGATACGGAGTATATAAGTTCTTAAGTTGAACTAAGTAATTAATTAAATTCAATCTATTAATGTGGTTCAACTCAAATGTCGTATGGTCCAATCCAGTAACCCATACCCCATCACAAATTCCATCATTACAATATAAAAATAAATGAAATGATTTACTATTACTAAATAAATGAAGATGTGAGGCACTCAGGACAGCCTTATTATGCATTGGGAACACAGAAAGTTTGGAACAAATTTCAAGGACTCTTATGCGTGAAAGTTAGGCATTGATTAAGCAAAAAGATCTCACCATGACATGCCATCACAAAATCCATCCAAGGGCCATTGTGACATGGATAAATCTCTAGATGCAAAACCATAAGATTTCTAATAGTTTGTTTCCATCAACAATTCAATCCGCAGATACAGATCTACAACGAGGGCGGGGGGAGGGAAACTATATACCCTTACATACCACCACGCCTCGGACCAATCCAATTTCTTATGGGGTTTAGAACTATTTTAAGCATTGAGGACTAGAACCAACCTGCTTGGTTCTCACATATATGAGCCAGAAACAAACAAGCATCAGTCACATTTCAGAGCAAAGCAAGAAAAAAAATGTTGGCCTCTTCCGTGTTCCCAAACTGGTTGGTTGGTGATCAGTTGTAGGAAAATACAAAGTAGGAAATTTCAGTTTTTCTTTTCCTTCCCATGGAGGGTGCCCAAACTGGTTGGCGATCGGTTTGTACATTTATAATGCAGCATAGCAAAGTCCATCAACACAACTCCAGTCAGTAAATTATCACAGCTCACCGAGCGTAACTTAAATGCAACGCCGACAACTCTATCTGCAAAAATTACCCTAACGAACCAGATGCTTAATGCTCCACAGTTCAGCCGTGGTAAAATACCACAGTTCAGACTTAAAGAGCACAAATACTACTACAGCAACAGGTCAACAATCCAATCCACAACACATGGTCTATGGAGGATACATGTATACAGACCTTACCCCTAGTATGAAGTAGAGAGACGTTTCCAAAAAAATCTTGAGGACCAAACACAAAAGCGCAGACAGGGCAAACACAATAGCAAAGACAAAGTAAGAGAACGGAAATGGGAAAGAACAAATACTATGGAAAAAAACAGTATATGCAAATGGTAATGTGCAGGCACTTATTCACATAATATCACAAAAACACACAAAGGATCCACAAATAACACCCAGGAGAACATTAAACTAGCAATAGCTTTTTTCATGAGTGATTCACACTTCATTAACATCCATACATTTAGAAAAAATAGAACCTTGGGAGACAGAAAATATCACCTAAAAATGTAAAAAAGACCCGTGGATAATTAGAAAGATATTATTAATGCACTTGTTGATCAGGTAATTTATCTCAACTTGCCACTAAGACAAAATAACCTTATAATGTTCTGCAATAAACATAGTATTATAAAGCATTTGCAGTTAAATTCCATTACATCACAGATGAATTTCTGGTAAAGGTTGCAGCTTTCACTCCCAAGCTACATGGTAGATCCATTCAATATGAAAAGAGAAAACAATTCTGCAAATTTATGACCAAAATTTTGTCTAGTTCTACCAAAACAGAGGGCAACAAATAAGAAGGATCATCACACACACCACCAAGAAACAGAACAAGCATGACACTCAGATGGGGACGTAACGTTTCATTGCCTGTTTCGCGGTAACTCCCAGTCCGACCACCATGCCGCCAATAACTCCGGCCACAGCGGCCGACCTCACGCCCGATGCAGCTCTGTACAGCGCGCCAGTTCCCAATCCAGCCGCCACACTGTTGATGATGTCATCGGTATCTCTCAGAGCGACCAATCCGCTCTCCATCCCAGCATAAAGCAGCCCAACCACACCAGCACGGTTCCCAAATTTCCTCCCCGCGTGACCCGACCCGTTCAAGATTCTATTGACCCGGAGTTTCATCGACTCGCCTGGCTCAGAAGCTCGGACGCCGTCCACTAATCCTTTACCGGCGCCGACGGTGGCTCCACCGAGATACCCGATTCCGGTGTAGTAGGTGATGTTTTCACCCCAAGATCGGCGCTGCGCGCGGGCCTCTTCCTGAAAGAGAAACTCGGGGGCCGTAGGGAGCTGAAAATAGGCCTGTGTTGGGATTTGCAGATCTTGGTAAGGGTTGTATAGCCGGCGATTCTGTTGATCTTGGTTGGCGTTTCCATCATTGGAAGATTGGGGACGATGATCCATTGTTGAACAATCTCGTCGTGATCTGCTGCTGTGTCGGATTGAGGAGGTTAGGGTTTATGAGTTCGAGGAATCGGGTGGGAGAGAGGAATGTCTTGTTTTTTCTTTCTTGTAAATAAAGCCTTTGAAGAAAGATCGGCCCGGTTCAACCGGTTATGATACGACACCGTTTTTCCTTAAAAAAAAAGAGTAAAACATGAATCATATCCTTAATATAGGAGTTCAAACTTAAACTCCTCTAAATAGGAGTAATTAATTAAATATATGTTGGAATCAACCGACAAAATTAAGATCTGCCAGAAATTGTTCAATTTGAATGAATAGATGTGAATAATGAAAGCAGGAAAACCAAAACTGAATCCGAAGAATAACAAAACACCTGCAAGAGGTTCTCAGCTCATCATCTTCTGCTGCTATGCATTTCGCTACAATAGCCCATCCAGTCTTTATTTTATTAAGAAGGAACATTTAGCAATGCATTATCAATGGCCACCGCCGTATATATACGAAATGATGTCGAAAATTAGTTTTTTTTGCTATAGTAAAAAAGGTAAAGAGAAGCATCAATGAAGATTAATTGGTCTACTAGTAAAACTTCCGTTGCATGTTTTTAGTGAGCTTTAGAAGACTATTACATTTCAAGTATCTACTACACAGTGTCATTGGATTTGGTTTGGCAATATGTAATTGTGTAACATTGTGAGATTATATATGAGCATATGTGGCATTATATATGGGCATATATGATATTATATATTGTCATATGTGACATTACGACATGGTGCCATGTTTGACATTATTATGTCGTTCTTTGACACTGTATTGACTATTGATTGTTAATGTGGCATTGTGGCGACGATAGTGCAGATTGTGATGGTAGTGTTGTTGATAATGGTATAGAGCGGTGATGTCGTCGCTGGTGACGATGAAAAATCAAAGGCGCCAATGGTAGGTTTCGTTTGTAGCGGTGCGGCGGAGCACATGACGGCGGTGGTGGAGATTCAAGTGATAGTGGGATGTATGCGGCAGTGACGGTGGCGGCGGTGGGCATCACTGTCGACGATGATTGCGGCAGTGGGCGTCGCTGTCGGTAACATGTTGTTGTAAAATTGGCCGACTTTTTTTAGTTTTGAACTTGGCCACTACTGGTATTGGTCGCACTCAGTGCGTGTGGGGAGCATTTTTTATTTTATTAATTAAGTTAAAATCTTTATTTTAATTTTCTATAAAAAAATAAAAAATGATAAACTCAAAAACATAAATGCAAATAATCTAAAATGATCTGATCGTGCTCTTTACTTAATATAGTAGCATGCATCTTTTTAAAAAATGTGCGGGTGGGGAGCATTTTTTTTGTTTTATTAATTAAGTTAATTACTCCTATTTAGAGGGGTTTATGTTTGAACTCCTATTTTGAGAATATGACATATATTTCACTCCTAGTTTGTTCCTTTTCCCTAAAAAAACTCTTTAGTCTCTCGATCCTTCCAGGTTTCCACTTTCAACTCTTTCTCGTCCTCATTTTTTTTTGGAAAAAATTCACTTCGGATACCATTTTTTCACTTCTCATATTATCCTGAAGGTAACATATTGAGAAATTTACCTAAATAGGACTAAAACATAATGGCTTTCCCAATATAGGACCATATGTTTTTATTTCCCAATGTAGAACTTTTGGTCATTATCAAGTAGTCATTATTCAAGTAAATGTCCATCATTACTGGACATTATTCTTCCCACTAGGTCATTATTAAGTCCTATTTAGGGAATTAAAAAGTTTAAGTCCTACATTGGGAAAGTCATTATGTTTTAGTCCTATTTAGTGCAAATTTTACTAAAATATTACATGGACTTAAACTTTATGATAAAGTTTTGGGATATGCTAGGGGTACACCAAAAAGTGTACCCCAAATGTACACCACCCTCCTACTAACCATTCATTTTATTTTGTTTTTATTTTTAAATTTTTTTGAAAATTTCTTGCTTTTTTTTTGTGTGGTGATGCTTGTGGGGTGCAATTGAAGGGGGTGGGGTGATGTGTTCGGGTCGGGGCGGGGTGGGAGTTTACCGGGGGGTTAGGGGGTAGGAACCGTCAATTTTACGAACGAGGCACCGGAGCACCCCCGGGTCATCCCATGACATTGGTTCCCAATGTCATGTGAACCTTGCCCAATGTAATTTTTCTACACATATAGTGTTCGAGCATGATCTATGCAATTAAGAGATTAAGAGAAAATAACACAATACCTTTATCTCGAACTTTTATTTTTATAACCCACTATATTTTTCATTATATTGTAATTTTTTAATTAACAACACTCCGAAATGTTTATCAATAATTTTCTACTGACCGTATAATTATTTCTAAAATGCCACTACAAAAATTGTAATTTTTTTCACTAATCCAGTATACATTTTTTCCCAAAATAATAATTCAAAAGTTGTGAAAATGGTACAATATTTTTTCTATAAAATGATACTAATTATTTTTATAACTCATTATAACTTTTTTGTATTGTAATTTTTTTTCGAGCGGTACTCTAGATTATTTTTCTATAATCTAATTTATATTTCCCCAAGAACAGAATATAAAATTTTTAAATTCTTCTTTTTAAAAAAATTGATCTCTAACAAGAGTATCCTGTTGTATTTTTTAAAACATAAATTTAAAATTTAAAATCAAAAAAGAAAAAAAGTAAATTTGCCTAAAATAATATCACATTTCATTTATTTGTGAAAAATAGATATTTTTAAAAATTTAGGTGATTATTCTTTAGGTTCTTAACGGAGATCCAAAACTCGCACACATACAAATATGTATGATTATTTACGATGTTAGTAAAAAGTAAGATTATTCTTAAAAAAATGGGAAAATATGGGGTTAATTAAGATAATTTTTCTTTAAAAAAAGTGAGAAGGTCAATGTGACCGTAGGTCCACCAAAGAACAACTCTTATCTGAAATATATTTTAGAGTAGTTTTGGTTTTATAATAAGAACTTCCAAATATCAAATTATCTAAAATATGATTTGAGAGTTCTTTAAAGTTTGTGATAATGTGCTCTAAGCGTACATTCTACTAATTACTCCGTTACAAGATACTTTATGTTCATACTTTTTTAACTTATTGAATCACATAAAGTTATTTCTCTCATCGATGATTGAACACATGATTTTTCATTTTAAAAAAATATATATCAGCGATGCCATTTAACTACCATGTAATTAGCTTAATTCTTTACTACTATTTATATAAGCAAAATAAAAGTCATAAATCTTTTAAGACCAAAGTATTGTTACACTGACACACTCACCACATTCTGACATTGTAACTTCCACACTGTCATTTATTACTGCTGGCGACTAGAGTGTCGCCGCGGATCACCGACGCTTGACTGATCACATTACATATTACACTATTTTCACATTTTCATCACACTACAAACGTGTGCTCTTACATCACATTGTCATTATACATCTATTTGGTAATAAAAGATTTTGGACTCCTATTTTGGTATTTAATGCTTTTTACTACTATTAGGAAGATTGCTTTATATATATAAGTCATACATATATTAATAATAACTAAAATATTATTTTTCTTGAGATCGTGAACAGTCAAATAAAAAGAAATATAGTAACATATGAAATAATTTGACTATCAAATGTAATTTTTTTAAACATCTAGTGTTCGAGCATAATCTATGCAATTAAGAGAATGAGATTATAAGAAGAATAAATATTACACTCGTAGTATGAGAGTTGCTCAAAAAAAATTTAAAAAAGAAAAATGTTAGAGTTATAAACAAATCTGTTACAAAATTTATAAACTTACCGAATATGTAAAGTAATGGATTCAATAATAGTCTCAAATGATTAAAAAATAAAATCTAAAATACAAAAATATTAAATTTGTGTATTTTGTGAGTATATTGAACGTGACTCAAGCATTAGTGGTTAAAAAGAGCAATGTTATGGTTAATCACACGTGTCCACCTGGAATGGAAATTTCTCCATCCATCCAAGACACGATTAGCGCCGCCGTGTTCCGGAGGCTCAATCGCCGTTGTCCGCTGGATGTGTGGCCTTCTCCTAGATGATTTATCATTTCCCATCAGGCTGAGCTGTTGCCAGAGTGAGCATTCCTACATCAACAAGCCTATGAAGTACTGGGATGACTTCTACAAGCGCCACCAAAACAAGGTCTCCGCAAACCAACTCAGTACTCATTATATGGATTCAATTATATGGATTCTCCGCATCTAACAAATTATATGGATTAAATCTTCAATATCATTTTTCTTGATATATCACGAAAGATTCAATTTTTACTGCATTTTCTCTATTACCCATTTTTTCAAGAACAGACATTACTTGGAGAAGGATTGGGGGAGCCATTTTTATGGTGAGTATGGGGATGGTGAAGGAAATTCCATTTTAGAGGTGAAAAAGTATTGAGGGAAGTGTCTTTGGACCCCTATTCTGGTATTACAACGATCCCGGGAAATGCAGAAACAAGTGTCTTTGTGTGTGATGCTGCAAAGGATGATCTCAATGATGTAATCAAACCCTCAACTGTTGATGTTGTAACCCTTGTGAGTGATGGCATTAACAATCAAAGTACTCTAGTATCTGGCTTTGTGTATCTTCTTTTTTGTTGGTATCCATTGATTAATTCAAGAACTTTTCTATTGACACGTTATAGCTTCATGCTTTTAATTTCTGTTAAGGGAAACAATTCTTCTAGTTTCCAAGTTACACTGTGGTATTGATTTGTCATCCGTTAATTGTAGACTCCAATATTTGTCATTTAGTTGAATGAAAATGGCATTTTCTTTCGTAATGTGAAACTTTAATCTTAAAGGTGGTGTTGTGGTGCCATGGGGTCTGTTTGGGTGGAGAGTATTATTAGGGTAAAACTTTGAAGTCCATATTCTGATATCTATTTGACATTTCTCAAACATAATGTAATGTGCTTATAAAACATTTCAAATATAACTCACTCAAGATATATACTAAAACCTACAAACTCTCTACATGCAAAGTAGTCAGACCCTAAAGGGCGTAAATCGCCACCTTATGATCAACATAGGGATTAAATTCAAAGCCCTCAGTTAGTGAGATCATGTGTCTATACTACGGAATAACTCATGGTCTACAGTGTCATTTCTTTTTTTTTAATTCTCTCATAGACGATTCTTGGCAGATCTTTAACATACACCTAACTTCTCGGTAGATCTTTATGTTGTCTGCAGCTTCTCCAAATAAGATGCCTTGGACTTTACAGAACTTTAAAAAAGTACTAAAGGTACTCTTTGTTTGGATTAGAACATTTTCCTTGCTCTTTTATTGTTCTCTGAATATTTAGCCTGCTTTGCATCTACATATCATTGGCCTGCTATATAACTGTAAGTATGCTGATGTTGCTTATATTTGCAGCCAAACGGTCACATTCTTTTTCAAGATTATGCATGTGGAGATTTTTCTCAAGTATGAAATGATGTCATATCTGCATCAAAACATCAACGTCGCACAACTTTTGCTGATGTTTAACAAGATCCCTTTGTTCTATTTCTTGCAAAAAATAAAATAACTCTTATTTCTGTTTTGAAGCTCAAATTAAAACGCAAATAAGCTACCTTGTTTCTACTCTTTTTCCCTTCAAATTTTTAGGTGAAGTTGCACAAAAGAAACCAGATGATTAGTGATAATTTTTATTTTCGAGATGGAACTGTAAGTTCCCCAATATGTAAACTCTGGAGATTATTTATATTGCTACCAAGGTTTGTCATTTATTCATGGTTTAGATTTCTAATTGTGTGATTTCTATTGATATGTTTAGTGCTCATTCTAGTTCTCTGAAGAATACTTGTCAACGTTATTTGTAAGCGCTGGATTTGATGTTGTAGATATGAACACATACTCTATGGAAATAGTAAATCGTTATCGGAATATTACCATGCCCAGGTATCATAGCTATAACAATTTCCAAGAACAAACAAACATGCACTCTCTTTAACTTTAAGATATGTATGTGTGTGTGTGTATAAGCGTATTTTATTACATTTTCATCTTCTGATGAATAAATGCTGGGCCCCATCTTGTTAGGCGGTGGCTACGAGCTTCTTTCAGGAAGTTGTAAATTTTGGATGCTTCTTCCCCTCCACCTTTCTGTTAATGGGCCATTTAAGTTGAAGAGTCAGTTATTACTGTGCATCAGACGCTGCTGCCTACAGACTAATCTCGTTCATGAGGTAAGATAATCCAAGATTAATGGGAATGAATGAAAGATAATTTTTTGTGATTTCTGAATGTACAGATCTACTGCCAATACATCACCATAGTGAGTCATTACTATGCAATAAAAGTAAAGCTAAATATTCTAGCTCTACATGCACCATTATGACAGAGGGTAGAAAAATTGTAGATTTAAACTTCGATGTTTGCAATAATTTTTTTGGCAGGGGGTGGTGGAATGTTATCTTTTTTATTTTTTGGATCAAACATTATACATATAACCCTTAAAGAAAGAGTTAATTGTGGATAATATATACCTTTATTATAGGTAGAGAGCTTCTGGATAGTTTTGACTGGGGGGACTGTTTTTGTACCGTAGGTTTCTTAGTCGCTCCAACTCAGGCAATATGACTGAACCCAAATCTGGTCTATCCCTTCCTTTCAGCTCACAACACTTCAAAGCCAATTTGGCATAAGACAGAGCCTCCCGGACTGGCCAGTCTTTTACTGCTGAATCAAGTATGTCTGCAAATTTACCTTCTTCTATTGCTCTCTCAACGTGATGCTTCAGACCCATAGGAGTCCTAGCAGTAATAATTTGCAACAGCAAAACACCCAGAGAGTAAATGTCTGATTTCGTACTCAACTTCCCAGTCTGTTGATACTCAGGATCAATATAACAGAATGTCCCGGCAGCCGCAGTCACCTGATACTGAGTGATACAGTCAGCAACAGATGGTGGGACCAGCCTTGCCAAGCCCACGTCACTAATCTTGCTCATGTAGTTCTTGTCCAAGAGAATGTTTGCCGGCTTGAGATCACGGTGCACCAAGGGGGAGGGTTTCGCGTGGTGGAGGAAGTTGAGGGCTGTCGCTATTTCGGCAGCTATTGCGAAACGAGTAGCCCATGGTATTGGAGGTGTGTTGTTCTTGCAAAACAGCCTATCATCTAAGCTTCCGTTTTCCATGTACTCATAGACAAGGCAACCGTACTCATCACACGCACCCAACAAGAGGACCATGTTTGGATGCCTTATTCGGCTCAAAACCTCAATCTGCACCGTGAAAAGTGAGTTGCAGGGTGTTAATAAGGAACCAATTCAACTAGAAGTTCAAGCTTGTGATTGAAGTATATTCTACACAGAAAAGAAATACTCCGTATAGTATACTGTTCTTTTGGCATTACAGGCCGGGGCTAAATTGAAAAAATAGATTTGTAATATATATACCTCTTGCTGAAACTGTTTCTGGCCTTGTGGGATATCAGGTCTCAGAACTTTTATGGCAACAGTCGTGTGGTCCAAAACGGCCTTATAGACAGGGCCATATCCACCTTCACCAATTTTTTGTAATTTTGCAAAATAATTTGTTGCAACTTCAATCTCTTCAATCCTGTATCTTCTATACTGAATCTCCTTATCTACAAACGCGCCGTTGCGCTGGGAACTCAGTTCTGCTATGCGTCGTGCTATTTCTGCTGCTTCAGCATCAGCTTTGCTGGTATATGCTGGTCTTCTAGCTTCATCCAGTCTTTCTAGGGTGTTCTTCAATTCCTGTTTTAGTCTTTTAATTTCCTCATCCTCTTCCACCTGTTGTAATGTATCATATAGTGTGTCAAACAGAATTGTTCCTTTAGAACTCAAACACAGAAACATGACATATTCTGAACTCACCCCTGCGCCGGAAGAGTGGGAGTTCCCAGAAGCTTCTAGATATTCAAAAGACACAGAGGAGGAGTAATTTGTTTGGCCTGAAAGTTCAGAATCAGTCGTGGAACAGTACGAGGTATCTCTAGTACGACCTCGTTGGTTCAGGTTTGTATTAGATTTGACAGCCGGGGAGAGATATGGGGTGGAAGGAATCTTGTTGGGCTGCTGTTGGGAAGAAGACATGTTCTTGCTGCCAAGCTGCCTGTTGAATGGCATCTGGCCACTGTCACTACTGCCGCTGCTAGTGCTGGACCGGCTGTCCCATGGGCTTCTTGGTGTAGACTCATAGCTGTAGTTAGATGATGATAATGGCGGCAATGGGTTGTTCTTGCCGCCATAACTGCTGTCCCATGGCTGCACGTGCCTCTCTGACATTCCACTCTGGCTGCTCCCTCCATCACATGACTCCGTTAGGCTTCCACTAGATTTCCATGTCCCTTGGCTGCTATATTTTTATTTATTCATTACTCAAATCATATTAGAAGCCAACTCACAAATACTACTACTACTACTACATAATGGCAGGGGGTAGTTTTTTATTTCTTACTTGGAAAGATCTGAGGAAGAAAGGGTATCAGGAAAAGAGAGACAGAGGCTTGACTGAGACGACTGCCTGCTATAGGGGGTGGCAGCGGGTGCGGGAGACCGAGTTGCTGTTTTGACCGTCTGAACTCTCCCCCTTGAGGACACAGCGTACACTGTGCAGAAATCCGGGACTGATTTTCCCAAGTTGGTCGGGACATCCACGTTCTTAAATGCTCTGTCATCATAAGGTGTACAAATCAAGAATTAGAATGCCTGCAACAATTCGTAGCCTGATTTTCTTTTTGGTTGAGTTTGGTTCCTTATAAATTAACAAATTACCTTGCCAAAACGCTCCGGCTTGAAGCTCCGAGTACAATGGTGCTTATGGAACAGATACATATGTATTCAGATAGTGCATTTGTAACGTCAAGCCCCACTAGAACCACCTCCTTTGCTGTTACCTATATATATCCGGCCAGAAGCATACAAAAGCGCACTAATTAAGATACAACAACAATCCAGTAGAATCACACACCACGTAGACCTACCTTACCCCTATTTGAAAGTAGAGAGGTTGTTTCCCAGACACCCCAGCTCGAACAACACAAAAAAGATGCAGAAGCTAAGATACATGATGAAATATTATATTCCTAACTATATGATTGGATCCAAATTTATATATTGGATCGATGGTTACTTACCCCCTTTCGAGCACAAGAACCACGAAAAGGCAGGAATAGACTTTGCACTTCCTCGTTTGTTGGTGGACGACCTTCTTTGATTACACAATCCGCTTTAAAAAAACAAACAATTAAATTTCCTTAATATGATGAAATCTTTCCTTCCTATGAAACTTACACTATGTTTCGTTCAAGGAATTTGGAAGGAAAAAAGAAAAGAAAATGACTTTCTCTCTTTTTTTTTCCTCACCAAAATGGAAGGAATTTGGGTTTCTCTCATTTTAGTATATTTTCCCTTCTCATTTGCTTTTCCTTCGACTTTTCTTTTCTTTTCCTCTCTAATCAAGCATGAAAAATTGTTTTCCATTTCATTTTGTTTTCCTTTTCCTTTTCAGATTCCTTGAACCAAACACAGTGTTGGAGAAAAGTCAGATCAGAATACCTACATGTTTGAGTGTTGGGTTGGACGATAACATGGACGAGGATGAGGTTGCGGGATTTCTTCGGGATGTTCTCTATGGCCCACTTGACGGCGTGCTGGCTGTTCTTGTCTTTGTCTATGGCCACCGCGGTGATGACGGTCATTCCGTTCTCCTGTGGGGCCATCATCATCATCATCATCACAATCACGCCACCGTCTTCTGAAAATATTATATATTCTTGAGAATTTATACGTGGGTATGTGCGTTCGTATAAATCGTACACGGCCGACCCAAGGGATGGTAATTAATTACCGTCGGCGGCCTGTGATCCAAGACTGCCGCCGGATGGTTGGAGGTGACGGTGGCGCAGCTACATACGTATGGGATAGATGGCGTTGAAGAGGTAGCTAGAGAACAGCCATGCATGCATGCATGGTGGGGAAATAAAGGTTATTAGAGAAGGAAGGGATGGGTGTACTTATTATTTACGGCCATACATATATTTGTTTGACTTTTGACCACTGGTCGTCGTGGCTCCCATCTTCCCTTTCCTTCTTTTTCTCGGCTCAAATTATATCTATCACGCACACCTGAATACTGTTTGGGCTTGCGTGTGCCTATTTCATCTTTATTTAAATAATTGTTTCAATAAATAAATGTTGCAATTACTCATGCCATAGCTTATATCATTTGTTGGAATTATTTGTCCACATTTTCAATAAGTTATAGGACAATTGTCGACATTGCCAGGACGGTCCAGGCCGGATGTGACATATGCTGTTCATATTATTTCAGAATACAACTTACTCCCCGTCTTAAATTATTTGTCACATTTCTTTTACCGAAATAAAATATCAAGTTTTTTCAATTCATTTTATTTACATATTGGTAAAAAAATAAAAAGTAAAAATTACATATAAAAAAACTATATGAAAAGTTCTTCGAAATAAGAGGTGTCAAGAATATTTTATTTTATCAAATAACCAATGAAAACGTAGAAATAAAAAAAAGTTCTCGCGACTATTGAAAAAGCAAATGTGGCAAATAATTTGGGACGGAGGTAGTAGAACATAAAAATGACAAGTAAAGAAATATAATGTCACACGTTGACGTTGCACATTTCAATCAACCAAAAAGTGACAAATGAGTAGAGTGACATGTAGTGGCAAATTATTATTTTTGCCACTTTTGACACTTTTTAATGTATTTTAATTATAAAAAAATATTTTTTTATGAAATAGATGTACTTTCTTTGAAAAAATCTTCTTTCTTCTATCAAAGAAAATTTTAAAAAATTATTGAGGAAGATGATGTCTCTCGCACCTGCCATGCCTGGCATGGTGGAAAGCAAGTCCCACACGAGGCAAAAAAGAATTTGCATAGGCTGATGTGGCAGGCGTGGCAATGGAAACATCACGCCGCCATTGCCAATGCTCTTATGCAAAATATATACTGTCCATGGAAGTCACATAAAGCGAGCTTACATGACACTCTTTTGGGATGCAACATTCCTCTCTTATGCATCTAATCTCTTTAGCGATTAGTAGTTAAGATGATCTTCATATAATTTCTAACCTTGTTTTCTTGAATGTACTAAGTATATTAAATTATTTACGATCCAATATTGGTAACAACATTATGAATTTATCAGTTACTACATTGCATATCATACGTAAATAATAAATATATGGTAACCAAAGAAAAAGAAGAGTTACCCAAAAAGTTTCACAAAAAAAGGATGAGCCTATTCCCCAAGGGTCTCCTAAGATCTGGCCGAACGCTTACTAAAATAGGTAAATTGGACTTTGATCGCATAACCGAACCTGCAACATATATTACCTCCAGCTCAGTAGTCATGAATCAAACTTTGTCTTTGTCAACTGTGCAACTTAAGTGTTAGAGATTATACTTTCTTCATCCCGTATTAGATTATAATTTTTTTTTCTCTCATCTCTCGATAGTTTTTATTTATTTATACGTTTTTATTGATTAATTGATAAAACAAAATATTCTTTTCATCTCTAGTTTGTAAAACCTTTGACGTGATTTTTTAATAGGTCAGTTTTATTTTTATTTTTATACTAATTTTTGAATGAATGTTTAAAAAATACAAGATTTTGCCTTGTAATTTTGAAATGTAATCTGATGTAGGAAGAACGTAGTATATTTTTTTGTTCATTTCGAAGAAAAACTGTCTTTGAATCTGGATGAGATTTCATCTCCCAACTTAAGTGTAAGAGATGATCATGTCAATAAAACGAATGATTTAAAATCAAAAATAGCAAAAACGTGCTCCAATGGGCCATCTAAAAAATAGAAAGTCTTCTATTTCTACTATCTTAACCTCCATATTTGATGATAGTGATACTATTCATCATCTATTTGTTAAAATTGCCTACTTCCACACAAAAAACAAATCTTCCACTTTTTCTTTGAATGTTTTTTTACAAAACCACCTTCAATTTTATTAAAATGTGCAGTGCTCGCATGAATAGCTCAACTGGTCTAAGGAGAAGATATGAAACTCGTTGATCTTTGGGTTGAATCCCGGCAGCGACAGTGTGAGAGTTCATTCTATTATTTGTAATAGGTCCTTGTGTGCGGCCTCTCTAAGGACCAGATTGAGCCTCCCTCACAATTCTGTCGGGCCGGAGAGTGGGGCGTCGTGATGGGTGTTCCACCTTTCGATGAGCTCTGATGGTGTGAGGCTTAAGTCGTAATTGATGAAGAATCAAGTAAGAGTTTATAAGGCGAACTTTTAAATGTCCAGTGGGAAAAGTACCAGTAATTTTTTTACCTGCTTCAAATGAAGTTTTGGGCACAACTCACTAAAAATCTATAATTTATAACTGAAAAATCTTTTGAAGAAAGAGAGTATATATGTCTAAAAGTTCCATAAAATTATACTACCTCCGTCCCGTGAAACATGGGACATTTGCTTTTTAGGAGGGATTTAAGGGAGTGTATTTTGGTATTGAATTTCCAAAAATGTCCTTTGATGTGATGGGTAAAAGTATGATTTGATGGGTAGATTATTGGTAAAAAGGTATGATGTGATAGTTAGGGTATGAAAAAGTAAGGGGTGAAAGTGACTTTTTAATAGAAATGAGAAGTGTTTTGTGGGACGGATAAAAAAAGAAAGGGGAAATGTTTCACGGGACGGAGGTAGTATATTTCTTTTGACCACAAACTAAGTGTTATTAAAATTTGGTGCGTGAGTATATCAAAACTATATTTTTACAGGAACTCAATTTTTTAAAATTTACATTATAACTAAATCAGCACGGTTTTTTGACCTTGGTTTTCAATGTCATATTATGACACACGGCCTCTACGGTACTTCGTTAGTAATACTCCGTATTAATGGTTCTTATCCCATAACCTCCTGCCTCCTCTGCACCGCACCCTAGCACCCTCTTACCCCCACACTAGATTGCCGATTTGACATTGCCAAATTGGTGATCTAGGGTGGGGGCAGGGGTGATGGGGTGTAGGGTACAGGACAAACATGAGGTTTAGGAGGGAGGATTAGGTGTAGAAATTCTCAATTTTATCAACGAAGCACCCTAGATGTCTCAAAATGCCTAGGATATTTAAGGTCACTCTAGGCCTAAGTCAAATATTCTTGCCGTAACTAAACATATTTTTTCACAACTTAGAATAAAGTGTTGCATAATTAGACAAAATAAAATAAAATGTGATGATTTTTTTTGGAATAGAGAGAATATAAATTTGGTATATTTGGGAGGGGAGAAGTATATTAGGGACTTGGTAATTTGGGAGGAAGATGGATCTACAGTGGCAAAGCATTTTGGTGAGGAAGGTGGAATTGATTGGAGTTAGATAATTGAATGTATACGTGTCACACCTCCTTTGTACCCGATCGAGAAATGCGTACACCAAACACGCCTCTCTTTCTCTCTTCTCCATCAGAGACAACAACAAGACTCATTGAAGAAGAAAGAAAGAAAAGAAAAGAAAATGGAGGGAACATAAAAGCCGCCATTATTAGCCATACACTTCTAAATCTTTTATGCAATTTCGGGTTTTTGGTGGGTGAGCATCATCTCTTCCTTTCCAAACAACCCTAGATTTAATCTCTGCAAAAATTTTAAATTTATTGCGGATTATTGATTTTTAGATTAAATACCACATATTAGGCTCTTTTCTACAGTTTCTACTGTTCTCTTTTACTGTAGCTGTAATTGTGTTTCTATTGCTGTTAATTGTTTCATTTTTGGGGAAAAAATTTAATTTTTATGCTTGATCTACGTTGAGGCTGGTAAGAAATTAAATGAAATGAGAAGAAAAAGAGTCATTTTTCAAGAGGTTGAGATGGGTTGCCTTAGATCCATGAAACCCAAGTTCCTGGTGGCAAAATGGAACAATCTTTTTAGGGGTTTCCATGTGATTAATTGGGTTTGGGATGTGAGGGCTGTTGGCAAAATGGAACAGTCTTTATGTTGTAAAAATGATCACGTTTTCTTCCCCATTTCTTGAAATTTTATGGATAAGCTTTGATTTTATTTTGTCCTTTTTCCCCACTTCTTTCCCTCTATTTAAGGGTTGGTGGTGGAGATGTGATTCTTATTTATGAAGGGAATTAGAGTTTCCCAGTCCGAGGTAAACGCTTCACATTTCCTTTTTTATCCGTCTCAAAATAAGGTTTCACTTTTTCTATAAAGAAAGAATTGTGTGGCCTAATCACGCAATTTTCCCTTTCATAATAACTGTGTTGGGTCAAATGTGAATCCTTATTTTGGGACTGCCCAAGTAGAGATCTCAAACTCAGCTTGTTGATTTTTTGTTTCCTTTTCAACTCTTAAAATTTAGGGGAATTAATGGAAGAGATGTTTCCAGCAGTATCCTTTACACTCCGGTTAAGTGACACAATCGTTGATAGCCCTACGGCAGGGATTACTAGGCTGAAAATTGTGGCTGATGGAAGCAGTTGCAATGGTGCGAAAGTTGATGGAACTAAATCAACTAATGAAATTAATAGTGAGGAGTTGACCTCACAGATAAGATTGCCAATTGCTGTTGAGTTTGAAGGCATTGATAGTGGCCAAATTGTTACTAAGGTTATAAGTGTGGAAAAACAATGTTTTGAAGATATTTCTTCTTGTCCCCATTCGAATAAAGGAGGTGTGAAGAGTGTGTTTGAATTGGATTGTGTGCCAATATGGGGTTATGTGTCTATACGTGGAAAGAGCCAAGAAATGGAAGATGCAACCATGGCAGCTCCATACTTTATGAGAATTCCTATTAAGATGTTCATTGGGGACCGTGTGATGGACGATGGGCTTAGCCAAACTTTGAGTCACCTAACTTCTCATTTTTTTGGAGTTTATGATGGTCATGGAGGATCCCAGGTTTGCTTCTTTTTATTGTGGCCTCGTTTGGTAGCCAAAGGCAGCTTATTCTGCGCATCCAAATGAGTAGATTTCTTTCTTATTCTTTTGATATAATGAGCTTTACCAAATGCTTTTCCTTTAAAAAACAACAGATTTTGCTGAAAATGGTTGTTTATGAGAAAAAAACCTTTAAGTACAAGAATATATTATTGATAAAATAACAAAAAATGATTACCTAATGGCCAAAGAACGTATTTTGTCTTCCACTATGGAACTGATAGTGTTGTATCTTTCAGGTTGCCAACTACTGCCGGGAACGAATCCATTTGGCTTTAGCTGAAGAGTTGAAATTTTCCAATGATGATTTAATGTGTGATAACAGTTCAAGGGATGTTAGGCAATTGCTGTGGGAGAGGGCATTCAGAAGCTGCTTTCTGAAGGTTGATGATGAAGTCGGAGGAAAAGTGGGCATGGAAGATGATGCGGCTGGAAAATCCGACCCCATTGCCCCTGAAACCGTGGGATCCACAGCTGTGGTTGCAGTGATTTCTTCTTCACATATTGTAGTTGCAAACTGCGGGGATTCAAGAGCTGTCCTTTATCGCGGTAAACAAGCCATGGCTTTGTCAATTGATCACAAAGTAAGAAACAGTGGCCTAAATATGGAGTAGTTAAGTATTTTAGAAAGTAAGAAGCCTTGGGATTAAAATGCTAATGATGATAGTGATGGTATTGTCTTTCAGCCAAATCGCCAAGACGAGTGTACAAGAATTGAAGCTTTAGGTGGCAAGGTTATACAGTGGAATGGACATCGCGTTTTCGGTGTTCTTGCAATGTCAAGGGCTATTGGTATGTAATAGAGTAGGATTATGAGATCCCAACATAAAACCCATTTTATTATTTCAAGAAAGGTTTGTCAAGACATTATTTTTGGTCAGGTGACAGATACTTGAAGCCATGGATCATACCAGAACCAGAAGTGACATTCGTCCCGAGAGCCAGAGATGACGAATGCCTTGTTTTGGCCAGCGACAGCCTGTGGGATGTGATGACAAACGAGGAGGCGTGTGAAGCGGCAAGAAAGAAGATCCTGGTTTGGCACAAGAAGAACGGGGGGCCGAAGCCTTCCGAGAGGGGCGCAGGGGTTGACCCTGCTGCACAAGCAGCAGCAGATTACCTCTCCATGCTTGCCCTCCAGAGGGGAAGCAGAGATAACATCTCTGTCATTGTTGTGGACTTGAAAGCTCAAAGGAAGTTCAAGACCAAATCTTAGTTGACCATTCATCATCTCTAATGCTGCACAATTCATGTAAGCCCATGAATTGCATCTTGTCATTATCATTTCATGATTTTTGCCCATTCTTTTTTCATGTGGGCTTGAAGTGTGTGCATGGCAATAGTGCTTAGTATTTGTATTTGTAGAAACCCTTACTAAAAAGGACTTCTTTTTCAGACTTTGGTATATATATGGTCATGTACAAATCTAATGCTCGGTGTGTTATGTGTTATAAGTATGATGCAGAAAAAGGGAGTTGAAAAATCAGTAAAATGTACTCTCTTTGTCTCATTTTAAATAATTTGTTTCGGCGTAAGATGTTTAAATGAAGTTGTTTTTTCATTCATTTTAAAATATGCACATTTAAAATTTACAAGTACTCAATTTAGTCCCTATAAGTGTACTCACGTGTCAATTTGGTCTCTGTGGGTTTGGTTAAGTTAAATTAGTTCTTGTAACTAAGAAATTAGTTTAAATTAGTCCTTTATGCAAAATGTTTTACTAAAATTGGGTCAGTAGCATTTTGCGTCCTTAACAGGAGTAACAAATAATTAAAACGCACCTCCTGTTATTAAGAATGTCAAAATGCACCCAAGTTTAAATTTTTTTCTTTACACCCTCTGTCTATTGTTTTACCAAAAAGCAAAAAATTTTCTAATATATAAATTTCCCTCGTTATGTTTTTTATGGTATTCTTAAAACAAATTTACTACAATATGATATTCTAAAAAATTTTATTAAATCAGGAGTCATATTTTTTATTTACATCCATGAAATGACTTCTCCATTCTTTTTTTTAGAAAATTCTGTTGGATTTGTTAAAGATCGAGCACTAGCAAATATTTAAAATAATTTTAAGTGCAATTTGGAAATTAGGATTTTATTTAAATTGTTGGTTTCAATTATTAAATTGGAACTTTCAATTTTAAATTATAAATGAGTGTGTATAAATTTATATTCCATAATTAAGCTTTATTATGAATTTAAGGAGAGTTTAGAAAATTCTTACGAAATATTTGCTTTGACTCAAACATATTCCCTCTGTCCGGAATTGTTTTCATCATATTCGATTTCTTTTGGTCAAAATTTGTAAAGTTTGATTCTGATTTGTAGAAAACATACATTGTACTATGATATAAATTTAATGTCAAAATATTCTTAATAAAACGTAATTTTAAAATATCAAATTTTTATAAAATGTATCTACGTACAAATATAGATATTAATGGTCAAAGAAAAATATTAGAGACCATGAAAAATTAAATAGGAAAACATTTTCGGACGGAGAGAATATCATTTGTTTTCATATAAATAAATTGGGTAAAGATCTTTTACTTTTTACTCCGTAATGAGCAACACCAAACAGACGGTGCACATTAAAAAAAATATTACAGAGTACATTTTTGAAGGTGCATTTTAATATTTTTGACAAGTAAAGGTGTATTATAGTATTTGTTACGAACTTCTCTCCTAACTTGAGTGGTAGAAAGTACACTCTCCAAGATTCACATGGAAGCTCACTAATGTTCAATAGCATTCAAAAATAATAACTATTTGTTACTTTTAGATGTTGCAAAGATAAAGAGACTAATTTGATACAACCAAATTACAAAGACCAAATTAAATTGTGAGTGCACTTAATGGCTTTAGTTATGGGGCGTTTCCCCGGTTCCCCCCACCATGACCAGCCCTTCACACCCCTCTTCCCACGCCATACCACGCGTGGAGGGGCATTGCCCCAATCCAATTGGTAGCCATCACTTTGTGATATTTCCCTCTTTTTTTTTTAATATTTTAACTAATCAAAATATAACATGCATTCACACCTCATCACTTTCCTTCACCAACCATAACACATTTTTATTACTCCATATCATACTATGTCACACACTATCAAGCCCCTTCATAACACATGGTCTTAGAGGGATAAAATGAGCATCAACTCCAAGATTAAACAGAATTTACTTCTTGCAAGTCTAGTAGAAAATGAACAAGTACTTATTGGGACTATTTATGTTCTGCAACACAAGTTGATTAATACCAACTCAAATATATTTAGAAAGATAACATGAATTAGACACTGCCCATCACATGCACGGCAACAATTGTCTGCTTAATAATATACTCCGTAAGTCACTAACATGACTGTCTGGATAGTTTTTTTAGAACAGGGAAAAACAAAACACCAAATAGTTTTTTTAGAACAGGGAAAAAACAAAACACCAAATATCTACCTTCTCTTTCTCTTCTTGTTTACTGTTGGGAATGTCAGAGGAACAGAAAGGGTGGCAAGATGACCTCTTTTCTCATCGCGAACAAATTTGCAACCCAGCAACTCAAAACGAGGCCTCAAATGTCCAGTTATTGTTCTAAGGTCTTTGGCTATGTCAGATGGATCGGAGCGGAAGTTATCAGCATATAGAGTGAGCACGAGCACATAACTGATGAGGAGATCAACTTTTTCATTAGGAAGTCTTTTGGATTCTGATACACAAAACATTGAAGAGAACCTCTGGAACAACATGGTAGGAATCCTGTGATTCTTGGCAGATTGAAAACCATCCATGGAGTGTTTGTCCTTGAACTTAACAAGGTGAGTGATATATGAAAGGATTCCAGCCAGCTTTCGCCGCTCCTGTTCATTCTGTAACATAATTCAGAAAGCAAAAACAGGTGAAATTGCAGGTTTACGTGTGAAAACTAATGCCTTTCTACAAAAAGGCTGTATTGGTTTATTAATCACAATCTGTCTTAGTAATACGTGATAATAGTTTACTTATGGGTCATAATAAGGTTGGAGTGGCAAATTTAATTTGGGATGCTTTGTGCACCAGGCTTCTCCCTTTTACCTAGATAAAGAGTATCATAATCCCAAAACCCGTAATATGGAGATATTACGACTACTCAAGAGAATGCCACCATATCATGGGATTGCAGTGAAATTGAACATTAAATGTTAATTCACCCTCCAATTTTGTGAAAACTGGTGTTCTAAAGAAAATGGTAATTTACCTCTAAGTTTTACACAGGCTATTCTGTAAATTACAAGAAGAAAAAACACCTTTTTAAATGGTTGGAGGGGCCGTTTATTATTATCCTTCACTTTATCTAATATTTCATGACATCTTTACTACCACTACTCAATGATCAAATTTAATCAGGGTCCCAAACACATGTACATATTAATATTATATATACAAACTTGAAAAGAAAATAATTCAACAGGCACATACAACGAGGTATTTAAGATAAGATGTGAACCAGCCTGCCACATTTTCCATTACCTTAATGTCGGCCAAAGTATGCATTCTGTTGCAAACGAAGCTTGGAAAAGCCTCAGGACTAATGCGTTCTCCAGCTTCTGAAAGGTCAAAGATATCTGTGAGGTAATCCCATTCTCCCTTTAAAATAATCTTATGCAGCGGATATGCTGTCTCAGGTGTAGCGGCAGCCAAATCATAAGGTGGGATATTCCGATCATTATCACCCGTGACAGCAACTTCTTCAAGTGCACCTTGATTTTCGAGTTTGCTCCCTTCAATTACATGCTCTCCACCAGCATCTGCACCTTGACGTAGTGTTTCAAGCTTCTTTTTCTGCGAATCAATTATTATAATTGTAAATCATTGTATTGTGAAATTACAATCCAGATTTATAACCTAATAAATTCCCCGCTTTTACATTCTAAACTCATTCAGATTAAGATGCAGGTATACCCTTCGTATAGTTGACTTGCTAAGAAACCGGTCCATATCTTTCTTTGGGGCTTCCTTTCCCTCTGCAGTCATTCCTAGCGTGGCCGGATTTTCTTCATCTATCTTAGGATCTAGTCTTATAATCTACAATTACATGATTAATTATTAACACACATAAGGAGACATATCACAGTTTAAAGTCAACCCTAGCAAAAAAACTAACAATTTTACCATGCTTCCAGCAATAGGAACGATCTTAAGCGTCTGAGTCTCCTTGTCCAGCACACCAATAGAGTAGTTACAGCCATGGGCCGCCGTAGCCTCGCCGGAATAATTTGTACCGACGAAGTTCACCTGCGACCCGCTCACGACGAGCTGAAACCTATTGGTCCTTTTTGTGTTTCTGAACAAACTAACCCTGCTTCCCGGTTCCCTGGTGTTCTCCGTCTCGTCGTCCTCCATACTTTCCTTCGACGGATTGAAACCAGACGGGAAGTATCCAACAATAGGAGGAATTTTTTGTGCGTTTTGACTCAAAATTTGAATCTTCACAGTCATTTTCTCGTTTTCCTTAGGGTTTTCTGATTTTGTGATATTCGCCTTGATACTGTCTGCTTCTCCATGGCCATGGTCCGATATGGGGTCTCCCGTATCCAGCTTCTTCATCGCCTTCTTCCCCATGGTTCTGTGTGAAGTGGAGACTGGGAACTTCAGATCCCCTTTTATGTGGCCCTTAAACCCTTACCTCTGATTTTTGAATCCCCCCCCCCCCCATTTTTAATGTTCGGGTCGGGGCGGCCCCTAATAACAGCAAAATCAGGCACGTGTTTAGTATTTGAGCCTGCGGTTACTCCGAAATTCCGAATGATTTAAACAATATTTGTATTCTGGAGTAAAAATTACTAGTATATCACATTTTGTACTTCAAAAATATATACTAACATTTTATGCTAGTATAATGGTTTATAATGATACAAAATATCAGTGTAAATTTTTTTGATTACACTAGCATTTTATGTCGGTGTTAATCGTGGAAATACCGGTGCATCTTTTTGAGTTACATTTCTTGGTGTACCTCTGGGCTCTGGCATGGTTGATATATTATTTCTATTACTCCGTGATTAAAAGATCTTGTTACCAAATTTATCTAATTTTCACTCATTTTAATTCTCTATACTCTCTATATACTTCCTATCATGATGAACAAAGTATTGAGTTCATAATGCGTTATAACTACGTAATAGTCTAGAACTCTAATTCTTCATAATATAATTAAGGTTAATTATCAAAGTACCAAAGTTGTAGGTAATGCTAATGGAAGGTTTTTAAAGGTGTTGAATGAATAATAAATTTTATGAAACATGTTATCACTAAAATTATGTATATTTTTCTTTTTCCTTTGATCCTAAAATTTTTTCTTGTTTAACTTTTTTAAGTACAAATTGTGAGAAAAAATATATTTGATTATAATATAAATTCAATATGTGAATTCATCTTAGTATATACTCGAAGTAGTTTTGTATACCAAGTTTTTATATAATTTATTTATTTAGATTGTGTTTAAAAGAAATTACACTAAATAAGACTAAAACATAAAGAAATTATATCAAAATAGACCTTTCATTTTTTTCTCCAAAATATGATTTCGCAATGTGGTAATGTGACGTTGTACATGTGCACATTACTATACTTTTTGGTAATGTACATTACTATGTTTGGTAATGTAAATGTATTTTAAGTCCTATTTCGAAAAATAAAAACATGAAAGTCGTATTTTGGTATATTAAATATTTCAGTCATACTTTGGTCTTTCTCTCTATGTTTAATTTGTAGTCACAAACTATCATTGTTTGACAAAAAAAGAAATTTTTTAAGGACGGGATAGAATATTAAACAAGATGTGAACATAGAATTCAAGAAAGAAGATTATAAGATATTCCAAATAAGTTATTCTAAGTGAATTTCATTTCCGAATTGCAAATATTCTCTTTAGAAATGAATATTGATTCATAATCGTCTATAACTTTATAGATGATTATCGTCTATGACTCATAGTCGTTTTTAACTCATAAATTATAATCGTTTATGAATTTTAAACAGGGTCATCATATCAGTGTACAAATTTACAAATGATTGTAAATTCAAAAGTTATTTTCTCTTTTCCAGCATATTCATTGAGTTTGGTTTTTTCGAGTTAAATATGATTAACTTAAATCTGTAATTACTTTCAAATTGTAATATATTTTAGCATTAAAATAATTTGATTAAATTTATCTTATTAAAATTTTTTAAGATTATATTTTGTTATACTACAATAAAATACACATTGAGAGTAATTTAAACAAAGAAAAAGTTTAGTGAGTTCCCGAAACTCCTCAACAAGAGCCTAAGCCCTGGCTTTGGCCTGTTTTCTGAGAGCAAGCGAAGATGTTACGAAGGAAGCCCAGCAAGATTGAGGTCCAAATGGAGGACAAAGCAGAACTCGAAAAGGCCCCTAAGACAGCCGCCGCCGCCGCCGCCGCCGGTTGCACGTCGTCTTCAACCGCAGCAGGTGCCACCTCTCTCCTCGAGCACTTCGATCGGCCGGCGGTCGACCACCCTTCCAAATCCCAGCGCATCGGTCTCACATCCTGATTGCGTTGCACTATGGATGACGGAGATGTTATTGCCTAATTCAATACCTGGAGACGGTCGCTAAGGATCATCCTCTTCCAGATCCCTTCTAGATCTGAGCTTTCATGGAGAAAAAATGTCGCCTTTGTAAGTTAATTTGAACAATGTTTATCGGATTATATTGCAGCTTTTGATTTTCACCTATCATGTTAAAAATTTTGAATCTGATCTTGTATTCCTGTCCAGTGTTCATGTTCAGAACTCTGAATTTGATCTTGTTAGAACTGAGTGCTTATGATCTCTGCCTAATTTTCATGTCATGGAATGCTTCTTCTAGTGTATTCTTTTTTGAATGTTCATAGCCAAAGTCTATGCTTCTATCTGATCCAAGCTTTCTTAGTAAGTTGGAATGTTTGCCATTGATTTCTGAGACAACTTTTGGCTTCTGCTTCTTCCAAATCCGTTCTTGGAGTGTTTCCCAAAAGTTCCAAGACACACACACACACACACACACAAAACAAAAAACAGAAGTGAAAAAACATTGTCTTGAGGCTGTGCTGTTTCAGATGTTGAATTAGAAACTATGACAGTATCAATGTCCATTGCAATTTCTATTCCCCTAAAAAGAGATGATCCCCTCACTCCTTTTGTTAGGGATCAACCCGATGGCAACGCTTTCTTACTCTTTCTATAGACCAATTGAACTAACACTCTCTCTTATTCTTCACATGCTACAATACTTTACTAATCATCAGGCATTGTTGTATAGAAATGTCTGAAATGCACAATTTGCTTTCCGATTTCGAGCATGACATAAGGGCTGGGCAAAAGGGTATGATCTCTTCCCCGGTGAAGGAGAAGTTGTATTTATAGTTTAGGCTTCAACTAATTATGTGGGAACGTCCGGGGACTGTGCTCAATTTAGTACGAGTCGTGTATATCGGATGGTTTAAGCGCGGATCACACGTTTGGATTGAATTGATCAACCCAATTTGTTGAGGACAAATCTCATTTCTTACCTCAGTGTTTTCATTCAACTCTTCACATGCCAAAAAATTAAGGGAATCTTTTTATGCTATCCTTTTACTAATATTCCATGTACAATTCTACATGCATAGGACTCTTATATTCCCACCCTATAGTTTTAGTCATGCGACTTCATCAACCCTTATTTTAGAAAAAAAGGTGGAACGTCTACCCCGAGTGCCCTCACACCCCAGCCCAACAGAATTGTGAGGAGGGTAAATCATGATATAATCTCAATTTGGCCATTAGAAAGGTCGTCCGTGCCCGGTGCGCACAAGGAGCTATTACAAATAATAGATTCTTACACTACCGCTATTGGGATTCAATCTTAGGACCAAAAGATTTGACATCTTATCCTTGGATCAGTTGAGCTACCCATGCTGGCAATCTTTATTTTAGAAGGTTACGGATTAGATGGTGTATTTGTGATCAATCCTTAAAAAGTAGTAAAAGTTATAAGCGAGAAACAAAAATCACGTCATCTTAACTTTGATGGAAACCATGTTTAGAGACTACTAGACTCGTACCCGTGCGATGCACGGGCGGTAAAATAACTTATATTTAGTCTTGCTTTGCAATAAAATAAAATGAAAAAAAAGGATTGCAAATTTTATTTTTATTGCCCAAAAAAGGTATTGTACATCAAGGATTGTAGTCGGAGTGCATTGTTATAAGTTTTGGAACACTTCTTTATAAACTACATAATTATAAACTAATTTCTCTTTACAATAAATTAAGGAAATATTGAATTTTCTATATTTATGATTTCGAATTGGATATAATACAAATGAAAATCGGATAAACGATTATTTAAACAGATGCATATTCCGATCAGAGTTTAAATGGATCGAATATTTTATATTAAAAAAGATGTAGAATTAAAATATAAAAATTACATATCTAAAATTATATCAAAAGATAAACAAAAGTAATGTGGACATGACTATATTGAATGAAATTTCAAAAACAAATAAAAAAGAAAGTGTTTGAAGTTTGACTGTGAGAATAGTACACATGCAATTTAATTTTAGTTTAGAGCTAAATTATTTTCATATAATTCATCCATAGAATTTAACTTTTAAAATATATTTTTTATCTAATTAATATACAAAATATATTTTCATTTAATCATAAGTAAAATGTTGAAAATAGTTTACCGAAAAATTAAAACGGGACAAAAACTCATGAAGGGGCACAGTAATAGTCCTCAAGCATTAGCCCACTTATTCTCCCAACCCAACTTAATATACCAGACAACTTACTTTCCCGGCTCAATATCCATTAATATAAAACCTATCTTCCTAACCCTACCCTTCACTTTCGCTCTTCCGCAGTTCCGCCGCTAAGATCCCCTTTCTCCTCCTTCGTCTTCGTCTTCTCTCTTTGTCGCAATCTCTCCATCCGTAACTATGTCTCTCCCTCTCTCTCTTATATTTTATTTTCTGATTATTAAACTATTTGATTTCCATGTGCACCGATTCATTTCGTTGATTCTATTGTTTTTTTTTTGAAATTGTTTTTTTGGATGATCTTGGGGTCCGTTTTGATTTAATGTTTTTTCGTTAAGATGTGTTACAACACATCTTTAGATCATCCGATTTATATATATAATTTTTAGAAATATATATACATATAATTCTCTAAGTTCTATTTCAAATTTTTCATTAAGATGTTTTAAAATGCATATTTAGATCATCAGATATATATATATATATATATATATATATATATATATATATATATATATATATATATATATATATATATATATATATATATTATATATATATATATATATATATATATATATATATATATATATATATATATATATATATATTTGCGGTGATAAAAAATTAATATGCGTATACCATGTGTGTTATCATCTTCTAATTCAAACATCTTCTTAATTTAATATGCGTACACCATATGTGTTATATATATATATATATATATATATATATATATATATATATATATATATATATATATATATATATATATATATATATATATATATATATATATATATATATATATATATATATATATATATATATATATATATATATGGTCCAAACATCGGAGTGTGTGTCTAAATATAGGGTTGTGATGATATGCAAGGACTGAAATCCGTTATGGTGAACTTTAAGGATTTTAATGTTTGAGGCATCAAAGAAAACGAACGTATCTTGGCGTGGCGGAACGGAATTAACCTCCGTTGTTGCAGCCATGACGATTTCGTTTCTTATATTGCCTCAAACTTAAACCCGGATTAGAAAATCTGAGCCTATATTGTAATTATTAAATATATATATATATATACACACACACACACACACACGTGGTGTACGTGCTATATAGAAGGAAACACCATTGTCTTTAACTTGCCATTGATGTGGAGGGCTAGATGCTCGATGAGAAATAGAATATTGAATGAGAAATAGAAAATTGAGAACATGAGGATTTGTGGTGTTGTTGAATCAGAAAATGACATATTATTTATACTATCAGGATTTGTGAGATTGGTATGAGATATAATGGATGGATTTGACACAAAGTTACTTTTTCATTTACTTTATTGAGCCACTCAATTTTTTTCCAATGCAACTTTATGGAACAACTAAAAGTAACTTTTTATCAAATCTACTTTATGGAGCCACTAAATTTTCTTCCCCAATGCAACTTTATGGAAGAAATAAATTGATTAGACAAAAAGTAATCGTTTTCATACTTGAAGAAAATCATTCCAACTCTTCCCAAGAAATCTACTCACATTACCCAAAAAATTTGCCAAATAAAAATGACCAATTTTTGGCCCATGGACAGCAACCCATTACCACGGATCAGTTGAGCTACCCATGCTGGCCATCTTTATTTTAGAAGGTTACGGATTAGATGGTGTATTTGTGATCAATCCTTAAAAAGTAGTAAAAGTTATGAGCGAGAAACAAAATTCACGTCATCTTAACTTTGATGGAAACCATGTTTAGAGACTATTTTTGTATTCTTCTATCCCATAAAATTCTTCCTTTTTGAAAAAAGACACACCCTTAAAATGAGTAATTTTGGTGTTATTTTGTAATTCTATTCTTACTTTATAATAGAGTAGTATAAGATGTGTAGGATATATGAGTCATAATTAAAAAATAACATCAAAATTATTCATTTTAAAGATGTGTCTTTTTCAGGAATGAAGGGTTTTATGAGACAGACAAAGTATGTACCGACTCATAAACTATAAACAACAAAAGCTTCATCAAACACACGATCCTAAAGTTAACATGTAGAATATAAACATTTTCACATATCTTGCATGTGCTAAAGAGTTGGATCTTCTTTTTTTATGAAGCCCAACACATTGATACGAATATTGTATCAGATATAAAAGAATTTTGAGCGCTTTCACGCTCTAAGAGAGGGGAGACAAAGAAAGAAGGAAAATTCCAAGCATTTTCGAGCTTCAGGACAA